>OV651822.1:17357271-17907271 GCA_927349885.1 Psylliodes chrysocephalus | reverse complement strand
TCATTGGACATACTGATTTATAATTTATAATAAATATTATGTAAGATAAATTTAGACAGGTATTCATTAATTATTTTCAACAATAACAAGCAAATTGACAAAACTAAGATTTAATTGTACATGACAGGTTTAAACTTCACGGATAAATATATGCATATAATTTAGGTATTAAATAAACTGATTGTATTTTTATTTATAATTGAAACAGGGATTGAAAATTGAATAATTTAAATAAAAGTAATTTTAAAAAATCGTGCAGATGCCATGACAAAATGAGTTCGATAATTTTCTTATAAATCCAATCACCAGATTTTGACCAAATGTATATAGGACCAACCCCGAAGTACCCCCTTTCTAACAAAAAAAGAATCATACAAATCGAGCAAAGTGGTAAATAATTATCGCTCAATATACATAAAAAATAAATAGTGTTTATTGGTTATTTTCTCATGGGTCCCATAATCAAATTTTAATCAAATTTATGTGGATCCATCCCTGAGGTACCCACTTTCTAACAAAAAGTACAATGGCAATGACAGATTATGTGTAACAAAAAGATAATAAATAAAACATATAAATATAACAATAATAGTAAGAATTTAAAAATGTGAAGCAAAGACAATCAAAAATTAAAATTTGGGAAATACAATATTATTAATATAAATTAATAATATATAAATAAAATCTTATACAATTTTGATATTATATTAAATAAATTTTTTTTACAATATACCTCGACATACCTCATACATCAAACATTACTTCTACATACACGAAAAATATTTTTAAAATATTCAGATTTATATTATAATATACTTTCCAATTATTTAATTTCTATTTTTTTTATATTCGATTATATTACGGAAAAAAATTCGTATTGTTTTTGTTATAAATTCTTTTACATTAGTTCCCTTATTGCGTCTTGCTTTGAACTTTCCTTCCCAAATTCAGGTTGTGTTTTTGATAACAATTTGTGTTTTTTTTTTTTTTCAGGAAGCCACATATTCGATGTTTCATCACTCTTTCTAGAATTTTCCCTAGTGAAGAAATCAGGGCTATCGGTATTATGATACATCATTGAAAATTCTATAAAAAATGCTATCTAATGGTACAAATATGAATTATACAGTGTGAATTAACAATTGTGAAACTTTTCCTTAAAAGGAAAATTTTGTTGAACTATAAATATGTTTAAAATGTCAATGAAGTAAGTATTCAAAATGGATTCCATTGTTTTATTTTCCTATTCTATATCTATCTATATATCTATCTAATTTAACGGTTTTGAAACTGATATTTCTTTTCTTTGAAAAGGTTACCAGTGTAGTTTTCGTGTGGTTTATACTAAGTCCCACCTCGCGGCATTATCTTTTGGTGTGTTTTAGTCCTCTTTAAACTATATCACATAGAATATTTCTAAACTTGCCTGTAGCAAATATGACTATGTCATCGGCATAACCTTGACAAGATACGCCGAGGTCAGCCAATCTGCATAGAAGTTCGTCTACGGGTAGGCCCAGGTGTACGATATATCGACCACAAGTATCTGCGCTTTCATCAACAATGATATAAAAATTTTCTTCTTGCAGTAAACTTTAATCTCTTCTATTACACTTGTATATATAAGGCATGTATATTTGTTCTTAGTGTATATTCGTCAGAAATAATGTGATTGTAATACTTTTGTAAAAATCCTCATAGCACCTGTTTGAGAATATCCTTGTCACTTTATGTTTGTCGACGTTTTGAAATGACGCATTATTGAACTGGCTGTGATTTAATTTTTTGCAATTTGTTAAAGCATTTTTAACTCTTTTTTTACAGACAACTATTTTGGCACATGTTCTGCAAAACATTTTATTCCCATTGAGCTCCAATTTTGGAAAGTTCTTAATCCACTAAGAAATTGTCGATATTTTTAAGATACTTTGAACAATAAATAATAATTACAAAACTTCACTAGCAGAATATCTACGATACTCTCGCGCCAAACTCTATTTTTAAGTTGTAGGACCTACAAATAGTGGTACCATGAGCCGCTGGCTGCAGTTGACGCCAGGCTACAGACGGATCAGGGTGAAAGAAGGGTATACAAAAAAAAAAAGGAAATACCCCACAAAACATTAATGTTCTATGAATATATTAAGAGCGATATCCATGTGACATCTAACAGCAAATTCAGGTTGAGAACATACTGATAACTTTCAGTGCTTCTGAACACACTCTGGCAACGTTGCTCTATTCCCAGACTTACGCTCCCTTCAATTTATTACTTATAAACTATAGATGATTTAAAATATAAAAAGACCAATAAATCGCAGGTCCGGTGTAACAAAGAGTATTTTTGTTTTGTTTTCTCGTTTAAAATATTTTTTAAAGGTATAGCCTGGTGTAACATTTTCGAAACTCTTTTTTCTTTCTAAATAATTTATTTACGAAATATATTTTTAAATATGCATTTCCTATGATTATTTCGGAAACATCTAAAAATTACATATTTCTACATTTTCTGATATACAGGGTGTTTGTTGGTAAGTGTAAATGATTTTAGGGAATGTTTGCCGAAGTTATTTTATATAAAAAAAAACAGATCAGTGGCGCAGTATTTTTTTTTTTTATTAAAAAAGTGGCATTCTCGCACAAACGCCACTGGTGCAAGTAGAAATATTTGGAACACCCCAAAAAATACACATTTGTCCCTTTAAAGTTTTTTTGCAAATTTAGAGTAAATATCTTTAAAACTATTTAAAATAATTATTAAAATTTAAACATTCTGTATCCCGGAAACGAAGCATTTTTATGGAAACTTTTTTTAACAATAACTTTAATAACAATTTGCAAAAATCTTTCGTACTTATTTACAAATACCCTGTATAAAAATACGTTTTTTAAATATTAATCCATTTAATACTAGTTTATGCAACAACAGTGGACAATCCACTGGAGTTGTACAGTATAGTTTTTCTACGACCCACTAACAAAAATCTACACATTTAAAGTATTATTTTTAGGAAAAAACAAAATAACTAATTTTAAAATAATTTATGACTTTACTAATTTGTGAAATAAAATAAACATGAAAAAATATTTCATTTAATTAGTCCCCAGCCCAGATTTGAACTCAAGTCTCTCGCATGAAAGACAGATGCCGTATCCTCATTTTCACCTCCATATTTAGAATTTTAGTTCTAATAGTAATAATTGGGGGGTGGATGGCTCAGTGGTTAGAGCCTCTGCCTGTGGATCCAAGGGTCCCAGCTTCGAATCCCACCGTTGGCCGGAATTTTTTCATTTAATTTAATTATTTAAAATTAATTCTAATGCCTTGCTAGGATTCCCCACTCGACCATTCACTGTTGGGTTCTAATTAACAGTGCTGTTTCTAAAGTGGCGCTGGGAAACAGAAACAAAGCCTACACAGAACACGATGCGAAAGAACCTTAGCAGTTGAAGCCGATGACATAAAAAAAGTCCCCAGTCCTGATTCGAACTCGGGCTTCTCGATGGAGACAAACTCCGTGTCCTCACGCCATCGCCACATTTGCCATTTTAGTTCTAATACTTGTAATTAAATTAGTTTCATATGGTTTGATTAAAATTTAAGATTTGTTTGTTAATTTGGACGAAATAAAAATAGAAATGCTATTACTTATCGATTATACATAAGAAATATTCATTTTTACGTATATTTAATCTCAATAAGTCAAAAATATACTGGCAGTTAGTTTGACAGAATTGTTACTTGCATAATCGGGTCGGTAGTGTAGCGGTCTAACGCGCTTATATTCATTTATAAGCAAGTTTATGTGTCAGACACTGCTGGGCTTCCAATCCCAGACCAGACCATGTGGATTTTTAATTAAATTGCATGGTTCGGTATAGGATTTGATGTGTGCCGTATTAATAGATATTCAATTTTCTGTTGATATGACATGCAGATTATAAAAAATCGCCATACATTACCGTCTCGATGATGGTGGGTGAGGTTTTCCGGGTTTTCCTCACCTGTAAGTCAAATGGCACCATCAATCATCTTTAAGTCGCCCCGGAGCGCCACGGCAAATAATAATAATATCCGTTCCTTTCCTCGCACAAGCTCAGCTTTTGGGGTTAAAATTCACTCGTAAGGGGGTGAATTAGGGAGAGTATTATTATTATTATTATTATTATTATTATTATTATTATTATTATTATTATTATTATTATTATTATTATTATTATTATTATTATTATTATTATTATTATTATTATTATTATTATTATTATTATTATTATTATTATTATTATTATTATTATTATTATTATTATTATTATTATTATTATTATTATTATTATTATTATTATTATTATTATTATTATTATTATTATTATTATTATTATTATTATTATTATTATTATTATTATTATTATTATTATTATTATTATTATTATTATTATTATTATTATTATTATTATTATTATAAAATTTAAAAAATAATAGTAGCCGGGTAACCAAAATATAAATTGATTGGTGGATTTAACTGTTTTGCAGTGTTCTTATTAGGTAGAATGGATATGAAATATATTCGTTCAGTTGAACGCAATGGAGTACATTTTTGTTTTGTAGTATGTGCGTAAATTAGCTAATATCCATGTGGGTATAGAAAAAATCATATCCATGTGGGTGTAGAAAATAGTAGTTTCTGTAACAAGAGTGAATATAAATTAAATTGATTTCATATAGTTTTATTAAAATTTATAATTATTTAGTTCTAAATTTAGATCAAATAAAAATAGAAATGCTATTATTTATCGATTCTACACAAGTATAACTCATTTTACGCAATAGCATATTTTTTTCGTTTTGTAGTCTGTACGTAAATAAGCTAATATCCATTTGGGCGTAGAAAAAATTGTTTTCTAGTACTAAAAATATATAAAAACAACATTGAGTATCTGTAACGTGTGGAGGGTAGGTTACCCCAACGGCACTTAGGCCTCATTAGGCCCATTGTGCATCCTCCTAAGATGATAGGCACCTCCTAGCTCGTAAGCCAGTCTACAGATTTAATGTAGTTAACAACGTCGCCAAGAGGTGCTTCGCTTATATCGGTCGGTGTTAGCCGATACTCGCCGAACACAAATATTCTAATAAATGAGAGCGTCGAGCAATCGTAAAGGATATGCTCGATGGTCTCATCTTCTTATTCGCACCCTCTGCAGAGTGCGGATTCTGACAGCCACTTGGGATGGAGATACCTCCGTACTTGGCAATGATCAGTCAGAATGCCTGTGACCAGACGCAGATTCTGTCTAGTCATAGTCAAGTATTTGTTTGCTACAGTGTTGTCAGGATAACTTAAGAGCTCCCTGGCAACTCTGCAGTTTCTTGTTTCATCCCATCTTTCCTTGAATTTCACAAGGGAATGTTCTTTAATTAGGTCTGTCACTACCAATTTTGTCAGGCCAACAGAAGGGCCAGGTCCAAAAAGTATTTGGTTACCTTTCGATGTGGCGTGACCTCTGATCCATCTTAAGGTGACCACATTGCTGATGGATACTTCGGCCAAAGCTTCGTGACATTCTAGTACTAACCCTGAATAAATTCTTGGTCTGTTCAGGGTGAGTAGTGCTTGTCTTCTATCTGTATAGATGAGCAAGTTCCTTCCAGTGATATTGTTTCTGGTTATTTCTTTTGCTGCTATGAGAATCCCTTTAGCTCTGTTTGAACTACACTGGCACTGTTGCTCACAGCCCATTTTATGTTTAGGTTTAAGACTCTGGAGTATATTTCGCATCCTGAGCCTTGTTTTGTTTTAGAACCGTCGGTGTAGATATGAATCGTACCTGCCACTTCTGGCTCTTCTATTTGTTCAATTATAACTTTATATGGCTTATGAAAGATATATCTCGGTGAGATGGAGTCCATGTTTGCTTGAAGCAGTGGGAGCGTATCGAGCGCCTCCTGCCAAAAGTGACGTCTCGCCTCACCACATCCTACATCAGGTTCTATTCCAACCGTGCGGAGGCGAGTCATTGTCGTCCGAGCAACCTTCTTGATGTAAATATCAAGGGGAGTGAGACTAAGAATGACATCCATCGCTCTGGTTGGTGTTGTTTTCATGGCTCCTGTTATGTTGAGACATGCTGTTCTTTGAATTTGTTCTAGTTTACGGATAGCTGTTAATTTTTGGGTTTTCGGTACCCAGACAACTGCACCGTATGTTAGCATAGGTCTTATGTAAGTCCATGCGACGACTCTGGGGGTGAAACCCCAGGTGCGCCCCCGGTACGGCGGCATTGTTCATAAGCAATGTATGCTCTTTTAACTCTAACATTGAATAAAATGATTTATTATTAGTAAAAGAAGAAATAAAAATAATCATTTTTATTGACTATTGGTCGGATTTTTACTCGGATTTCTTCTCGGTTTTCTACTCGGATTTCTACTCGGATTTCTTATATCTAAACCTCTAGTGAAACGTGGATCTAAGATCTCGGGTAGTATACAATCTAAATAAAATTGCTTTAGTTTGCTTTCCATATACACCAAAATCTATTATCTTTTTTTTATTTTTTCTACTAACATACCTAAAGGTATCAAAATAATAAAAAAACAAATATTTCGTTTAGTTACGTGAAGTTTCCCCTGAACCTGGTAATAATAACAAATATGATTTCGGTTTAATTAAGTGCATTTTGCCATTATCATTAATAATTGCAAATTTTATAATGTTATCAACCATTGCTTTTTCCGGAGTCAGTTTTGAAGCAGTGGCAGGATATTTAATTTCAATAATACTGTCGGTTCCTAATAAACCGTCGGGACCTAAAAAACCATATTCAGAATCCACATATAAACCACATTTATTAGATCCGCTTTAAATTTGTAAATATTGCTTTAAAGCTAAAGGTTCTTTTTCTATTCCATATTTAGTATATTAATTTCCCATATATTTTTACTTTTATGCTTAGAAGAGCAGGATCTGAACTGGACTGGAATAAGAGTGTGTGTCTTTTTGTAAGTAATCTTGCACGATATTTTATAGATTTCCATCGAAATGGAAATATCATTTACGGCATTTCCGAAAGTTTTCCCATTTTTACGACAAACTATTATAACACACAAAAGTTCATATAAACATATTAACTAAATACGAAATGAAAACACCTACACTTGAACTAAAAAGAATAAAGTTTTTTTAATAATTTCATCCCAAGCAACTTAAAGACTCCCTAAATACGTTTATCCTAATTTTCCGGTACTGCATGCACCGCCAACGTCCGCCGCCTTGTTGCCAAATCAATTAATATGGATTTGAATCTTGACAGATTTTCTCAGATTTCGTAATTCAAGGTTTTCAAAAAATATACGCTATGGACAAAAAAGTGTATTAGAAAGAATTACCTGATTTTTATATAACAATTCCCGGTAAAGATTCCTTTTTGGAATAATTTTCATAATTTGTATAGAAATAATTAAAAAATAAGTTTTTCTGAATTTGGGCTCTACAGCGGACTTCTCTATCATTTGTTTAGTAGGTATACCAAATTTTATAAAAAAATATTTAAAACTGAGAAAGAGAACCTTGAAGTCGTTTTAAGCCAGTTTGTAACCATGGATATCGCTCTTAAGAAAGTTCTGTTTATGTTTTTTTTGATATGTCGTTTATAGAATATTCTTAGAACATACCTAGTATATACTTTAAAAGTATATTCTAGAAGGTATATACTGAGTACGTGCTTTGAAATATATTCTAAAAGTACATATTGAGTACGTGCTTTAAAAGTATGTTCTAAAAAGTATATACTGAGCACGTGCTATAAAAGGACATTCTTAGAAGAAACTAAGACTCATATACTCGGCATATACGTCATATTCTGAGAACGTTCTAAATACTTACAGGTAAAAATAACACCAAATACATGTAACAGTACGTTTATATAAATATCTATATGAATTTGTCCCAGATGTCGATCTGATAATTCGCTAGCATACGCACTAATGTTGAGTGTTCATGCCAAAAATCATTAACAAACTTAATAGAAGAAAAATGACATAACCAACAAATTTTTTGATCACGCTTGAGGTTAATTAGGTAAATAAATTAATAAAAATCAATGTGCACCGTGTTTTTTATATAAAAATAAACAAAAGTTACTATATTTTTAGTTTTGAGGAACTACAAGTGATGTTAGAACACAGGATATCCTAAATATTAATTGACAGTGTAAAATTATTAGTATGGTTAATACTAATGGCGAATTGCAACTAAAATATAATGTTACTAGAATTACATACAAAATTTCCATAAAAAGAATTCTGTAAATTGACATGGAAGAACTAGAAAATTAAATAAAGGAGGACGAAAACTACAAAATGGTGGTAAGTAATTAACAAAAATATATTTAAACATTCACTAAACATAATAATCATTTATGCAACTCTTGTTTTTGTTAGTGGAATGCCATGTACAATTTTTAATGTTTTACATTCGACAAAAATATTTAAAAAAGTCCATTAGTTATGTACAATTAATTTGTATTATTATTTATTGATTTTTTAGGTTCAATGAACATCCAATGTAAGCAAGGAAATGAAACTCAAGCTATCGATACAACAAAATATTTGTTGGTTAAGACCAAAGAAAAATTTGTAATATAAATAAGAATAAGTATGAATTTTTGGGGATAAAGATTTAAAAAATGTTCACCATTTTCACTCATTTTTTAATGTTCAATAATAATTAAACATCTTTTATTAGGGTGTCTAGTATATGCCTAGTATATGCTAAATTTAAATACTGAGCATGTACTTAGAACGTACTATCAAATGAAAGTAGATACTTATTGCATAATGTACATACACTTCAGTACTACAGTACATTCTCAGTATCTGCATAGCACGTACAAACAACTTAGTATATTTTGAGAATGTACTAAACGCAAATACAGTATATTCTCAGCATATGCATATTCTTAAAAAGAATATACTAAGAATATGCTTAGAATACTCGTATATAATTGTTATCTGGGACCCAATCTAAATATTTCTTGATCGTTAGGTAGATTACTTTTTAGGTACTTTATTTGTGGAAATACCAATACCTTTAAGTATAGGTAAATACCCTCTCTAGTTAAATGCTAAATTTGTATACTCTGTTGAAAAATTTCTTCTTAATATGCACAGTAATTCGTTTTTTGAAAAATTCAATATATTCTGAAATTTATTAAAATTTGCAAAATGTGCATTTTGCTACCTAATTATAAATAAAAATCGTAAGAAACACTTTACTGATTGTTTTAAACATCTATTGAAAGTGTAGGTGATATATAAAATTCGAGATTAAATATTTCACATAATTTCTTAACCAAAAAATACATAGAAAGGTAAGCAATGATGCCAAGTTAGACTATGTCTCAGAATTCAAATATATTTAGGTCTTTAACCTTTTAGTTAAAAACCCAACCATGTAAGGCTTGGTAACCATATTTTGCTAAATTAAATCATTCGCGTGTTATTCCTAAAATCCTGTATACAGTCATAAGTTTTGTTAATTTTTTCAAGCAAAACTACCTACAGATACGGTAACGACCCCACTTTCACTGAAATCGTATACGCAATAAATTTACCTTCGTGGTTCGGTATTCCATAAAAAAGATAAACAACATCTACGGCATACATAAAGTTTGTTTTTGATAAAAAATAGTAAATTAACAAAATTTATTCTCCCAACAACATTCTCCTTTCAGAGATTACATAGCTTCATTACAATTAATCAAAAAAATACCGATACCTTCGTGGTTTCATGCACTATTATTTCAAATTTACCGATAATAATAGATACTCTTGTTCGACACTGACCTTTTCTGTAGTAATAAAAAGAAGAGGCATTAAATTTGCGACGAATAGTCTGCGGTAGAATCGAGAAAGAGGAAAGAAAAGCATAGGCGCCCATATGAATTATTATTTTAAAACTACCAAGTTAAAAAAAAATACCTACTGAAAGCTTTAGTATTTTCATGGGTGAAAAAAAAAAAGTCCTTTGGATCTCACAAATACAGGGTGGCCCAATTTAAACAGTTCACCTGAAATATTTTCCTAAAAAAATGTTTTTTTGTTAAATTCCCGAGGCCGCTCGATTTTGATTTCAAGGGGGAATTCTTTTGATCTTTAATTCATGGATGTAGGTTTAACGGGGTGAACACTCCTTCAAAAATACTAAGTTGCATGAGGGGTCAAGTGGCACATCATTTTTAAAAATGCTGATTTTTTATTCTGTGTTAAAATTAATAAAAAATATATGTTGGGAGTATCGGTGAAATAAATCGAAGAAAAAAGTGTCCAAACAAGTTTAAATTGATCAAATGCTCAAAAGACTTTGTTCAACATGTTCCCGAACATTTCAAAGCATTATTTCAGGGTTTTTTTCCACATGCTTGCACTATTCGTTGACGAAGATCTTCTAAAGATACAGGCTCATCTTATAGACCATACTTTTTAAATAACCCAACAAGAAATACTTCAATAGTGATAGATCTAGCGATCTTGGGGTCCATTTAATGGAATCCCTTTTACCAATGATGATTTAAAAAGTCACGTACACGAGCTGCATAGTGTGGCAGGGCGCCATCCTGTTGAAAAAATACATCATTTTCTGGGACCTAATCGTCGTTTTCGAGAATCTTCATAATACGAGGGTAGATCAAGTCTTCAAGCAAATTGGAGTAAAACTCGCCCGTCAAGTTACCAGGTAGAAAAAAGAAACCAACAATATTATTGCCCAGAATCCTAGCCCATACTTTCAACTTTTCTGGGTATTGTGAATGCTGTTCTCTCATAATTTGTGTATTAGAATCACTCCAGAATCGGCAATTATGTCTGTTGGATGTTATCTTTTGGAAAGAATGGAGCTTCATCAGAAAAGCATTTAGAATTTAAAAAATTAGGATTGTTTAAAATTCTTTCAATCTTTGTTTCTGTAATGATTTGTTAGTAGGTCTATTAATAATGTTTCAACCAGTCCGGCCCTAATCTTTGTTTGCGATTATCGCCGGTTACCCGTGGAAGGTTCTATGCACGCGGACAGACTCATAGAGGAATGATTTAGAGAAGGTCTAGACTAAAGTAATAGAAATACTCCAAGTCCTCTGACAAAAAAATATCACATTTTTAGTTACAGTTTACACGTGTCTTCTTATTTCAGTTACGCTTTGTTTTTGCTTGGCAGCGTAAACTTTATTAAAGTGCGTTTACACGAATACAAGAAGTCACTTTGAAAAAATTAAGGTTACGTTTTACATTTTGTCTACAAATACTAAAATAATTTACTTTCGTACTTTATAAATAAATTTCTCAGGGGAACATTGGTTTTTAGTGTTTTAGAGTTTTTAAAGATAATCCAAAACAAGTGCAAATTCGTGATTATTTGTTAAAAAAATATATTATAACAAGAGGCACAGAAAATATACATTTTTTTAATCAATATCATTTTCTTCACAATTGGACTCATCACTTTGTACTTTGTACCTAAATTAATAATAATTGATTCTAGATCAGAAACGTGCACTTGCTTGTATTTTTCCCAATCGGAAACAATGATGTTTTTAGTGTGTCTTACATATATTTTTTTCTCACAATTCGAGCCATTAGTTATCCAGTCCAATTGGAGAGCATTATGAGAAATATAAATAATTAAATTTTCCATAAGATAGAGAAAAGAATAAAAAAATTTGAAAATAAGTTAAATAAAATTGTAGTTAATTTGGATATATTAACAGAAAAAATTCATTTACAAGAAACAAAACTCTTAGCGAATGAAAAGAAAGTTGAGCAATTAGATTTAATGCAAAGAAAAAATACGTTAAAATTCGAAGATGAATATTTACTCCATAAAATTTTAAAACTAATTCCCCAAGGTATGAAAGTAAAATGTGAAGAAAGAGACATTAATGAGATATACATGCTGGGTAAATCAAAGAAAAACGAAAAACCAAGATCTGTTATTATGAAGTTTGTTACATACATAAAAAAGGAGGTCTATAAATCTAAGAGAAACAGGGATATATGTTAATGAAGATCTTACTCAACAACAATATAATGACTTTAAAGAAGCTCGTCAGAAATATGGAAATTCAAAGGTTTGGACCCAAAAAACTCTAAAATATGTCTGCATGACACTAACTAATAAGTCACGGCAGCAACAGGTAACATCTTAGTTTATAACCTATTAATTATTTTCAATTATTATTAAAATCTCGCGATATAAAAAGCTATGATAAATATGTAAGATTCCATAGTATATTCCTAACCATCATGATCTTAGTACAGTACCCCTTTACTAAAAAACAGCATTATTAATTATTATCCACAGTTATACGACTAAACTCCCTCACACTAGAGCTTGTGCGTGGAATGGGCACCTATTATTAGAATCATTATTATTTGCTGTGGCGCTCCAGAGCGACTAACAGATGTGTGATTGTTACATTTTATTTACAGATGAGAAAATACCGAAAAAAATCCACTTATCATTGCTAACTAGACTATTTGGCGGTTCACCTAAACGAGCAAAATCTTCTCTTATGCGAATACACAACTATTATTTATTTACACCTATTATGTCATATTGTTATGAAATGCCAAATACAATGCTATCTAAAAGATTTATTGTATCCCCTTGTGTCGCTAATATTGCAAGGAAATAGTCTCGATATCTATAACGACTCACCAACCCATTTTTTTTTACAAGAGTTAAGAATTTGAAGTGACTTTAAGCTGAACAAATCGTGCTCTTCTCGCTGGTAAGCTCCTGCTATTGAAGACCACACATTTCGTCATTATCGTCAGAATGTGAATAAATTTGCAATCACTATCTTCTACTAATTTAAGTTTACTGATGTGTCCTTGAGTTGACAATGTCCAGTAAGAACTATGATACAAAAAAAAACAGGTATAATACTTAGCAGACGAAATCTCGTCGAATATGCACATGGCGTATTGTGGTGTTGAATCTGATTGGCCATGAGCCAATTAAAATTCATTTTCGCGCGTTGGTTTCGATCAGCTGATACATCAAATTCGTCACCGTCACCGTGACTTATAGTATCAATCTGCGTAATATCATATCTTTTCTTTTTATAGTATCATGGGTAAGGACTAAGTACTTCGTCGCTTGTTCTTGCTCAAACTACTTGTCTTATCTCAAAGAGATCATTTTAGTTGTAGGTGATTACTGTTAATACCGAAGTATGGCTCAGGCTCCACAAATTTGTTTGTTGTTTTCTTTGTGAGACTATCTGAAGTTACAGATGTAAATAGCTCACTATATTCAGTTGAGTTATATCTTGTTATATTCAAGGATATTCCTGACTGACGTTGCTGCGGGTATCGTGTTAGTCTCAATCTTGCGGTTAAGAAGTGTTGTTTCTCATCACATTGTGATTAGATGACTGCTATGGGAATCAGGTGATACGATTGGTTAATTATTTGATGTTGTGGCCCTACCAGAGTGGATAAGTATATTGTAGAACTCCAAAACAGTAGCACAATAAATTCTAAATACTTTGTTGTCATCATTAAATATTGTGTCTAAATTCGCCTTTTAAAATTGTTGAAAAAGTATACGAGTTATAAATGAATAATATAACTATATAAAAATGTTATATAAAGGATATTCTAATGAATAATTTTCTTCCTCAGTATTAAATAACTATAAGTGAATAATATTTAAAACAAATTCACATCTGAACAATGCCCATTCATAGAAGCGAATAAATTGAGTTTTTAATTTTATTTTCATTTATTGATACCTGATTCCACAACGTCGGATATTCATACATATTCCAGGATAGAAAATATCTAGAAATTAACTGAAAATGCAAATTACCAAATTTTCAGAAAAACAAGGTTTTAATTATAAACAAACAACTAAATAACCCTAATTCAATCACAAACCAATGCATCTTTTATATCAGCCGGTATTAGCCGATACTCACCGAACACAAATCTTTTAATAAATGAAATCATCGGGCAATCGGAGAGGATATGAGACCATCGACTCATCTTTTTGTTCGAACCCCCTACAGATTGAAGATTCTGACAGCCCCATGTAATGGTAGATGCTTCTGTACTTGCCAATGACCAGTCAGAATGCCTGTGATCAGGCGCAGATTCTGTTTAGTCAAAATCTCCTGGTAACTCCTGGTAACTCTGCAGTTTCTCATTTCATCCCATCTTTCCTTGAATTTCACAATGGAATGTTCTTTAAGTAGGTCTGTTACTACCAATATTAGTCCAATAGAAGGGCCAGGTCCAAAAAGTATTTGGTTGGCTGCCTTCTTGGTTAGTGAATCAGCAAAACAATTACCTTTCGATGTGACGTGACCGTTGATCCATCTTAACGTGAGCTCATTTTTGATGGATACGTTGACCAAAGCTTTGTGACACTCTAATACTAACACTTACTAAATTTGTAGTCTGTCCAAGCCGAGTAGTGCCTCTCTGCTATCTATATAGATGAGAATGTTTCTTCCAGTGGTATCATTTCTGGTAATTTCTCTTTTTTTTGCTATGAGAATCCCCGGTTTGGCACTATTGCTCACAGCCCGTTTTATGTTTAAGTTTTAGGATCTGGAGCATATACACATCCTAAACCTTGTTTTGTTTTAGAACCGTTATTGTAGATATGAATCCTACCTACCACTTTTGGCTCTTCTATTTGATTTTATACGGCTTATGAAAGATATGTATCGGTAAGAAGTTGTCTGCTTGAAGCAGTGGAAGCGTATTAAATCCTCATGCCAATAGATGACTGTGGTTGGTGTGGTTTTCATGGCTTCTGTTGTGTTGAGACATGCTGTTCTTTGAATTTGTTGTAGTATGCGGATAGCTGTCAATTGTTGAGTTTTCAATACCCAGCCAACTGCATCTTATGCAGTTGGCTGGGTATTTTATGCTCTATTGACTCTGTTTTCTAAGTGTTAATTCAATGTTAAATTGCTGTCAAAGGTGAATCCTAGGTACTTAACCTCTGTTTTGTTTTTAAGAGCTTTGCAGGCCCGACGAGAGCGGGGTAGGGGGGCAAAATCCCCGGGGCCCGGGAACAAGAGGGGTCCGGCAGCTTTAGCAGTTGAAGCCTTCTTTTAAAAGTTTGCCACAAAAGAGAGGCCCTGGCCACTGGTTTACGTTGGTTTACTCTGGTTTATGACGGTTTACGCTGGTTTAAGAAAAATACAAGCGGAAGACTCTTTTTTTAGAAATTTATCACAGGAAGGACTTGATTTTTTATAAAAATGCCTCGCTATTTTCCGAAAATCTGCCAACACTAGTTATATAAGGTGCCATTGCCAGTGTTTTTGTCCCGGTGGCCCTGCCCTTATGTACCTTTCGCATAGCCTTTGTAATGTCTTCATGGAAAACGATGTTAAAATAATTGACTTATTGGTTGTTATACTTATAATAAGCTGTTTTGGACCTTTGGATAGTCACTAATTATTATTTTTATTCACCACTAGCTATATATATTGACACTTTTGGTTCACCTTGTATAAAACAGTAACAGTAACCATAATAACAATAACAACAACAGCAACAGGAACAAAAACAACAACTCAAAAAGGAATCGAGTCAGAAATTGATTTAAACAAACTTCGGCAAAAAATGGAAATTATTTAAGTTAAATCAACTAGTAAAACAAAGGCGAGTAAGTTTCGGATATACCTAAGATATAAAACAATTATCCAAGAAGAGGAAGAAAATAGAAAACGCTAAAAGAAATGGAAAAATATGGAAAACTAGGTAACAGCACATAATAGAATAAAATTACTCCAAGCGGGAACTTTTAAAATCTATTGACCACGCTGACCACACCATTGGAGCATTTTATTTATCAATTCGGTAATAGAAAAAGTTTGAACATAATTAAAAAAGCAATAAAATGACAGAACTGGCTTCTGTCAAGTAATTGTTAATCCAAAAATAATGCTCACTTTCATGTAATACATTTTTTCCAGTTTAACATTGACGATGTTTATGTTCGTATATAAATCCAAGTTACGAATTTTTATTCAAGCCTAGTGATGCAATACATATAGTGTTCATTAGGTCTGTCGGTAAAAGTAAGATATGCAATAGTAAACTCATTTCACAGAAAGTTTCGATGTAAACAATTCGGCAAACAGTTACAATTGGTAGGACGATTCGTCCGCTTATTTTGTAGACTGTAAATCTTCCTAGTTATAAAAATCTATTCTGTTTCATTCCACAAACATTTTTAAATGTTTGTTACCTAAAACGCTTCTATATATGTGTGTATGATTTCTATGCAATGGGCCTAAAACATTTGTTTCTATTTTGGAATATAGACGGCAGAGATAGCCATGGTTAACTTTTCGAAAGTAGTAATAGAAAAAACTTATTTAACATTCAAAAAGGCTAGTGTTCATAAAGAGTTTTACGTACGATAAGATTAGATATGACCAACGTTCTTTCTTATTTGGATACCCGGTACATAAACAAAAGTACCTAAATAAACAAATTACCTACACAGAGTTAATTTAAAACGAATTTCAATAATTTTATTAATTATTCAAGGGTAAGATTATTTTCGACAACTTTTTAAAACACCAGTCTCAATCGCAAAAATTGTAGCAAAAATTTGACCCAATAAAAGGCGACAACTATTAAAGCATATGACATCCTTAAGAAGAAATAAAAGAACAAAATATCTGACACTAGTTTCAAAGTTCTAAATCTAATCATTCATTAATTTGTTAAAATATTTCATCACTTTACTATTAAATTACTTTGTTTGTAAGTCAGGTGTGCAAGCAGCGTCTGTTTACCCTGATGGACGCCGATGAGGAAAAGAATAGTGTGTGTCACGAAGTTCACGACTACGTTACTCCGATCGGTCAGCAGATTGTAGATTGTAATTGTGTGAATCAACGGCTGAAATTCGATTTCCTTGACACAAATTATGCATGGGAAGAATGGATTGTTGTGCTTCTAGTCTCACGATGGACAGATACGCCAAGACGGATCTAGAACAAGCTGAGCTTGGGATTAATTATATGTGTGATAACACTGATAGCAGGGTTCTCTAACGGAGTCTTGAGCCTTAATAGACGCTAATAAATATGTGTTTGATTGAAAACAAACAGATTTATAAATAGTCTGTAATTATCAGGTGCATTTCGGACATCTACGATGTAAAATTTTGGTACTTCCTAAACATAGTCTTTAGGTTAAGATAATTTGCGTTTAATCCCGTTATAATAGGAATAGTTATTGTTTACTTCAAAATTAATATATTTATTATTATTCTGACATGTTTTCCAGCGTTTTTTTATCTACCTGTGCGTCATCCACTTACAAAATAAATTCAGTTGTTTTAGTCAAAATACTAGTTTAATATTAAAATTATAAACGACATAAAGTCGAGTCATTTAAGCAAAAAATAATTTTTTAGACTAAAACGGATCGGAATGTGGTTTTTTGCATTCACTTCCAGAGTTTTTTTGAAAAAAATGTCTCTACTTTTTATCTTATACAAACCGTAAATTGCATTGCTGCAGCCAATGGCGTAGCCAGCCATTTTTCATGGGAGGGGTATCTGAGAGCTATGAGGGTTTCCATTAAGAAAGTGAATAAAAACAAATGGTCAATGACTGTCAGAAATGGTGACCCGAGGACCCTCCATGAAGGGGATTCTGACCCCCAAATCAACCCCTCCGTGGCTACGCCACTGGTTGCAGCCAAAAATGCATTAAAAAAATGCATTTTTTGAGACGGCTTTTGGAAGATTTAAGAACTTTGTAAATAAGAGTCAGAACTGGCCCAAATCGGGTTCCCTGGGGTTTTCGATATCATTAATCACGACTATAATATTCAAATTGACCCACAGCTGACCTGAAGCTCAGGAACGCCGATGAACGTCATTTCCGTGCGACTATCCCGAAATTCATGCGGGGACGGAGAGAAACTCGGCGCCTGGGGGTTTTTTGGGTCGCTGAATTCAAATATGGCATCGGAAAACACCCCCCCGTACACCTGGTATTCCGGAACCTGGACGTGGACGTCATTCCCAAGAATTTTCCTGTCAAGATCGTCAAAAACAACCCGAAAATCATTGTGGGGGCATTTTTTGGAGCGCTGAATCCAAATTTCACATTGAAAACAATCCCCTAAACACTTGGTGCATCGGAACCTGAACGCGGGCCTCATCTCCGTGAGTTTTCCTCACACAATCGAAAAAGACAAACCGAAAATCGTTATGGGGGGTTTTTTGGAGCACTGAATTCAAATGTGGCATCGGCGAACACCTCCCGGACACAAATCTCGACTTGGACGACATCCTCGAAAATGTTTCTAACAAAATCGCCAAAAACGACCCAACTACAATATAGGGGCGTTTTTTTGGGCGCTTAATTCAAATTTCACGTCGAAAATGATCCCCGAACACCTAGTGCACCGAAATCCGTCCCTAAACGTCGTCTCCGAGGATTTTTCTTACACAATCTAAGAAGACTAACCCAAAATCGTTATGGGGGGGGGGGTTTGAGACGCTCAATCCTAATTTCACGTCGAAATCGACCCTCCCAACACCTGGTGCACCGGAACCTCGGGCTGATCGTCGTTTCCATTACGGCCGACGTGCGATAGTTATTTTTAATGGTTACCAAACCTTCAGTACTAAAGAATGTGAAAGAAACCGTCGTGCTAATCGGGAAAGTTCAGCAGACGTCCGTTTTAGCGAGAATATAGCGTTACAAATACAACAGGATAAATTTTTATAAAATAAGAAAAATAAAAATAGGATTATTGAAATGATCCGGGCCAAACTGACCACAGTCGGGATAGTTTCAGACCAATGTGAAGCGGATGCTGATCGTACAATTGTAACGACAGCTCTTTAAGAATCCAGGAACGTTACCAAAAAGGCAGTCATAGTCGCCGAAGATACAGACGTTGCCGTAATATTGACCGCAGTCTACCCGGTTGACAATGAAATATTTCTACAGAAACCTGCAAGGCCCAATGAACCCGAAGAAGTATATTCTTCTCGTAGCTTGTCTCATATGCCACTAGTAGCGGATAATATTTTGTTGCTCTATGCAATAACGGGGTGCGATACCGTTTTAGCAACGTACTACCAGAGAAAAACTAGACCTTCCAGAAATTTCCAAACCTTCAAGCTCAAGGCTTCAAGTTCAAGGAAGCTGGTTTGTGAAGCGAATAAATTTTTGAGAAAGGGGCGCAGCTAATCCTGGTAATGTACAGTGCTCCACTGTCATTCAGGAAGCCGAATGTTCCTATGACGAGTACTAGCCAAAATGAGACCAGTTACTAAATATGTACAGGTACAGAATGTACATAAAAACCGCTCTAAAGGGGAGAGTAAATTTAGGAAAAATTCTCCCCACACTAGACGCCATTCAGCAACATCTAAAGAGGGCCTAGTTTTATGTGCAAGATTGGCTGCAAGGAGATCAGCTGACCATGGACCCAACAGAATGGGGGGTGGAGAACGAAAGGCGACACATTGGTCCCTATAGAAATGACACAAAAACCTGCGCCCAAGAAAATTATGGAACTAGTATTCTGTGGATGTGCAGAAGATTGTAATCTGTTGTCCTGTAGTTGCAGGAAGCACAGCTTCCCTTACAATCTTGCCTGTAAAATTTGTCTAGGCTCAACGTTGAAAACGTTATTGAGGCAGAGAGAGGCCTTAGATAAAGAATATGTTTTACTTATGAATACGTCAGTCGATGACGAAGAAAATGAACAGACTAGCGATGTGTCACTTGAAGAATTTTATATTTAGTTATATATCTAAAAATTAAAGTAATGAATTAGTGAGGTAAGGTAAAAAATTTTTTTTAAACGCCAAGTACATAAATATTGACTTTCTATTTATTTGATTTTTTTTCTCCTCACATAATCTAACTAGAATCAACAATTCCATACAGCTATTGCAGTATTGACGTCCATCTCTAAAACATCAGGTTTGGTCAACATTCATGGGAATGAAATCGATGTCAAGATAAAGGTTCTGGTGCACCAGGTGTTAAAAGGGTCGTTTTCGATGTGAAATTCGGATTCAGCGCCCCAAGAAACCCCAAAACGATTTTGGGTTCGTCTTCTTCGGTTGTGTGTGGTAAACCCTCGGAGACGATCTTCAGGCCCAAGTTCTGGTGCACTAGGTGTTCGGGGGATCGTTTTCGACGGTGAAATTTGAATTAGGCGCCCCAAAAACGCCCCTACAATGATTTTCTAGTTGTTTTTGGCGATCTTCTCAGGAAAACTTTTGGAGATGACGCCCACGTTCAGGTTCGGACACACCAGGTGTCCGGGGGGTGTTCTCCGATGCCATATTTGAATTCAGCGTCCCAAAAAACCCGCAGGTGCCGAGTTCTTTTCCTTCGCCTTATGAATTTCGGGATAGTCCCAAGGAGATGACGTTCATCGGCGTTCCTAAGCTTCACGTCGGCTGTGGGTCAATTCAAACATCATAATCGTTATTAGCGACATCGAAAATCTTAAGGAATCCGATTTGGGCCAGTTCTGACTCTTATTTGCAAAGTTGCAAAGTCTCAAAAAAATGTTTGGCTGCAGCAATGCAATTTCTGGTTTATATAAGATAAAAAGTAGGTACGTTTTGGAAGCGAATGCAGAAAACCTAATTCCAAACCGTCTTATTCTAAAAAATTCCGAACTTTCGGCCTTTTTAGAGCTTCATTGCCTCGACAAATGACTACTAGTATTACTTCTACTATACTAGAACAAAATATTGGAGAAGCTGAGTCATATGTACACTTTTGTTTCTGAATGAAATCTCTGACGAAAAATAACAGAGTCGGCATAGGCGGCGTGTTAAGTATCAAAGCATTATTTATTGTTACTAAAATTTATTAAATTGCTTTGTCAAACTCTTTTTTAAACGAAGAGGATGCGTTAAATATGCATAGCCTAATTATATTATTAGGATTATTTACTTTGGAAATTGTCTCTATTACGAAAAATAGCCCCGACTTTTACAGCTGATTTTTGATAAACCTAATTTATTTCCAAACTTAGACTTTGATAATACAACTATTAACATTAACATATAACGGCTATTAAAAAATGATTGTGACTTCAAAAATATTGCCTTGATTTTCTCGAAACTTCTAGATGTTTCTAGATGCGATATAAAATTTAAAACATTTTTAAACTGTTGTCTCTTCTTCTTTCATTCGTACTTTTACTTATAAAAACCGCAGCACACTGTGGGAAATTGAATGACATTGTACTTAATTGTACGTTTATCTATAACAGCTTCAAGTTACTGGTGGGTGCAGGGTAACAATGGTTAACTGTATTTCGGAGTCACTTTCAATATTTGGTATAGTTATTTTTTTTAATATTAGCAAAATCATAAAAAAACTATGTTTTGAAAAAGTAGCTCAATAGGAACACATATTTAACCTTTACGTACACTTATATATTTTTTATTCCATTAAAAAGAAACTTAAAAAATGGTGAACTGCCAAAAGTTTGCATGGCTATATTACAAATTAAACACCTTTAAATAAAACTAAAACTGCTATTATATTAAAAAGGGTGTATTAATTATTAATTTAAAAATCAGAGATATAAAAATAAAATAACGCAATAGGCCAACGATGCTGATAGTATTCGAACGATCATCATGAGAAATTAATATTAATTATGACTTCGTTATCTGTGTCTAAAGGTGTTAATATAAAGGGTCCCTATCTTTTAAAAACATTTCATCTCCGTTCTTGGAAATTTCGTTCATCGTTACATTCGTATCGTAAACAGAAAAGTCGATCAATGTATGGATCAGTTACAAGAGTTAAAAAACGCCCAATCAGTTGAAATCAGTAAAATGGATTAGAATTTTATAGATGATAGCCTAATATTTGGAGGCATTGACAAACGAATGTCTTTCAATTAAATAAATAAGAGACTGGTTACGGATTGAAAATTCAATAAGACAAAATTAAACAATCAACCACAATGACAATTATTAATGACGTTAGAAAAAATGACAGAGCTTTAATAGAAACATATTGATTTTGAGTGCACGCGCATATATCCCTGAGAAATATGATTCTGCGCATGTACTGCGTCTAAAATTAATCATAAGAATAACATACTTCGCAGCTTAAAATGCAGATGTCTTCAATCAATTTGCCAAACCAAAGAAAAATGGAAATAATCGTCTCTAGATGTAAATCGAAACTCACAACCTTTAGTATACCTTACCGTTTCTAAATGAATCCATGAATCACAATTGTATTGGTATCTTCGCATCTTATTACGTGGGAATTAATGAATACTAATAGATACTCTCAATACCACAAAATACAAACGTTCGATAAAAATTAGGAAGAGATATACTACTTTCTAATTGGTCTAATTGTTGATTTGTCTTATTCGTGTTTAATTAAAAATCTCACGAAATTGTGTAATCCTATTGTATTTTCTTAAATTAGACTTCGCTGTTCAAACACCAGTTTTAGTTGATGTTTCTCTATTTAGTAAAAATGATATGTAGAAGTCAATCGCCGAACGGATATGAAAAGCTGAATGTAGAAAAATTATTTATTTTAAAAATATATTTATTATCTATGAAATCTTTGCTCACTTAGTTTTTTACAAAAAAATGTTATTATAGTTTTTAAAAATCGCGTATCAACTTGACTTTAGAACTACTATTAAAATGTGAACAAATATTTAAGATTTTTAATGGTCTTACAATATTAAATGTATAACCTGTTGATAAAAGTTTAGTCGTTTGACGTAAAATTTATATTTTTTTTAATTAATAAAAGGTTTTTGTCAGATTTTGTAACTATCGTTTAATTTTTTCTACAACTTCTTTACAGTATAATCCTGTTGTTTAACGTTTAATAAAAAGTAAACAAATTTTATTAAGTATGTTTAACTAAGCTGTCAGCAAACCAGAGAGGCTAGTCATGAGATTAGTGTGCAAAGTGTGCATTCACGTTCGTGAGTCTCCGGCTACGTCGTGGGACTTACATGGGCCCGAAGGGTTAAAAAAACAAAAAAAAAAAAGTTGGCATCGTATAAAACCACAATTACAACCAACAAATTTTTCTTATCATATACCAGTTTGTCAGAAAATGTGAAATTTGCTCAGTAGTAAAGTACAATTAATTTCTAAAATATCAAAAAGTGTCATAACGAAAAGTTGATTTGAATTTAAAACTACGGTTAGAAAACTTTGACAACAACAGTATGACATAGAGTATCACAGAGATTCTCAATTTTACAAAAAAACATAACAGAAATATTTGAAAAATAATAAAATCTTATTTTTCGTGTAGATAGAAGTAATTGCGATTTTGAACGTTGTTTTTAATAATTCTAGAAAGTTTTTGCTAGCCCCATGTCAGTAAACGTTAAAAATCGCAAGAGTCAACATTCCTTATAAATGACATTTAACAATAACATGCACGTAATGAGATCTCATAACATACACGTGCGTTTTGATAAGAAAACTTAAATTTCTTAATTTAATCAAATTGAAATCAAACTTTTATCTACGTACGACTTTATTTGGTGTATTTACATAAATTTAGACAATTGAAACATATAAAAACTTTTAGCATTAGCGAGATACATTTTGAATTAAAAAAGTGATGCCCCTAAATGTCGGCAACACATTATACAATTTTTCAGAAAATAAATCCCGTTTTCTTTGCATGTTATGGAAATAAACGTCTTGCAATTTATATTGTCAATTTTTATAACAAAATATTATTGTATTCGAACATTTTCTCATTTTTACCTACCTAGTAAAAAAAGCTCAAGCTGCCACACATAATTTGTTACCGCTAAAATCGAAAGAAAGGTACGAAATTACCTATCGAAAATTTATGGATTGGCGACATAAGCATATATCCTTTATTTAATAGAAGAAAAGAAGTGGGCGTAGAAAAAGTCTAGTACGTTACACGAGTTGTAATGAGTTACTTACAACTCTTGTTACGTAATGTACTATTTTGATATTACTAAAATGAAAGGGATATCTCTGTTTAGCAAATTTCACATTTTTCGAGAAACCTAGTATATGACTAATAACATTAGATTCTCGATTAGATACCTGATGGTTGTATTTGTAGTTTAAGACGATACATAACTTTTTATTAAGAATACATTTTTGTAGGACTGATAATACATTTTCCCATATATTGACAACAGTATTATTAAAAAAATACACATTTCTTCACGGCTTCATGACAAAACAGCGCAGGACAAAATGGCTAGGACAAAATTGCGCAGACAAAATAGCGCAAGACAAAATAGCGCAAGACAAAATAGCGCAAGGACAAAATAACCCAAGACAAAATAGCGCAAGGACAAAATAGCTCAGGGCAAAATAGAGCAAGACAACATGGTACAGGGCATAGAAGTGCGTGTCAAAATATTTCAGTATTGTAATTAAAATAGAAAAAACCTAACCAATTTACCTAACCTGGGCGACCTGAAGCCATCGCAGGTTACTTTGAAAAAAAATTGATATAAAATTGAAAAAAAAATTGATATAAAATTAAAAAAATTTAAAAAAAATCGTAGCTAATTTACCTAACCTTACTTTGAGTTTTCTTTTTATTTTATTTAGAATACTGGTCTATTTTGAAAAAGCGCTAACATGACTATAATTAGACTAGGCATTAATTGGTCTCACTTTAATTATATCAGTCGCTAACTTGACTCTTATGTATTTGTCGCAGCGCCAATTGTTTCGTGCTAGAATGGGTCGAATCCTAAAATATGAGAGAGACGGAGCTACACTTAAGCTACAAACATTCTTTACATAGTCGTCGATGGAACAGTATTTGTTACGCATTATTTCAAGGAATTTAATTAATTAAAAAACATATTTTGTTCATTACGCGCTATTCTGCCTTTGCGGTATTTTTATTTTGTCCTTGCGCTATTTTGTCTTGCGCTATTTTGTCCTTGCGTTATTTTGTCCTGGGCTATTTTGTCTGCGCTATTTTGTCCTGCGCCATTTTGTACTGCGCTGTTTTGTCATGGAGCCTTTCTTCACATACAAGGTGTATATTCGAGTATATTCGACCATTAGGCCATAAAGACCCTAGTTACAGAAAAACAGGGTGTCAAAATTGTGAAATTAAAATCCAAAATTTGCTATAAATCGAAAACGCCTTTAATTTTTTTTTTTCAAATTTGCTGACCAATATGCTCTTTTAGAAAGTAATAGTTTGACATTTACTATTTTTGTAAAATTTAACCAGTGGTGCGCTATCAGGACTAGGGGCAACTTTTCCCCCAATTTTTTAAGCAACTGGATTTTTTTTTATTTTTTATTTATAACCTTTTATAGAGTTAAAATGAACATTGCTTCTACACAAGTCTGCACGTACATTAATAACTTTTAACACTCTGTATCTCGGTAACTAAGCCTTGTAAGGGTTTACGTTCCCATATCAAAATTCATCAATTAACGAGAGCTATCTGGGGTAAAGCCTTTGTCGGTAAAATATACTAACACCCTGTATAATTATAAGAATATATTTTTAATTTAACATTGGTAGGTATTTTTAGAAAAAGAAAGTAGATGTCTTAATATTTCATAAAAAATGGTTTATTTATTTTGTGAATTAAAATGGATAAATGTTTAATTTCTATGAAGATTTTTGTTCGATAACCTTCAACAGATTTGAATTTTCAACTTCAAATCTTTAATTAGACTTTCTTATCATCGCATCATTTAATAAAAAAATCTTTATAAGGAAGTTAAAACCTAGTAATCTTCTTCCTATTATTTTTATAGGTTAAAAGTCACTTTCCTTTTTCAACCGATGCCGATGGTCGGTACTTTATATAGAAATTGTGACAGTTGGATTTATTTTTATGGACATACTACGTATGTAGTAAAATCACCCATGAGTTATTTGAGATATGTTCGAAGGTGTTAAGTATAAAATATTTTCAATCAAGATGCGGAAACCAAAACAAGTTAGTGAGGTACCAGTTGCAGTAGTTAGTAAACAATCATGTCTAATTATTCTTAATTCGATACAGTGGAACAATGAAATACTGTTTTTAGCTATTTATAAGTCACTTAATTACACTTAAATACAGTGATACAATCTTGAATTGTTTCATAAATATAAAGGACCACCAGTTATTAACGATAATGTTAAATTTATAAAATTGAGACTCATCAGAACAGCAGAAATCTTAAAAAAAGGTTAAAGCTTTATTGATAATAATTAATTTTAACATTATCCATTTTTAATATAATTTTTAATTCTTGTTACAGAAATTCAATAAATACACTGATTTGCAACTTAATAATTATATTGGAAATAATTAACATTGGAACATTACATTATAATAACTAATATCAGGCCGTATAATTGACAGCATACGAACCTTCCTATACATCCTTGTAGTGTTCTTCTTCCTACAATATTCATACTAAATATTAATTTAATTAATTATACACTTATTTGTGGTTGACCATGCGTGGTCTACAATGCGTGGTCGACTAACTTGGTTATTTTATATAAAAATTAAATAGCTCATATTTCTATTAAATTTTTACGACTTTTTTATCGCTAAAATTTTAACTTACACCTTGAAATTGTTAAAAATACTTTCGTTAAAACTTGTGTTAACTTTTACTACTTTCACGCGGTTTGGTTTTTCTCATAGGAACAATGATGCTATAATGTAAGTACATTGTCTCGTTAGTATATTATTGTTATAAAATCGTATTAAATATGATAATTTCTTTATCTGTATTATTGTAAAGAAAGGCAGTGGGTTGAATTTTATAAGTGTGTATAGGAATGTACATTTTTTTTTAGAAAAATTAATCAGGCAAAAGGGTATAATATCGCCTAAACTGTTTGATTAATCACTTTCTTGAAGAAATTAAACAATATAAAATTGGCTGCAACATTTGTGGGCAAACAAATCACCTACGATATACCAATAATAATATAACTGTAATAACTAGCAACAAAAAAGGTATACAGAAATATCTTAAAGAGATACATACACAACTAATTTACATTTCAGTTTCTTCAGACATTGAATTTCAATAACTAGAGACAAAAGCATAAAATATAAGCTTCAAAATTAATATAATGAGAAATTCAGAAAAAAAACGCTACAAACAGAACATGACAAAAAGTATGGAAACTAATAAACGAATATACAGGGTGTTCCATCTCAGACGAGCCACCCTATATATTTCTTATCCTATAGTAATTAGAAAAATTTCCCGAAACACGTCGGATAATTTTCTTTGGGGGACATCTTTTGACAAATATTTGAGGATTGAATGAGCAACCCTCTATGAGGGGGCGCTTCAACCCCTCAAAATTGAATAGGGAAGAGGGGTTGAGTGATACTTCATTTGTAAGGTCTTGGAGGCCTCTTTACAAAGGTGTATAAAAAAAAATCACATTCTTATAAAAAATTAATTGTTTTATCATGCTTACAATCAAAAAAATCAAAACTGCGTTTTTAAATCAAATGTTCAAATTGTCCTCCATTGACTTTTATACAATAATACAATCTTGACTGAAAACCGTTTCTAACATGATCCAGCATAATTGGAATTATTTGACGACACTCATTTACAATTCTTCGTTGGTGTAGTTCGTCCAAATTCGTCACAAAAATCTTGGACTTAAGATGTCCCCACAAGAAAAAGTTTAGAGGGTTCAGGTCAGGAGAGCGAGCAGGTCACTCCATAAGACCTCTTTTTCCAATCCAACGACCAGGGTATTGTAAATTGAGGTATTGGCGAACTGGTGCGTCTGTTATTAACGGATCAATCGGATTTTCCAGCATTTCAAGATAAATTTCACCATTTAAATTACCAGAAATAAACAGAGGTCCAATTAGGTGGTCTCCCAAAATTCCTGCCCAAACTTAGCTTTTCCGGATATTGAGTGTAAGCTTCTCGAAATACATGAGGATTTGTATCGCTCCAAATTCTACAGTTATGCTGGTTAACCTCTCCATTAAGAGAAAAAGTGCATTCGTAAGAAAAGCAAACGTTGTACAAGAAATTTGGGTTATTTTTGATACGCTCGGCCATAATTTCGCAAAATGTGTTCGATCCAAATCATCATTATTTTATTTATGAATTAATTTAATTTTGTACGGATGAAACTTGTGTTTGTAAATTCTGAAAACGTTAGATTGGCCAATACCGGAAACTACAGAAAGTTGTCGGACAAATTGCGTGTTTGGCATAACTTGGACATGGCCCAATACCGCCTCAGCTGCTCCTTCATAATTCACAATTCCAAGGTTTTTTAGTTAATTGGTTGTACGTATTTATTATCTGGCTCTATAACACAACTTTAAAAATGTATTTATGAACTCAATTTTTTTAATATTTTCTCTCTTTATTAAGTATATATTAATATGGAAACCTCACAAGGTTATACAGTGTGTCTAGATTAAGTCGGCACTATATATGGGAAACTTTTGCAACAAAATTATTGTTTATAAAAAATTCTGCATGATCTAAAACCTAAAATTCAACCATCAGATATCAAAATGTACGAGGTTCGTCAAAAAATATTATTTTTTTGAACAAGTAAATTACCTTTATTCTTAGCAATATAGAAAATTGTATTTAAGAAAATTTGTTCAGAATTAAAAACTATTGTAATATATCCACAATATATCTACAAGAAAACAATGTTTGACATAAATATGAAATATATGTTTAATTTTGCAAACTGTTTTTTATGGTAGGTGAGATAATTTTCAATTCTTATCAAAATTCCAAAAAAAAACACAATTTTCGAAATTGTTAGAAATAAAGGTACTTTACTCTCGCTTACTCATATATTTGGAGAATATGACTAAATAAAAATTGATATCAGTTTGCAAAATTTTTTATAAAGAATAATTTTTCCATAAAACTAATAATAAAAAATGTCCATTAGATGCCGACTTAATTAAACACACTGTATAATTTTTAATCAATACACAGTCTTAATATAGGGTGGGTTTGATTTCCTAAAAATGTTTACTTGTTAGGTAACTATATTGACGACTAGATACAAAAATCTAAATTATTCTTTCTTTTTTATCCTCTATCTTTGTACTGCTTTCTGATGGTTTCTGCACGTCTTCTGCTCATATGTGCTTGTCTCAGCTCTGTGTCTGTTCTGCTTGAGTCTGCTCCATCTGAGTTTCTGGATTTCTATATTATTTTGGTAAATAACATTATTGTATTATATTTTTTATTCTCCAAAAAAATCCACAGCTTCATAATATAATACAATCTATGGCACATAAACTCCGATTTGATGCCAACCCACATTGAAAACAAATATATATAATACAATAACTGTGACAAAAAAAACCTTTCCAATCAGATTTTTTAAACTTCTCTATCTGATATTCTCAATTTCAATTTAATATCCCCATAACAACCCGTTCTACTGTCCTAATTCCATTTAATTTTTTTATTACCCCAGCATTGCTTTTGGAAAATTTTGGCAACAAAAAAATATTTTGACAAAATAAATTTGCCATCAAAAAATTCAAAATCAAATCAATATTTAAATATTAATTTTGAAATGAAAGCATTAGAAAAATTATTTATATTTTACTTATATTTCTCACCCTCATTACTAACTTTCCTTCCCATCAACCTAATCATCCCTATGTTCAGTTTAACTTTCCATTTTCTAAACTCTCTTTTATTTATGATCATTTTTTTAAGTAAGATGCAAAATAAGACACCGTCTAATGGAAGATAGTTCTTTAGCGCTTTAACTTTTTTTTTGAAATAAACATTTATCCTCTGAAATATAAATGTTTTCTTTGCATTAGCAAAAACAAAATATAAGGAGGTCGCTTCTTCATTAAAATAATATCGTTTTAATGTGAGATGTTGCGTGCATCAAACCATGCATAATAGTTGTAACCTGCGATTATAATATTGGAGTTAAATACATGTGACCCACATAGTTAAAACGATTATCTAGAAAAGTAATATGATTTTATTTAATCAGTCTATATTAAAAGATCACTACAACAATTTTAATCTATTTTATAGGTGATTAACCACGGAAACAACCCTTTTATTTCTAGATATGTCACAGCTCGTCAGTTTATTCTGTTTTTTTGTTTATTACAACATTATAATCTTTAGCTAAAGACAATTTTTTATTGCATAATAATCGTAAAAATGATCATTTTGCAACGTATAATTTTAAGTCACTTTCAATGTAAAAGAAGTAGTTAATAGTGCTTATCTCATCTTTTGATCAAAGTGGGTATTAACTTACTCCAAGCTGTCAAAATGTTGACTTCTTTAGTTACGATAATAATCTGTTTGTAACATATCTATAGATAATGTAAATACTATACGAGGGGTATTGGTTTCTAGTTAGCGTGGAAAGAGATGGTTACTATGCTGTTTTGTAAATAAGTTGTCGGAGTTTGACATTCATGAGTTGAACGGTGATAGAATTGTGAGCTTTTCAGGAAAAGCTTTATTTATTTTAGTTTCGGTTAATTATTATTTATTTTTGAAAGGATTATTGGGTAAATACATATTTGCTAATATGACAAGAGATAATCAGTGCCCTTTATATACAGATTTTAAAACCTGGGTTAAAAAAATTAAGGAAGATCAGTGGAGCACGAATTTCTGTGACCATTCCAGAAAACATTGATTCTGTCCTAACGACGAAAAACTACTAGACTAATCCATTCATTCATAAGTAAACCCTTATTTATTGAAAGCATTCAGATTGTATTTTATATCAGGCAAACAAAGATATTGCATCGGCTGTCGCATTAGAAACAGCGAGATCGCTGTTAATTTGAGAGGGGATGGTTTGTGCGAGTTTTTTAATTGAAGAGCGAGTCCATGTTTAAAAATAAATCAGTAATTGCGTCTACCACTTTTTTTACACTGCTGTCACACTTCAAAATTTACTTCTTTATTGTAATTTTAAAAGCCTTCTGTGCGTTTTAGAGCCTTATGTTAAGTCAACTCCGAATTATAACTATAAACAATTATTGTAACAATACTTCCCCATACTCTCTTAAAATAATTTGACAACTACGCGGATGACACAGTGAATTTTTTTAATTCGATTTGTGTAAACAAAATTAGTCTAGTAGTTGTTAATCGCTGTTCTGTCCATTATATAATTTTAGCAGATAGATGAGTTGGACTCAAGTGTATAGTAAAAACATTGCTAATTTTCTACAAATGTATATTTCACTTCGTTCATCACGACTTGAATAAAAGGAAGCTTTCAGCTAACGGGATCTTGAGATGCCTAAAAGCTGACCATAAACGGTTTTTATTGACTGAGTCACAAAGAAAAGCTGGCGTCGTATCAAAATAGTGAAAGCATTCTGGACTCCACAACCTAAAAAAATCTATGTTCAAAGAAACTGACAAGGTTTTTGGCTTCAATTTTATAAGACAAAGATGGGGTATTTCTACTGGTTTATTTGAAAGATGATAAAACTATCATAGAAGTATATACTAACCTTCTAATAAGCTTACGCAAGAAAATTGTAGGAAAGTGCTCCGAAAAACTTGCCAAAGATGTTCTTTTTCCCCTAATCACAAGTCGTTGATTGTAATGCAAAAAATTTATGAGATGTGTTTTGAATTGGTTGCCCTATTCTCCGGATTAATAATTGTTTCTGAAACTTTAAAAACACTTGAAAGGTAAAATATTTTTGACAAAATGTAAAGTCATATGGGTCGTTGAGGAGTGGTTTACAAACCGAAACAAATAATTTTTTATGTGGCTAAATTATACTTTAGATATAGCCATGTGTGAGTTGAGTTTTTAAGGTCTAGAAAGTCATTTTGATTTCACAATGATATGTGTATTGCGATTGGTTTCGAAGTCAAAATTCACTTCATCTTCAGACACGCCCAATGGATAATAGAAAACTTGTGGTAAATTAGTTTGTTTATTATGGAAAATTTTCTTAAGGAAATTTTAAACTACCTTTCAGTTCCACTTTAATAATAGATTTGTTACAATTTTAATATTAACGGGAGGTGGTTGGCTTTGTAGTTAGGGGGTAGTTGGCTTAGTGGTTAGGGGGTGGTTGGCTTAGTGGTTAGAGTCTGAACTTGAGAATCGAATGGTCCGAAGCCGGGATTTTTTTCTTAAATAAATTTATTTATTTAGAAATGCTTCTGATACATAGGTAGGATTCTCCACTCCGACCATTTACTGTTGGGTTCTAATTGACAAATCTGTTCCTAAATTAAATATATAAATTTTCTGGGAAACAGTGACAAGGCCTGTCTATAGGAGTGCAGGAGTATTAAAGTACTAGCGCTCCCGCATAGAACATGAAATAACCTAAGTTGTCGAAGAAGAAGATACCAATGAAAACAAAATAATAACAATAATAATAACGGCAAAACTGACGCCCACTTAAACATTTTATATGATGTACCGCTGAGGGCGTAACGCATTTATCAGAAACAATAAGTTACATTTGACACTTTGTGATAGTTTCGTTATTTGTATATGTATAAAAGTTTTCTCTTATTTTGATGTAATCCTAATACAGCTATTGAAAGTATTTTAAATTTTTGCAATTTCGATTAAAATTTTAATAATATAGTTAGTATTATGTAAGTTTAATTTTTTTGCATATATTTAACAAGATTTGATATAATCATATATCAAGGGTAACACCACAAGAGGTGAGAATTTTTTGAGAAAATTTTGTTGTTTCTTTAGAAATTATGCGTTTAAATATCATGAAACAAAATCATCCTTAAAATACCACGAAACGTAAGTCGAGGGAGGCAACCAATTTTAATACTTTCTTGTATTGTTAGTTGAATATATATCATTTGATTAACAAAAAAAAATATAATAATAATTATTTATTCTTAACGACTTGTAGTGTGTTTATATGGCTTCTTAAAGTTATTTAAATTTTAAAAATTCTGCAACAACTGGTTGTGTAAAGTAGATAAATTTGTCACTTGCTGCGATTGCAAAAAATGTTACTTTATATGTCAAAATTAGAAAAAATATTTATTAGAACTTTGTTGTTTATTTTCGTTCATATTGTTACCTCTTTAAATATTTTACTCTTTTTTTAACACCCTGTACGTCTTTTAACGTTCCTAATAATATGGCCTATTTTGTTTCCCTTACCACTCTACAAATTATGAATACAACTAACCAATTACTAAAATGTTTCGTAAAGTAAATAAATAATGTAATAAAATTGATTTTAAGTTATTTAGTAATAATCAGATCTGAATCTGTTTTGTTCCAGTTATTGTTTTAATGTACCTATTTGTTCTACTTTGCTTGGTTTTATATAAGTGTTGGTTTTATATTTATAAAAATGATTAATTTAAAATTGTAGCTCAAGATATTTTTATGTTTGATGTTTCGAATGTTTATTAGGGGTTTTCCAGTTAAATAAATTAATAATTATATAAAATTATTATATTTATAAAGTAAAAACTGAAATTAAAAATGTTTAAATTATTATGAATAATAAATATAATTCACGTATCTTTTGACTGGTATCTAGAACTATCTAAATATCAAGAAAATATTATGTTGGCATCAATTTACTTATGGAAAATAGATTATATAATATCTTTCTACCCAGGTGCCACTCTATAGGTCAAATAGAATTAACTGAAAACAACAAAAGACATACCGAAGTCCATTCAGGCGAAATATATTAAATACCTAGTTATCAATAGACGCAAATAAGGAAGTGTTGGAAAGAGCGAGCGCCGGTCTATTATTTATAATTAGAATGAAATTTTATAGTCGTCACTCTATTAAAAAATTATTAAACACGCGCAAAAACCAAGCTTTGAAGGATCTTATCTCAAACGGTATAAATTAAGATGTTTAACGTTTTACTTTCCCTTTTGCATATAAAGAAACTGTTGAAATTTGAGCTCAAGTTCAAATGAAGTTATAAAGTATTAATATTTCTGGTCGGTTCCCATGCTAAGGTATGTAGTAAGATCCGAATAGTACGATAGAAGATTATTGATGGGTTTGCTTAAAGGCAGGTACGATAATTTATCAATACAGAAAATATTAAAATTTAATTACATAATTATGGGCAATATTTAACAAATAAATAAAGTAATAGAATTTGCCTGCTAAATTAAATTAAAAAATGGTTATTTGAGACTTAAAGTCGTTTGAGAAAAAAAATGTTTTTTTTTTCATTTTTAAGTTTAAACAAATTCATTTAAAGTTGAAGCAATAAGATTCGAATTAGGAGAAGTTGATGTTTAGTGTGATATGTTGGATGGTTTGAGAAGTTCGACAGCCGTATCGACATCTGTCATCCGTTATTGTGGTATCTCTAACGATGCACTTTAGATAGTTTCTGGTGGGTATCACTTGATCTTGAATCGCTTGTAGAAAGCCTTCGGTCTCAGGGAACATTTGTCCTGAGACTAACCAATAGTTCGACGCTAGATTGTCGACATGTTCTTGGTTAGCCTCATTCGCATGTCTTTTCCATCCATGTTCTTTGCTTTTCAAGATCGGTATGATGGTGGTCTTTTATCTGATGTTCTCTTAAAAGTAGTGGTGTAGAATTATCTGGGCTACAAATTGCTCTATGGACCTCTAATAATCTGAAGTAATCAACAAAAAAATTATTCTAAAATATTTTTAGATTTAATTCAGACCCGTGCATAGTTATAATAAATATGCTTATACCTATATGTCTTTGACCGTCATGGCCTACTTTAGAAACAATTTTGAGGGTTACTCTTTACTATGCCAGGCATCACGATAAGTGATGAAAATAGACAATTTGTCTTTAATTTGATGGGCTAATTTACCAAGACAAAAAATAATAATGGACCTTTGATACCATTTTCTGTTCAAGAACAAGTTGCAGGTGCTTTAAATATCAATATACGCAGAATTTTTCGCATAAAAACGAAAAACGAAGAAGAAACAGCATTAAAAATATCACGTTGTGTCACAGTTAAGGACTAATGATGTAAGTAATACTGTAAAAGGGCAATATAAAACGTATTTTATAAAATAAAAGCAAGAAGACAGCACATTATAATCAAACTAATAAACTTAGAATTAGAGAAAAAACTTATAATGTAAAAAATGAAAAATGAAGAGTTTTTTAATTAGACTATTTTTTAAGGCAATATATCTTAGATACAACGTGGATATTTTTTAAAGTGTCATATAAACGTACAAGAAAAACAATTTGAAGCGCTTAAAGAAAGTCGCGAAAATACGGAAAAACGCTTCGTAGTTGTACATGCCGGAACTAGCGAGGGGTTTGATAAAGATCGGAGGCGGTTTCTCCATTGGTTCATTTGTGCAGTGAACACCCAATTAAATTTCATAAAAACACATTATTTTATAATAACATAAATAACATAAAAATATAAATTTAATTTTAGCTGATCGCGTCTCTGTGGCACAGAATACCTAAGTATACTGTGTCTGTGGCGCATTATGATGAGTGAGCCTAACACGAGTGAGACGATTTGGTGAATACATAAAGTTAAAAAGAGAAAACAACACGCCAACATATTCTTCAAACGTCAAAGGAACACATTAATTGGCGCGCCGCTCACAAACAAGGTTGCCAAACCAGTGTTGCCAGTCTAGTACAATTCACAATTGTACTAGATGTAGTACATTCTGCTTGAGGCAGTGTTCACGTGTAAAATATATTGTGTTCCTTGTTTGGGTTCGTTATCTATAAAAATCCCCTTTTTTTCTCTTCAATAAATTAGATGTCACTGCAAATAGAATTCGAAAAATTTGGTACCTTTAAGGAATCTGGTACATTTTTTTAGACAAATCTGGTACATAACAAAAACATATTCTGGCAACATGCCAAATCAAACAAACTGTCATTCCGTCTACTTGGGGTTCGGTTATATAGCGCGAATTTAGAGATGAGTAGTAATAACGTAAATGTACCTACTTAACACTTACAGATTTGCCAATATCCATCTCTAAATTCCAGTGTGACACCGGAATCACTTGGAACTTTAGAGACGTTGTAACCGAACTTTGATTTTAGTTCAAGGACGACTTACCCAACTCCGACTCAGCTGAGTTATGTTTATAAATATGGACCTGAATATATTTGTATCCTTGTTTATCGATATATAAAAGAAGAAAGTAAGAATACACTCAGTGAGACACGAGATCCATTTACAAATTATACTTTTTATGGATTTGTGTGTTCCATGAACCGAATTTTCGTTGTTTTGAGGTTGGCTGTACTGGTCTTAGATTCTGTGTGAATTTACTAATAAAGGATTTGTTAGAATTTGTTTCAAATTCTACTAAAGACTACAATGAAGTAATGACTGTTGATGTTTTTGAGAAATATTTCAGTCAAATGATAGATTTATTACCGACCAATTCTGTAATAGTTATTGACAATGCCAGTTACCATTCAAGATTAAAGGAACCATTCCAAAAAGTAAGAAATCTCCGATTGGTTAATAACCAAAGAAATAGTGGCAGAAGAGGGATTACTCAAAAAAGAGATAATGCAGTTATGTAAACATTCACCAAAATTTAAGAAGTATAGTGTTGATGAAATAGCATAAGAACATGGAGTTAAAGTTTTGCGATTATCACCTTATCACTGTGAACTTAACCCTTTTGAACTAATCTGGGCTCAAATGAATGGATATTTTGCGAAAAACAATACAACATTTATTTTATAACACAACTATTCTAATTTATATATACTTCGAATGTCTTTAAACTGATCACTATTAATCTTCACTGTCCATATAATAACTGATTGCACTGTGTTCTTCCACCAATATTTATATACAAATTTCTAAAGTTTGGTGGAGTCTAGAAGCTCCTCCACCAATCTAGAAATATTTGGAACAGACCGAAATATCTCGTCCTTTCTCGAATAGTCATCGAAATCACCTCCGCCATAGTCGTCCCATAGGTTTGGTCTTAAGGGGTTTAATTATGTATAATAATCGGACAAGTTGAGCCTCAAAGGCCAAATAAGACAGAGAGGGACTTGTAGGGTTAGAGCATGACTGAATAACGAAATGGCTCACATAACAATATCAAAAATTTTACCGGACAATTGGCAAAACGCTATAAGACATGTCATAGCAGAGAAAGAGAAATTCTGAAAACTTGATATATTAATAGAGGAAACAATAGAACCATTTATTATTTCTGTGGGAAGTGAGGAAAATGATCATGATTACACCTTATCGGGAGAAAACAAGCTATTTATTTAGGTATGTAAGATAAATTACTTTGATATCACTGTTTGTGTCAAAATTAAAAAAAATATCTCATTAAATCTATATTTTACACGTGTTAATATTTTTTAATAATTGAATACGCATTACCGGAAATACTAATATAATTTAATATTAATTATTTTTAATTAACTTTAGAAAAGGAAATTTAATTTATTAATGCAATATATTTTCTACCAAATACATACAAATTACATGTCTTCGACCGCACTAGGAAGCGTAGACAACATAGACTTTAAATTATAAATTATGAAGAAACATTATTTAAGAAATACTGTGACAAGAATCATTAATTAGACTTGTTATATTACCAAAATATTTATTATTAAAAAATAATGGGTTTCAGAAATAGAATTTAACATTAAAAGATTTGGTAATAGTAGTTTTTATTAATAACGAAAAACAAATTATTTACCAAATTCCCAAAGAGCTTTTAGCCTACAGGCCTTTAGCGATGCTTAGCTATAATAAATGATATTTCTGTAATTAGGTTATAAATTCTATTTTTTCTATAATAAAAAAATAAAATATTGCATTCATCGTAAAGCGAAATGCAATGAAATTGGTTAAAAAAAGTCAAAAATTTTCAAAAAATTAGTAAGTTTTCAGATATAGGTTCGCTTTTGTATAAACAGAATAAAGATAATAGTCCATATTTGGATATTAAGACTTTTGATATTGAATTCCAGGGATTATTAGACACTTATTAGGTTGAATATAGAGTTGGATGGATCATTCAGAGTGACAACTGCTGATGATCAACTACAAGAAGTTTTAGGTTTTATTGTAACTAAAATTACAGTCAATGCTATTTCTAGAGTCATTAAAATTTATCTTATACCTTCAGTGAAACATAATTTGATCTTAGGAATGGATTTCCTAAAACTCTTTAATGTGAATTCCGATTTTTCTGTTTTTCCTGTAATTTTTTTTGTATTAATTTAGCTACTACAGTCAACAAAATCTTAGATTTATCAAATTTAACTTCAGATCAGCAAATTAAATTACAGAAAGTATTTAATAATTTTAGAGATATTGGCCCCCCAGACAAAATAGGAAGAACACATAATTTAAAACATTATATTGATACGATACTGGGAATAGTTTGTCTTTTAAGCAGAAGCAATATCCACTGCTTCAAGTAATGCATGAATAGTAAGAGAAGTTGATGAAATGCTAAAGTTAGGGATTATTCGTGAGAGTACTAGTTCTTATTCTAGTCCACTTTGGCTAGTAAAGAAAAGTAATGGCATATATTGGGTATGTTTTGATAGTCGTAAACTAAACAATGTAATTGTTAACAAAGGTGCCTTTCCATTACCTTTAATTGATACTATTTTAATCAAATTTCTTCTATCGCCTAGAAACAAGCATTTTATCAAATCCATTTAGAAAAATCACCGTGTGAGAAAACTGCATTTGCTGTGAGGGGTAAAGAATTATATGAATATAATTATGCCTTTTGGGTTAGTCAGAGCTCCACAAACCATGTGTAGGTTGATAAATATAATTATAGGACCTTTGTTAAAACCATTTTCGTTTTATTACCTAGATGATTTAATTATTTGTACACCCAATTTTGTAACACATATTGATACCTTAAATAAAGTTTTTGAGAATTTAAAAGATACGAATCTTACAGTAAATATGGATTGAGAACAGATCCTGGAAAGGTATCTTCTATTTGTGAATTTCCAACACCAAAAACTGTTGTTGGGAATGATTGGATATTATCGTAGATTTTTAAAGAATTTTTCTTCTTTAGCATCTCCTATATTGGATTTGCTGAAAGAGAGGAAGTAGGGACAATCGATCACTTGGACAGGTGAAGCTGAACAGGCCTTTGTGTTAATATTATTACTGGGTAATTTTTCGTTTTGTGGTATGTGCATAGATATGCTAATAACTATGTGGGTGTAAAAAATATTATTTTACATGTTAACCACCTAATAATATTTCTAATTGTAAGTTGCTAATATTAATTTTTGTAATAAATACGATATAAATTGAAATTAAAAAAAATAAAATACTCTAATATAATTTATGAAATTATTTAAAATACGTTTAAATTTGTTTCAGTCATTGTTTTCCGAGTTGTGGTCGTAGAAAAAGTATGCTACTAGGTGCTAAAAATCTATTTCACGTTCGTGTGATTGTGACACTCGCATTCGGTCGTGCCACAAATTTCGCGCATCGTGTGTTATTGGTTACTTTTTACATTTCTACACTTGTTGCATACTATTGTCAGTGGCGTACCCACGGGGGGGATAATAGGGATATATCCTCTCCAGGAAGTTTCAGCACGTCCGCAAACTCAAATACATCATCAAAGTGATAAGTGATAATAAGAAAAAATAAGAGTAAGAGACCGCCAGTTTTCTGCTTGTATGCTGATGAAATAATTCATCGATTAGTTATGAGGAGCCATTGGCACCAGGATTATGCGCAGTATATAATTTGGGGTCCTAATGATCTACTGCGCAGAATCCTGGTGGTAATGACTGGTTTTTGGTCGTTATTGGAACAAACCTATGGTATCAGCTCCTGGACTAGGCGACTAGATTTTGTTATATAAAACAAAATACTCAAATTTACAATAAAAATTTGTTCCATGTTTAATTTTGTTATCGCACAAGATCCATTTCTGGGCACGCCACTGACTATTTTGGATCACTCAATACGTACAATAAGGAGGTTAACAAAACAGCAATATCCCTAAAAACTATTTCTTTGGCAACTTAAAATCCGGGACGATATCCTTATGTAGCTTGAACACTATCCCTGTGACAAAAAAAGAGTTTTCCACCGTTTTATGATTTAAGAGAAAGGGTATTTACTTCCGTATTTTTTCTTTTTACGAACTTGTTTGATGTCTATTTTCGATACTATTCTATCATTCTACTTATATTTTTGTTACATTTTTTGCTTATAGCATTTCTTATTCCTTATAGGTCCACAGTAAAAGTTTCAAATTAATATTATTATATTTTTTAATGAAATAATAGCTTAATAAATTAAATACACAAATGAGAACTACTTATTTGTTAGTGGGCTCCCGTCAACTATTTAATGAAAACAAAACCAAGTTTAAATAGCTTCATTATTTTTTATATTTCATTTTATAATTACTATTACATTTGGGAATATTTCTCATACGTTTCTCAGTTAATTGTTTGACATTTGCAATAGAGAGCACCGCAATATTATTTATAATAAAAATACATGTCAAGGTGTTTAGATTCGCTCAATCTCTTCCATTCCTACATTTGAATTACCTTAACATTTCTAGTAATTTTTATGCATAATTTAACAAAAATCGACGCTATTCACGCACAACTCGACACTTCTAAAAGATGTTTATCTTTGATGTGTGTTCATCAAACAAAAAAATTGAATGATTTGATTAAAAGATTTACTCAACAGTATAAAAATGATATTTTAATGTAGTCAGTGGCGCAACAGTACAAAAGGACAGATTAAAATACACGCAGGCAATGGTTAAGACTTTTACATGATGATTGGACACAATATTTTTTTTGTTATTTAAAGAAGCACTGGAGCTCGATAGCAAATATTTGGAAAATATTATTATCATTATAACGATAAGTTAAAACCAAAAGGAAGAGCATGTCGACTGAAAAAAGTTGCTAGTTTCTATTATAAAAATGAAAATATTACCGGTATTAATTTATCATAAAAAATAAAGTTAATTTAAAATGAGTTGTCGTTGAAAATGTTTAGTACATCAAAGACAGGAACAATTAAAGCATTGGATTATATGAAAATGTTCTTGTGCGTCTGTGCAAAAACAGTTAACTTACCAAGTCGACAAGGAGTTAAATTTAATTTTCTTGTATTCTAATTCTACTGAATAATAACTTTTTTTACAATATATTCAATACCTATATTATTGTGTACCTATGTAATTACAATGATTGCATTGCTTTTTATTATTACTAGTATTATTAAAAAAATAGAAAGTGGAGGATGCTAATCCTATTATACACTAAGGACCAGTAGTTCGTCGTGGCCTATTAACTTTTGAATGGATAAAGCTGTTGCAGTGTAATGGATTAGTTTGAGCTCTATTTTTTATTTTATATTTAAAAATATAAGCGCAAAACCTACTGTTTGTACCATTTTTTTTGTTTTTGTAGAGCACGTTACTGTATTGTTTTAGTTTAATGCTACTGCGTATATTTTATAATAGTAAAGAGTAGGGTTGCCAGATTTACGAAAGGGAAAAGCGTAACATCCGTGCCGACAGAGCATCAGGTTCAAATACTAAGAATTTTTATATAATCAAGTCCATTATTTCTGAAATTTCTAAAAAAAAAATATCCTCAAAGCAACTAGAAAATTTACAATTACTGGCAATTTTTATGGGACATTTAAAAAATACTTTAATTTAAAGCCAAAAATTAATGAAAAATAGTTTTTTATAAATTATCAAAATACAAGATGCACCGGAATAAATAAAATTGGCAATGTACCACGAGAAGTAGCGAAATTTTTAAAATGATAAAACCCAAATTTGTATACTGGGCATTATTTTAGACGATCGTCTGCAACAATACTAGTCGACACAGGTGAAGACATCACCTCTTTGAAGCGGCATGGCGGCTGGAAGTCTTCAAATGTTGCAGAAGGTTACATTGAAGAGTCAATCGCAAAACGAATGAAAATATCAGAGAAAATGGTTGGGGCAATAACAGGTCCTTCAACTTCAACAGCAACAGAAAAAAAATATGTTTTTAGAGGAAACATACTCAAATAATATAGAAAATAGTACAGAATTGCACGACTTGACTTGAAAAAAATATACAAAATACTTTATTATCACGTAATGTTTCTGAAATACCAATAAATTTTCACAACTGTTCCAAAAATCATTTTACATTTAATTTTTATGGATCACATGACCAAAATTAAAAAATGCTATTTTTATTTTTTTAGTTTTAGAAATAGATTTTATAGTAATATAATTAAATTGTTAATATCGACTAGTGTGCATTTGTTAACTGTTTGTAGATAGATTTATTTTCAATAAAAGTTCAATAAAAAATATTTATTTAAAATTCTAAAACTTCATTTTAAGCCCTATAATTATACATGTCTAATGATTATTTTATAAGATTTATAAAATAATCATTATTTAATAGGTAAAATTAAAAATTTATGAAGATTGAAAATGTTGGGGTCGTAGGAAAAAAGTGTATGTAACTCGTTGGAAAGTGTATTTCTTGCACTCGTTACGTGCGTAATATATCACTTTCCACACTTGTTAAGTAATATACTATTTCTACATCCACATGGATATTAGCTTATTTACGCACAGACTACAAAACGAGAAAGTATGTCATTGCGTTTAACTGAAAACTGCAAAAAATGACATCCATTAATCACAGTCATATTTTGGACACCCAACTTTATTTTTAAAATTTTAGATAATTAACAATCCTGCCAAACTAATTGTCAGTATATTTTTTAGTTATTGAGATTAAATATACATTAAAATGAGTTTTTTTGTATACAATCAATAAACAATCGAAAATAGTATCATTTTTATTTGGACCTTATTTTGAAAAAAAAAATAAATAAATTTTAATCAAACTATATGAAAATATTTTAATTACGAGTATTAAAACAAAACTCGTAAAAGTGGCCGTAGATGCGTGGACAGGATGCTTACCTTCCACTCGAAAAGCCAGGAATCGATTTTCGGCTGGAGACTTTTTTTCATATTTATTTTATTTTAAAAATTAGCAAAATTCATAAATTATTTTAAAATTACTTATTTTGTCTTAACCTAAAATATGTTTTTAATTTGTAGATTTTGATTAGTGGGTCGTAGAAAAAATATACTGTACAACTCGAGTCGATTGCCCATATTGCATTCAGACGATTGAGCACTCCGGCTATGGTGTCGTGCTCAAATTTCATCTTCGTGCGATATGGCCATCATATCCACTCTTGTTTAGAAACATTTTATGTGAATCATTCCTTGTAATAACGATACAGGGATCAAAATAATTAACATTAAATTCTTAAAATTTGGTGCTACTCATACATGGTTCATATTTTCAAGGGTAATGTTACATAAGGTTAGAATTTTTGAAAACATTTTGTTTCTTTGGAAATTATGCGTCTAAATTTCACGAAACAAAATCGTCCGTAAAATACTACGTCAATTGAGGTGGTATTTGAAAAGATTATTTAAGAATATAAACAGAATTTTTATAAACAACTTTTGTTTTATTTTTATCGAAAGTGGTGTCGATTTTTTATCTACAATATATATTTTAACAAACAAAACGATTTATGTCCATTTTTTGACATCTTTGTCACAAGATTCCTATTGGCATTTCGCGGGATTGAGTGAAAACACTTCAAAACTCAGTGTTTTCAGATTTGTTTTGATTGGCGTATGTTTTCTTTTGCAAAAGGGGACCGAATAGTATCGTTTTAAGGTTTATCTTAACCAACCAAAAAATTAATCTTGTGTTCAAAAACACTCAACATACTCATCACATAAGTTACTGACAAATTTTGAAAAAATCTGGTGAGCCATTTTGGAAACAAATATTTGATTCAAAAATTCAAGAAAGTAAAAAGTTATCTTTTATCAGATTTTTTTCAAAATTGTTCTATGCGATCTCTATGCTATTGTTATACTAGGAGAATTTTACAAAAATTTTGAAGTTTTTGTTTTTTTATAAATAATATAATCATTTCACAATAAATTGTCTTTTATAAACGTACAAAATTAGCATATTTCCTGTTATTATAACTGTTTATTGCATTACACACCACCTACGATTTATTCTAAGCATATCGAGAGATGGTCCTGTACTAGGTAACCATGTGTTCATTGTGGGCATCTGTAAATAAATGTCTACGTGACAATAATCGCGTGCATCGAGTTGCATCAGCGCGAAGCTAACTTAAGGCCAACCAGTTTTCTGGCACGTATAAACGGAGTGGCTTAAAAGTCTGGAAACGGCTTATTATCTCGTAAATTGCTAGTCCTAATTGTACAAAATTTGGGGTACACCTATTTTGGGATACGGAGATTTCAGATTTCATATTTGCAATGTTGCCAGATTTGCTGTTTCTCTTATATTATTAGTCACTTTGGTTTTTTAAATTCATCACCCTATATATTTAGTCATTATTGGAATCTCCTATTCAATACGAGTTCAACCATATATAACACTTATGATTTTATGTAATCTGGAAGGTATCATTCTACCATCGATTAGAGTACTGTCAACTCACAAATGGAGCACATTATGTTGAAAATGTTGTAATCTTTCAATTGTTCAATGTAGTTGAAAATAGTTTGTATTAAAAAATTATTTGAAAGTATTATTAAATTAGGGTACTTTTGAATGGTGTATAAAGTAAAGGGTATTCAATTTAAAATAAAAATGAGAAAGTGATGTGTTGACCATTGTTTCTTTTGAAATATACAGGTCATTTAAATCAATACGATTTTATATAAAAATAGATTATAGCGTATGAAACACCTTGTATAATCCCATACGATTTGATATTATAATGGGAAAAACAAAGGTAATTCAAATATAAAATAAAATACTAGGTAATCCATTTAAAAAACATAAGTTTGTTACAGTCTGAAGTTATTGAACACCCTGTATATTCGAAACTAATTTTAAAATATATAGTTTATTACTGCCTACTGTTCTGTAAATGTTTTTGTACCTTCAATAATGCCAGACATATTAAACTTTTCACATTACTGGATCACCATGTATAATTTAAATATTTTAAATGGGTACCAAACATTTAATCAAATTCTAGCGTATTAGGAGACTATAAAATACTACAAAAATTATTCTTCTGGAATAGTAGGAAAACAAGTTTAATTTTTTATTTTGTTTTTACCAAGTTTTATACCTCATATTTCCCAAATTGGTTATATCAAGCTCATATAACTTTTATATTTTAGTAAAACTTGAAGTAAATTAAAAGAAAAAAGTACTAAAAGCTTACCATCTCATAGAAATCTTATGTGTACCTAGTTATAGATATGTTTTATACTTCTTGCTATTATTATAGACAGGTAACATTAGATACTATCGAATTAGCTAGTCGTTACTACTTATCGTACTTTTTCATTCCCTGAGGTGATGATATGTACGCCACTGAAAAAAAATTATTGCCTACAGCTTGTCAATTATTAATATGAAGGATGGTATCTCTTCAAAGGTGAATTAGCTAGCAGCTATATGAAATTGTCGAACAAATACATAAAGCATAGTCATGAGTGATTACTAACCATTCGGACTTGAAGGACTGAAGGAAATGAAAGTAGCCAAAGAGTAAGTAGTAAGTAAGTGACTTTCGCTTTTTAATAAAAAAATAAAACCAAATCAAATTAAGGGTATAGTAGTATTACAATATAGTTTTACAGAGTCCCAGATTTAAATAACCGCGGGCTTAATATTTAAATAACCTACCATGATATAGTTATCAGATCATAACAACTCCATTTTTATTTAACTGTTTTTCAATTCAAATCTGGTACGTAGTTTAGATACACTTCTTGTGGCCTCGACAAATTCATAATTCAATATCAAGGTCCAGCTTTGTATGTAAAAAGTATATATATTTTTCTAAGGTGGCTTTTGCGCTTCGAAATACAATCGCAAAGTTGACATTGACTGAATATCAACTTTGTTTTTTATGATTAACGGCAACAATATTTTATACTCATCAGGAAGTAACTACTATAATAGAAATAGTAGGAAACTAAATATTTCGTACTGTTCAAAGAACAAATAATGTCATGGCTTCATTTTACAATTCATTTCTTGTATTACTAGACCTCACGACAATTCACCAAATTGGTTAAAGATTTACAACTGTTTCGAACTAATAAAAAATCACGAATCGTGATTTCCTCAGTTTATCGATGTCGTAGTTCTTCGAGCGGCATCCGCAATTGCTCACTACGTTTCGGCATGTCGTACATTGGCGATTTTTAAAGACACTAATAGAAAGTGTAAGTTGATCCTTGCCTGTGATAATGAACGGTGTTGTCCTGGTACAATGTCATGAAAGAAAAAGTAATTTCTGATAAATTCATCACAGAATGAACATTCCGGTGTCACGTTTTTACATTTTTGTGGTTTTACTTCTGTTACATCATTCCTTCAAAAGAATCATTTTTATTTTGTGGCAAATCATGTATAGGATAAAAAAGACGAAAACAAAACAAACTCGCCGTTCATATCAGTGATCTGTAATAATACATATCAACAAGATAAACGGCTAGCAATAGAAATAATCTTTGCGAGCTTATTTATTTTAATGGTCATAAGCGTTATGTTTTAAAAATAATCAATTTTATAATTATGTAAAAGAATGAAACACAAAATCGATACATCATTATATTTATTGAGGCGCTTTCGACTAGTTTCACCTCAGTAGAGCAGGCCTACAATAAAAAAATTGATTTACAATAAGTGGAAATAAAACATTACAAAAAATATAGTAACATAATAAACCTCAGCGTAATAGACCTTCAAATAGTGACTGATTTGAGTGCCCCATTTTCGCATACAAGCCTCGAAGAGGGTTGACAAGTACATGGATATTGAATAGAATGAAAGGAAATTTACGAGTGGTCCCTGGGGTTAAAATATGGAAAATTCGATTTTCCTTAATAGAAATAAAAGGTGTTTTTGATCATATTTCCACGCAAGCCGTGTTCACTAAATTATTAATTAAGAAAACTTGGCTTTGGAAAACCAAAGGCTTTAGTGTTGCAAGAGGCTAAAGAGTTAAAATAAGGTACTAATTTTGTAAGAAATAATTGAGATTTTAACTGATTTTTCTACAGACGTCCATTTTGGGATTGGAAAATTTAACAGAAATTTTTTCGATTTTTCAGTTATTTTCCCATCAACGAAATTTTTTGCAATAAAAACTTACGAATTTAAAAACCCATAAAAAATAATGGCTTGAGTGTAGAGCGTGGTCTTCAAATTTTCAGAACATAGAAAAGTTTATAAATTGCCATCATTTTCTCACACAAGCCCTTTCACATCTTAGAAAAAGTGATTCTAAGACTATACCAATAAAAACTCCCAGGCCGGATATTTTAGTAAGAAATGGAGATATTTTAATTCTACAAAATCACATTTTCACATATTGTTGTATTCTAAATGCTTTTTATTTTTCAGGTCTCCAAGGAATTTCGAGCACTTAACTTGAACAGTGTTTACAAACTAATAATCAAATTGTTTTGAAATTATTTTTAGCTAAACTCTGTTTTGTCTGTTCTCAGCATTTTAAGGAAAATGTTTATTGCTCTTATGTAAAAAGGTATGTGATCAGTCATGAAACAATTCTTTGTAGAAGGCAGATACCAAAAAAATTGACTTCAATAGATAGGAGCAGTATTAAAATCAAACAAAATAATATAAATAAACATATAAGTAATATTGTTTACTTTTTGGAACATTTATATTATAATAATTGTTTTTATTTATTTCAGGTTTACTATCTTTGGCTCATCTGCACATCTGAAAGTAGAGGTAGACCACAGCCTAAGAAAATAGCCCTCTCTGCTAAATAGTTTATCTAGAACAGTTAGAAAATGACCTGTAATATTTAATTTTTTTATTTGTTACAGTAAACTGTGTAACAAATTCGAATAAATGAAAATTTCTGAGAAGCAAAAGTACCACTGGATTTTGTACGTTAGACATACACAGGAATCATAAAAGTAACGTCTTTTAGAGCCACCATATGTCGAATCCTTTTTACAATATTAAGTCGACGGACTAAGAAAAGCATAGCTAGACCATCGATTGCTATAGAAGAAGAAAGTAGGGAGATATGCAAGAGTTTTAAAAATGTACATTGGCAATCTAATGTTAATACAATTAACAAACTTGTGTAATCTTTAAAAACGAGAATATTGGTGGAGGTGGTGGCAGTAATACCCATAGGGGTATTTTCTTGAATAGAAAATATTCAGCAATTTCTTACTGTGTAACAACTGAAAGAAGACTCATTTGTAGTTAAAAATTTAACAACTACATATAACTAATGTTTAAAGTAAAGTAAAACTAATCCATTATACTGCAACATCTTCAACCATTTCAAATTTAATGAGTAACAAAGATTCTCACTGTATAATATGATTAATATCCTCTATTCATACTTGTTTAAATATATTAATAAAAAGCAAAACTGTACAAACGTACGGCAGATAATATAAGGAGATTTTTGTTCAGTAATATTAAGTTAGAGTCCGATGATATTTGATATTTTATTATTTAAAATTAAAATTCAACACCTTATTATTGACTGAAATAAGTTAACTGTTTTTGTAGAGACGCACTAAGAACATTTTAATGTAATCCGATACTTCTATTCTCCATTTTTGGATATTTTTGTTTGATCTATTTACTAGAAATTATCACCGATAAATCACTTTGAATTAATTATATTTTTTTATGAAAGATTAGGAACTTAAATGTTTTCATTATTATAATAGGGTTAACACCTTGCCAATGAGGTTAATATTTAAATAATGATCCTAAACAAAGAACATAATATGGAAATTTGAAACTGGCTAATTTTTTACATAACACTTGTATTTATTAGATTTGAAAATAACTATTATCAGAATTATGGATTGAATATTAGACTGTAGTAATTTGCACCACCCATATTTTTATTACCAAGTAGTTATCAGCGGTAAAGTATTACAAAGGCTACAGCTTATTATTTATTATCTAATACAACTGCTCAAAGCAGCAAAATGGCATCTAATTTCAGAATGTCAATTGATTAATGTTTCTCAATAAATAATATTCCACTCTGATCACGAACATTGTACGTACCCGAAGAGATACATATACATATAATTTAGAAAGACTTTCATTTTCATTATTAGAAGATATACAACTGATTTGATATTATTTCACAGCAGTGATAAATGTATGATTAATGAATTTGTATCTTTTCCTTGACCGAATCTAAAACAAATCCAATATTAAATAGTTCATATCTCATATTATTATGTAAAACTTTCAGTTAATCCTTCCAAATACTAATATATCAACCTTTATCTCTATATCGTGCCATACTATTTTGTAATTAATTCAAAGAATGAGTCCCAGATTCAATATTAATATCTTTTAATAGCTTCTCTGATATACCTATCATTATTTATAATGTTTCGTTGTAACGCTAAATTTGTAGGTACTTTGTTAACATGATCAGTAAAATTTATTATAAGAAAGAAATATGGTAATTTATAAATTTATTTTGTAAATTAAATTATCAAAATTATTATCAGAGGTTTGAGTCTATTCAATGTGAGTACGTTTAAAAATCGGAGTATGTTGATTTTGGATTTGATAAATAGCCATAGTTTATTTTTTTGATAATTTCACGTGCAAAATGGAAAGTGTGATCAAGAAGAAATAGCCAATATCATAGAGACAAAAATATGATGTATACTGATTGCCTACAAAAACTAGTAGAAAAAATGGGGCATATTATAACAAATAAATTTGAACAACTACAGTCGGAGACAAATAAAATAATTAAAGATTTCAACGGGGAAAATATAATTAGACGATCTACAACAAAAAGATCGTAACAAAAATTTGAGGTTTTTTTGTATTCAACAGAATGAAAATATTTCCGACGTTATTTTAAAAATTAACAACAAAAAAAAACGTTACTTTATCCGATATAAAAAAGTGTCATAGAATTCCCAGTAAAAACATGAACGCTGATAATCCGAGGCCGGCAGCTGTTTTGGTGCGATTCTCGAATACCACCAAAGAAAAAAATTTATCCAACCGTAAGTATTTAAAATCTACTGAAATATTTATTCAAGAGGATTTAACCAAAATGAAATTAGACATTTTAATGAATGCAACAGAAAATTTTTCTAGAAAAAAATGTTGTCATGGTGATATAATGATACAGTGCATCGCATAAAAGAGGTGGGCAATTTAAATCATATAATGTGAAACGTTTACTGATCAATAACATATTTTCCATTTTATTTAAATCTTAGAACATGATTGCTTAGTTTTTCGTTAATGTAAATCAATACCTACTGGGTAAAAAGTTTCATATACGAGGATGGGATGAAAAGTTTCCGGCCTAACCTATAGTAGACCCGATTTGCTTTCTTGTTCCAATGTGTCTGTGTAGCAGGGTTGCCAATCGTACGATAATTACCGTACTTTTACGGTAATTTCGATTATGTACGATGAACGGTCGAAAGTCATTACCGTACATAAAAGTACGGTATTTACATAAAAAGTACGGTAAACTTACGGTAAACGTACGGTAAACTTACGGTATTTTGAACAGAATTAGCAAAGACTTTGAGTTGTGTAAGGGCCGATCCACTGTTCACCGTTGGCCATTGCCCAGTTTGGCCCGCCTACGTCAAACTTTCCATTGTTCAGTAACAAACTTTTGCATTTTAGGAACAACAATTATACATCATATGCTGACGACCTTTTTTTGGGTACAATTATAACGCGAGGAACTTTTTTTTTAGAATCTATAGGCTCAGACCTCACTTGGCCCACTTTTTTTTAGAAGCCCACTAAAAGATATTTACACAATATAGTTTGCGTTTGCTCACGTCAGATCAGAAGCTCAAGCGGCTAACCATTTCAGAGGAGAATTTGGCACTGTTTAGACGTGATCCAGGAGACTTTTTGCGTAGATTTATTACGGTTGATGAAACATGGGTTTATCATTATACCCCTGAAACTAAACTACAGTCCAAACAGTGGATGGCAAAGGACGAACCAGTTCCAAAGGAGGCAAAGGCAGTACCGTCTGCTGGAAAGGTCATGGCAACGGTCTTTTGGGATGCTAAATAGATTATCTCGAAAAGGGAATAAAAATAAATTCCGAGTACTACGGCGACTTACTGGACCAGCTTAAGCAGAATATAAGCGAAAAACGCCCTGGTTTGGCAAAAAACAAAATTCTGTTTCATCAGGACAATAAACCTTGCCACAAGTCCGTTCTTGTAATGGCTAAAATTCATCAGCTAGGCTTTGAACTGTTAAACCATTTTCCGTATTCGCCAGACCTAGCCCCGTGAGACTTTTATTTGTTTTCAAACCTAAAAAAATTTCTTGCTGGCACAAAATTTTCCACGGATTTAGAAGTAATTGCTGCCACAAACGCCTATTTTGACGAGTTGGATAAATCAGACTAGTGACGGTATTACCCTACAAGGGGACTATGTAGAAAAATAAATTCTTATTCAATCACTATTGTGTTGCGTTCTATGTTAAGCCGGAAACTTTTCATCCCATCCTCGTATATCCTTAAAATTAAACAATGAAAAAATGTTTTTAGTTTTATTTTATAAAAGGTTAAATATTTTAAGGTAAAAATATAACTAAAATTTGATTTTTTGCTTTTCTCAATTCTTTCTTGTTTAAAGATAAATAAATTAAGGTAAATCTTTTTCTTCATATTGTATGTAGTTTTTTTCTAAATATGAATAGGTAAAATATAGTTTTATAATATAAATATAATTGACTTTACTACAAAAGTTTTATAATTCTCATACGCCTCCTCACCTACATAGTAAACTAACATAAAAAACGGATATCCATAATCTAAATATTAGAAAAAAACTATCTTGCGGATTCCTAAACATAATAAAGCAATATTTAGGAGATCCTTCTCGTACGCCGTCGCTGTCAGTATTAATAAAATATTTAAAATGGACCCAAAACTTCTTTAAAAATCCCTAGGATCATTTAAGAGATCCTACAAGGAGATTTTGTTAAGGTCTCAGTGATTCTTAATAATTTCTCTTTCAGTAATATTAAATCTCTTCCCATTTCTCTCTCCCTTTCCCTCCTTCTTTTCGCTCCTTTTGTATACATATTTTTTTATATTCAAAATAATTGTTCGTCAATTGATTAACTATTTTATTATTTTACTGGCGCTAGTGGAAGAACAGGAGTGAACTCTCATTCATAAAAATAAAAATCTGATTCAATGTAACCATATGTTTTAGATAATAAATGATTTATTATTATTAATTAATTAACCATTATTATATCTAAGTTTTATTTTAAGCAAAACTATGTATACAAACTCTTTCATTGTATGTGCCATTTATTTAAATTATCATATTTTATATAAAATGAATATTTATATCTATTGGTAACAAAAGTATGAAATAATTAAAACAATCTTTATTTCCGGCAACTTATGTTCTTACACTCTAATTTCCAATTTCTGATAGAATATCAATGAGTATGTTATATAATATTATGACAAATATGTAAAATTCTACCTAAAACATTTTTTCGTAACAAAAATCTGCTTTTGTTACCGGAACTTGATAAGTCACATTTAAATATTTTGATATGCATTTATTTGGGATGCTATCCAAATAAAATGTTGTCGAGAGAAAGTAGACACGGTTCTTTTTATGTATTTTAATAAATTGGCGTTAATGGCCTTCAATAAGATTTTATTACATAAATAATAAAACGTCCAAGGTAATAATTTTCGTAGGTTTTGTAACAAGAAACGATTTATACCTAGTTGGAAGCCAACACTTATCTGCGTTCGAATTGAATATAAATCACTTATGTTATCATGATAGTATGAAATTAGCCGATTCAAATCTAAAAAAAGCATAATTAATATCTAGTGTTATATTGTTAAGATTTATAGATCTAGAGTAAAGCTAAAATAAGTTTTCAAATAAGTAATGATAAGGGCGGTTAAAATTTCAACACTAAGCACGTACCTAGTAAGTATAGACGCTTACTTTAATAGTGGGTTGAAGTAAAATCTATTCAGTTCCTTTTTTTTAGAGTGTATCAAAATGTTTATCAATAACGCTATTGAAGAAGAAGCCCAATAATAAAACCAAAAATTGGTTTGACGAAGAGTGCAAAAAATTTGCGGAACGTAAAACAAGACAACTAACTGTTAATCACAATAAAAACGAATAAAGAATATTGAGAAAGGACCTAAAAACAGTTTGTAGACAGAAAAAAGAAAGAAATGTAATTTATTTAAATAGCTTCTTATACATTTAAGACATAAAACTAAAGATCTATAGGTTCCCCTTTTTTTTGACACCGCCCATATTTCGAAAAACTGTTTCCATCGAGTACTTTTGAGTATTTTCCAGGGGAAGACAGGTGTTCCTCAACGCCCCCCTTTGCCTTGGATTAAAACTGGCTCTTTAGCTCCTTTTATCGCATACTAGAGGGCGGTACGGCCTCCGGTGGGAACCACATAAAAGAAAATGCCAATTATCTAACTATAAAAAGGGTATAACTAAAATTATAGAAGAAAAATAGAAGAAATATAGAAGAAATATAGAAGAAATATAGAAGAAATATAGAAGAAATATAGAAGAAATATAGAAGAAATATAGAAGAAATATAGAAGAAATATAGAAGAAATATAGAAGAAATATAGAAGCAATATTGAAGAAATATAGAAGAAATATAGAAGAAATATAGAAGAAATATAGAAGAAATATAGAAGAAATATAGAAGAAATATAGAAGAAATATAGAAGAAATATAGAAGAAATATAGAAGAAATATAGAAGAAATATAGAAGAAATATAGAAGAAATATAGAAGAAATATAGAAGAAATATAGAAGAAATATAGAAGAAATATAGAAGAAATATAGAAGAAATATAGAAGAAATATAGAAGAAATATAGAAGAAATATAGAAGAAATATAGAAGAAATATAGAAGAAATATTGAAGAAATATAGAAAAAATATAGAAGAAATATAGAAGAAATATAGAAGAAATATGTAAGAAATATAGAAAAAATATAGAAGAAATATAGTAGAAGTATAGAAGAAATATAGAAGAATATAGAAAAAATATAGAAGAAATAAAAAAGAAATACAGAAAAAATGTAAAAGAAATATAGAAGAAATGTTTAAAAATTAGGATTACATTTTTTTAACAATAAGAATAAGATCAGGATATCAAGGGAAAAAATATAACTAAGGAAGCATAGCTAATTTCAGAAACTATAGAAGTTATAGAAATATGGAAAGTATTGTGGCGAATTACTTAATAAGAAGAGAAAGACCACGAGAGGTGCCAAGATTGCAAAAAGGAAATAAAAGAAACAAAAAGGCAGGAATTAGAAGCCGTTATAAAATATCTGAAATGTAATAAAAAAAAACGAGGTAACAGCAGAAATTATTATGAAAGGTGGCACAGGTGTATTAAGTGAAACATACGATTTCCTAAATATTATTTGGAACTATGGTATGAGGCAAAAAAATCCATTATCAACTAAATTTTTCAACAAAGGAATAGAAGCCATTATTAGGAGGATTGAAGTAAAACCAATATCTAATAACGTACACAAGTGCATTGATTATGCAGATGAGTGGACATGGACAATAGTAGCAAAGTTATAGAAAGAACTTGACAAAAATAAAAAAATATATTATAGAGCTCAAATCAAAATAAAACAAAATATATGATACTTGGGGAACTGGAAATATTTCAGAAAATAAGTATAATTTCCAAAGGGTAAATAAATTTAGTTATATATTTATTTGGCAGTATTAATATCAAGCAATACTTATGAAGAACAAAATAAAATTACAATAATTATGAAAGATAATATTTGGAATACTTCAGTCACTGATAAAATCAAAATACTGTCCAAGACAGATGAAAATAATTTATAACACCAATATTACACTCACAATAACATTCGAAAGTGAAGCATGGATCAAAACGAGGAAACAGGAAGAAAAACTCAAGCGATAGGAACGCAAAATGCTTAGGGTAATTTTCGTAAGAACATCTCAAGTCTGGAAAAAAACAACCGAAAAAGAAATAGAAGCGAAGAAAACGTCAAGAACATAAACACGCAGGTTAAGGTGATTGGGCAACATAGAAAGATAAAATAAAGGATATTGATGAAAACTATACTTTACTGGATGCTAATTGGCATAACAGAAAATTAACTGTTTTATTTCAACCAATCAGTATGGTTTCATGCAACAAAGATCCACCACTTCCAATCTTGTAAAAATTACTCAGTATATAGATGAAGCAGTGGACAGTAAACAACAGGTTGATGTCATATACACTGATTTCTTCAAGGCTTTTGACAGGATTGACCACAAAATATTAATAGACAAACTAAAAAATATTGGCTTTAGTGCTTCTCTCACTACAATAATAAAATCATATTTATATAACAAGGGGCAGTTTGTTGCTTACATCGATTTCCATTTTAGAATATATTGCCCTACATCAGGTGTCCCTCAAGGGTCTAACTTGGAACCTTTGCTGTTTCGGTTATTTATTAATGATTTTTCCACATCATTAAAGTGCAAACATTTAATATTTGCTGATGATTTAAAAATTTGCTGAGATGTGACTTCTCGATTACATTGTTTATTTCTTCAAGCAGAATTCAATAAAACCTCTGATTGGTGTACAAGTAACAATCTCTTCCTAAATTTGGATAAACGTAAAATGTGTACATTCAGTCGCAAGTTCCAACTGGTTTTACATAATTGTCATATTAAATAACATATCTTTATCAAGCGTTTCGCAGATGTGAGATCTCAGAGTTACATTTGATTCTGGTTTTCAAGTTGTAGGTCATATTAATAATATAGTTTCTCAGTCTTCTAAAACTTTAGAATTTATTATAAGAATTTGTAGAACTTTTCTTTACGAAATTGTTGAGAAAACGTAATTTTTTGCGCTCATAAGATCGAAACTTGAATACATATTGATTGTGTGAAAACCACAGTATCAAGTACATATAAATTCATTAAAAGAAATTCAACTCAAATTTCTTAAATTCTCATCTAGAAGGCTTGATGGAATTTATCCTGCCAGAGGTAATGACATTTTGGTTCACCGTTTCAACGTCCATTTCTTACAACTAAGAAGAATACATGTATAGGGCTGACATTCATCTATAAATTGGTAAAAAATTCTATTGATTCCCCAAATCTTCTTATTTAAGTGGATTTTCACGTTCCTAAAATTAATTCTAGAAGAATTACTACGTTTTACTCAAAAACCTAAATAAAATTTTAATGAGATAACCTTCATTGCGATAGCATCAATAATGACAAAGAAATTACTTCTTTTAAATATAAATGCTCAGGCATTTATTTAAATATGAGAAAAAACATTCACGAAATACACAAGTTTTATTTCGAAATATAGTATTGTTTAAACAAACATTTTGCAAATGATAATATTGAGATTGATCTATTGAAGACATTCAAGAGATAGTTCATCTCGATCCGAGCATTTTACTCACTGTGGCCCATTTGTATATTAAGAAACAGAAAGAAAAGTTTTTTGATATTTAATTGTAGTATGAGAAAATCTAAAAATCAGCGACCTAAAAATATAAGTACCCAAATTATTGATATCTATTATATAAACTAAATAAATACATAATTATACAAGGTATCCAACCGATCAAAAACTAAACAAGTTACTATTAATAAGATAATTCTTGTAGAGGGGCGGCTTCGCCGCCACCAGAAAATTTCAATCCATACCTGGCTACGCCGACCGGCATGGACACAGCTCACTTACTCTGTCAAAATGTTTCGCGTGTATATAACTTTTTGAATTGCGTACAAGTTAGCGTATACCTAGACACTGTGATTTTTTAATAAGTCACGAAACAATCACTACTTTATTTTAAAGCATATTTCTTTTATGGTTCATACTAAGTTTTTAATATTATAATATTATTTACAGGTTGTAAAAAGTAGTTTAAACGCATAAAATCAAATTATTTTTAATTTTGTATTTAAAATGAATAACTAAAACCTCTATTTTTATAAGTCTATTATCACTTATTGTCAGTGGAACTTACGTCATCACTAATACAGCTCATTAGGCTATTGGAATTTTGTTTCTTATTTAGTTAAAAACCAACGCATGGGCAATATTTATTTTTTTATTGATTATCTAATAGACACCAGCATGTCAAACTTAAAAAAATTATAAAAGTACAATACATACGAGTAGTAACTAGTACTCAGTTTTAGTTTTGTCATTAAGAAACTTTCTCACTGTAATTTAAAGCAGTTATAATCAAGTACCTTGATAATAAATTCTCAAAAAATACTTTAGATACCAGATAAGTTTAAAGAAGAAAATCGTTGTGCAAGACCAAAACTAATTAAGATATTCGTCCGTTATTGTTCCATTCACTTTGCATATTCCTTAAGATTTATTTCTGTAAAAACCTATTGATTTCATTTTAATTTGACTTTCTAAACCCAAGGGAAGATCTGTTTTTTTTTTAATTATATCCATAGGTTCTAGTGGTGGGAGATATTTTAAAAAGATGTAGATATCTCTATAATACAAGGTGTATCATTAAGAATGGGACACAGAACAACTGAAATTTCTCTGAATAAAAATAAAACGATTTGACAAAACATGCTTGGATAAAATATTACAGGGTGTTAAAGTTGAAAATTTAAAAATTATTATTGGCTATAATTTTTTTATTTTTTAGTATAATTTTACTAATTTTGGTACACGTTTGTTGTGCCATAAGATACACCTGTCAGCAGAACGTTCAGTTAAATAAACTGTACCAGTGGCGTACGGCATGAATAAGTAACACCTTCAGCCCCTCTATATTTTACTATGTCGCTCTAGAGGTCCATATAAAATTTTGTTTTTCACTAAAAAATGTATTTGTTAACGATTATTTTCTAGCAAATCATATTTGTTGATATTTTGACATTTAATGATTATATTTGTCAATATTCAGCAACCTATTTCATGGCTGCTAGCCTTAAAAATTGTTTCAAATAAAATGATTTATGATTTGGGTAGTTTAATAATACTTGCTTCTTTTATTCCTCATACAAGAATAAAAAATGTCCGTTCATTTTGCCGTATGGCATTAAAATTATGTTTATGGTAACCTTTATGGTTTATGATAATCTTTTTGATTTATAGTAACCATTTTTAACATATGGGGTAATCACTGTTAAACAGTATTTACGATTCGATTTTGTACAGTCGCCTATAATTTCAAAACGTCTATATCTTGTAATAGACGGATACGATACTGTCATTGCAACAGTTATTTTTAAGAAACCTTTTTTTACTTAAACTCGAGGCAGTAATGAAACTTTTCACAAAGGTTCGTATCCTCTTTTATTTACAACTATTTTTAAATGAATATAAAATATGAATTATTTCCTATTTTTTTAATAAAATATTTGTTGTTTTAAGGATTTCTTTAAAAACGTTCTGCGGTTTGAAAGTATGGCCGATTTTGTATAATCAATTTCTTAAATATCAGACAAATCCTTGTTATTTTATGGCTATGATTTTACTTCCAACACAAAATAAGGAATAAATAGCCTTACGTGTTGGATAATATTTACTATTAACCCGAGTTGAAAGTAGGTACTTTGGATTTTCTCCTCTTTTTGAGTAGGTAAAATTAGATAATATTATGATATCTATTGTAAAATCAAAGCAACAAAGTGTAATTTTCAAACGTTTAAAACTTCAGAAATGTCAACCATATGATTGTCAATCAAAATAGTGTTTTTCTACACCCACATGGATATTAACTTATCTACGCATACACTACAAAACGAAAAAGTATGCTATTGCGTTGAACTGAACGAATATATTTTATGTTCATTCTAGGTAGTGAGACTGAAAAAAATTATTATTTTTATAATTTTAAATAAGTTACAATTCTGTCACACTAATTGTCAGTATATTGTTTAGTTATTAAAATTAAATATGCATTAAAATGAGTTATTCTTGTGTAGAATCAATAAATATAGCATTTCTATTTTTATTTCGTCTATAATTATAAATAATTCGTTAATTTTATTAAAACTATTAGAAGTAATTTAATTACAAGTAGCAAAGCAAACATTTTAAACGCCTCAGTGGTGGTGAGGTCAGAGCACTTGCCTTTCATGCGAAACGCCCGGGTTCAAATCTAGGATGAGAACAAATTAAAATTAAATCTTTTTTTTTCTATTTTATTTTATAAATTAGTAAAAGTCATAAATTATTTTTAAATTAGTCATTTTATCTTAATTAACTAAAATCATTTTTAATATTTGTAGAGTTTCGTTAGTGGGTCGTAGAAAAAATATACTGTACAATTCGATTGGATTATCCATATCCACTCTTGTTGCACAAGCTACTATTGTGTAACAAGAGTGAACATAATGATCATAACGCACGAAATACAATCCAAAATATTTTATAAATTAATTTAGAGGCTATTGAAATAAAATAACTATGTTAAAAATACCTAACAGAAAGATTTAAGGTTATGATTTTTAAAGATTTATGAAAAAAACTAATTTAAAAAAAAAGAAAATTTGGCCTCTTCCGGGATTTCCACTTGCGGTAGAGACTTTTGCAGTAGATAATGTTTTGTGGTACTTGCGGTAGTTCCTGAGTTCTGTCAGCAAGTGTCCTAATAGCGGATTTGGGAACATTATCCAAATAGCCTATTTGTTTATTTAAATATAGATTCATTTAAAATGCGACACAGAAAAATTGAAGGTTCTCTAAATAAAAATAAGACGATTAAACGAAACATGCTTTAGTTTCGAAAATACAGGGCGTTAAAGTTTGCAAATTCATAAATTGTTATTTGCAATAATTTTTTAATTACTCAGTACAATTTTACTAAATTCATCAAACGTTTCTGATGTCATAAAATACACTTATTAGCAAAAAAATAACTAAAATATAATTTGGCCATAGCGTATGGCATGGGTAAGTAAGTAACACCTTTATCTCTTCTAAATTTTACACTACTGTTCAAAAACTAATTTTAATTTTTTGATGTTTCTTAAAAAAAATCGAATACTCTCGTTAGAAATTTATAAACAAATTCATAATTACAGACTTAACAGGTTCAATTCCCACGTCCAGTTTACTGGATGCAAGAGTCTATTGACAGCCCGCGTCCAGTTAAATATTAAATATACGTGTTCCTATAAACGGTGATCTATTGCGATATATCTTAGGTTTTGAAGCGGATCTTAGGCAAAGATTTGCCATAAAAATGTTTTACTCATCTGAAATTGTTGGATTTTTACTTAACTGGACCCTGGGGCCTATTTCATAAAACTACTTTACAACTGTTCACTTTCCACTTTGCATATTTTACTAAATTTATGTTTTAAAAAAGAAAAATTGATAAATAAAAAAGTATAATTTGAAAATTAAAAATTAAAAATCTGCAAAGTAAACTATGTTATTTTATGAAACACAAATATTTTGCAGGGCCTGTTTTACCACTAGGCACACTAGGCGCTAGCCTAGGGCCTCATATTTAGGGGATCTCATAAAATGCCTAAATATAAAAATATTAGGCCAGCAGAACTTCAATCTGGTAACAGAGCAAAAAAAGCTGAATCACGTGGCGCGATGTAATAGTGTAACTGAACCACTGAATACGGCCGTTGTTTTTGACCATGATAATTATTGAATCGGCATATCTATTATAATAGATAATCAGGAGTCTGACTAGGAGCGCGTTCAGATGATTTTACACGGGAATAGACTAATTTTTTTAATCGGTTGTCCAGGTTCCTCTAGAACAGCGTTTCTCAAACTTTTTGGCGACGGAACCATGTTGACAAGCGCAATATTTGACGTAGCCCTAAAATAATAAAAATACATTTTTTAAACTTTATATTGGTTTAGATAGGTTTTATTTTACTTTGCAACCCCGGGACATTTCCAAACAAAAAGGTTCTCAAGAACAAATTAGATCCTTTCTTAGTGAATTCTAAAAAAAAAGTCCTCAAGCAAAATTAGAAGCTGTCTTAGTGAAATCTAGTACTCCTTTAGTATTTTTTTATTATGACTATTATTGTCGCGGAGCCCCCACAGAGATTTTGCGGAGCCCCAGGCTCCGCGAAGTGCACTTTTAAAAACGCTACTCTAGAGTAATTCTCATTGGCCCAAAATTTCTGAACGGCAATGAAAGTCAACGACTTTTAAAATTAAAGCTTTTTACAGTTATTTGTTTATATACATTTTATAATGTTCGATGGTCCTCGCTTCCCGTTGTTACTCGTGTCTCTTGTAGTTATACTTTTTACTCATTACCCTATAAAGTCAACAAGAAAAGACATTTTAGAATATTTATTTAAAAACAAACTTAACTTATTAGAATTTTATGTACAAACACCTCTATGACACACAAAAATAATATGAAATAACAACTTCTGCAGAAGAACTCTACGTTCTGTCAAATTTACTCAAATTAACCCAGTCAAAACTGGGTAAAAAGAGTGTACTATAGACTAATTTGACTCAACTTTCTGAACGAGAGTCCAAATTGAACACTTGACTGTTCTTGAACGAACCAAGACCAAATTGATCACACTCTTTTTGGTCGGAGCGTGTTTGCTGAAGGCGCTCCAGGCGTAAAGGTAAGGTAAGAGTTTGTATTGGTATTTTCTAGATTAATACCTAACATTCCTAACAAATTACCTATGTGGTACATAATATAGCATAAATAAAATAGGTATCTATTTGCTTTGCTTGCAGAATGTCAGAATAGAATGTAGAATCTAATATAAAATTATCACAAGATGTGATAACGGTAATAATTGCCCTATTGGTGAATAGTTCCTACTAGTATTGGTTTTCAATTTAATAATGAAAAAATTAATATCGTGCGTTCACGACAGGAATCATTTTTTTGCAGATTACGGTGTTTAATTTGCATAAAGTGGATGTTTTGCGTTTTAATAATTATTAGAATCAAATAAAATGTATCAAAAAAATAAAAAAAAAATCTTTTTGTATTGTTCCTCTGGCTGTGACTGAAATTTGATTTAAAATATATCACGAAACACTCTGGTAACTTTATAGTTTATTTAATAATAATATTATAGAATAGATGCCTAACAAAGTACCTCAAAATTGTCTGGCGCCTAGGGCCTCATGTTAGGTAAAACCTACCCTGATATTTTGTACTCGTAGATTTGTAAAGGTGCTATGAATATGGAAAAATATATCGGCGTCCAATTAACTAAGGTTACAGTGACATATTTGGACACTGAAGATGTTAAAATATAAATTAAAATGAACAATATCCACGTTTGAATGTGAATATCTCAAAAGCCAATTAATTTATGAGTTCCCAAAAAAAAAACCATCAAAAAATTTAAAATTATAGTCCAAATAAGTTTTTGGACAATGGCGAAAAATTTAGAGAGGTTGAAGTTAGTACGACACTGTCAAAGTTTATTTAACTGATTTTTTTGCTGATAGGTATATCTTATTACAAAAAAAATATTTGCAGAGTTTAGTAAAATTAATAGTCATTATTTTTTAATTTTCAACTTTAACACCCTGTATTTCGGAAACGAGTAATAATTTATCCAAGCAAGTTTCGTTTAATCGTCTTATTTTTAATCAGAGAATGTTCAGTTGTACTGTGTTCCATTTTTAATGAGATTTAACAACTTAAATATTTTATTATTAAATATTTTATAAAAAAAATCTTTAATTAATGAATATTTTTATATTTAATTTTATCAGTGATCCGTTCATAATTTGGAAAACTTTGTTATTGAATTATCCCTGTGTATGTCTATATGTCTATCACAAGCATTTTAGAGACCATTACAGTATTAACTAAAAATATTGATTTTTATCTTTATAATCAGTTTTATGGAAATTATAAAAAATGAAAGCTCTTTAAAACAAGTTTTCAAAAATGTATTTCATTATTTTACTGTACTGGTCTAAGTCTATCAACATATTGATCAACTCTACTTATTTTAAAACAAGTACGGTACGGAACACTCTTGAGAAAGTACGACTAAGACTCTTTTTTTTATTTTTCTTTGATAAACCCAATTTTTTTTTAATAAAATACATTTTAAACAAAATTTAATTTATATCTAATAGATCATTTCCCTAACAATATTGACACTGCCACTAAATACCGGAGGACAATATGACGCCGGGTGAAATATACTGACAATTAGTTTCACAGAATTGCCACTAACTTGATATTTTAAAAAGGAAAATACGAGCTATCATTAATGGATATCATATCCTTACTAGAAAAGATATGAAATTATATTAGTTCAGTTGCCATATATAGCCTGCTTATTTGTTATGTAGATGGTGCACAAAGAGAATAATATACATATGGGTGTGGAAAAATTGTATCCGAACATTATATTATATTTTGCAGGTACTAATAACAGACGTTTAACACATTCAGATTCTTCTACCTCTTGTTATTAACCATGAAATTGCTAATTCGTCCATGTACTTTAATTCAAAGTATTTTCATTTTAAGTTATAGTTTTAAATTTCTGAACTGTATTCTTTTAAATAAATAAAGATTAATATTATAAAAAAATATATAAAATGTCACTTTTCAATTTTTCTATAAAAATTTTACAAATAAATAAATGGTCAATTTATTCGCCGTTGTAATTACTGTAAAAATAGTTTATAGATTTTTCAAAATTAGGAATAAACTTAACAAATTCAATTTAGAAATAGGTAAAAAAATAATATCTGACTACTCAGAAAATTATAATTTAAAATAATAAAAAATTTGATTCTTTTATTATCACAAAATATTTCGCGACGCTTTTTTAAAAATCCATCACCAACCCTAAAAACAAAAAAAATCACTCACTTAAATGACAAAAAACAATCCGAAAACCAAATCAAAAAATCGCAATCGCACTTGGATCAAAAAAAAAACACAAACTAGGAAGCACTATGAGAGCAATGCACTAGAAGACTAAATTCACCAAAGCGCATCATTAGAACATCGAGAGATGAACCCAAACAATTCTTTTTCCCCCTCACGCTTTATTTCTTCACTTTACCAACCATCTACCATCAAACGACCTTTCACAATACTCACACACATAGAGTACAACATAAAAAGGCCATGGGATTATGCCGTTAAAACGCTACTAAAATATTTAATGTTACCGGCAATTAAGTTCACTTTCATCGGATCAATTAACCACACATTAAATTCTCATATATGGAAATGGTAAATCCATATATCACGATTTGAAGAATGTATAACACGTAAGGTTATTTTCTGGATCAATTAAGAAGTTTGGACTAATTAAAGGTTTATTTGCATAAAAAATACGGTATATTGAGACAACTAATGAGAGTCAATTCTTGATTGTTTTGGCCTTTACTTGATGCAAATCCATATTGTTTAAATGAGAAAAACCAAACTTGGTAGATTTTCACACGCTTTGATTTTAAAGTGACTAATTTACATTTCGGTGTCTAATATACAGGGTGTTCCAAAATGGTTGTGCCAAACTTAAGGAGGTTATGGGGGACATTGTGAGAACAATTTTTGCTTAGTCAAAAATGGGCCGCTTTGGCTCCAGAGTCATTTTTGCTTAAAAGACCAATTTTGCTTTAATTTTATTTAATTTTTATCAGAAAATAGTTTAAATTAAAGATAGATAATAGATTAAAGCGAAAGAGATTTAAGAAACAATAAACACTTTTTTGTCTTTATCAGCATTGCATTCCTAAAATCAATGTTGTTGACAATTTAATTTTAGTCGAAATCGCAGCTAAAGTGCTTTATATACGTTTCTTTTGTGAGAAAATTTTGCGTTTCAAAATAATAAAGATATTGACGTTTTTTTACATTCAAGAAGGTAACAGCTTTTCAAGCAAAACGGCTCGTTTTTGACTAGGAATCTCTAAGTAAAAATTGTTCACTTCAATGTCCCCCATAACCTCCTTAAATTTGGCACAACCTTTTTGGAACACCCTATATGTAAAAACTAAACAAGTTATCAAATTCTAACAAGGTATTACCATTACCGGGATTATCTCAAAGAAAACTAAGAACAAGCAAAGGGATTTAATAATGGTGAGTTATTATTTTCCAATTTATCATTTAGGGTATGGTCCATTATTAAGCAACTACTAACCACAAGTAACCAGGATTTTTTGACAGTGGTTCCTGAAAAAAACTAATTTCTTGGTTTCATTTGGACCACGTCGCCTTAATGACAGATTGACATTCGACTTAATACGCGTGTTTAGTGCGCGTCACAGGTTAAGAAAGGTAATAGCACACAATATTTGCGCAAATGAGAAGGCCCTGAAGAAGAGAAAAATGCTTTTGTAGAGGCTGAATGGGATCCTAATTTAAATATTTTAAAAACTTTTTATATTAAGAGGCTTCCATACCTAAAAGGATTCAACTATACCCCTTCAACAAAAAAGCAATCGTACCGCGATTTTTACTGAACAAATCAGGAATATGTATAAAATGTCGTGTTAAGATAAAAAAATAAAATTTGAAAATTAGGAAAAAAAATGTTTTAGCCAATTTTTTTTGTTTAAAAAATGTCTTTCCGACATTTAGGATAAGATTCTAGAGCGATCTGTGAAAAAATAATTGAATTTTATTGAATACTTTTTGAGTTTAAAAGGAATTACAAAAATGCATAAAACTGTGCCGCCTGGTGATCAACCCGTGAAGCTCAAAATCCCGCCCAGATGCATTCGATGCAACAGTAGCGAGAGGTGTTACATGGGCGTGCGTTTTAATAAATAGCTTGGTGTGATCGTTTAGCATTTACTGACGACTTTTTTCTTTGTGCTAAAGTGTTTATCTAGGACTTTGTAAGTTTGTGTGATAAGAATGTAAAGAATAAAAAGTTATACAAAACGTGTGTATCCTAGCAAAAAGAGAATAAGACACCGTTGAAGAACTCCAAAAACTGAGCCGTGAGTACTTTTAGCTTGCTTTTTTTACTCTAAATATTTACTTTTATTGTAACGTTTTTAATAATGACGAAGATCGTGGTGACTCCGTCGCGTTTTCATCAATAATTAATACTTTCGACCACGAAAAGTATTTAAACAATAAAATCGAGTTTTAACTATTGGTTTTCTTAATATTTTAGCTCGGCATTGGAAACACTGTCACAGGAGACGAATATTCACAGCACCAGAAAGGATGAAGTTTCTGATTCTACATGTGAAATCTTGAAGCAAAGGTAAATAAAAACGTGCTGATTAATTGCAGCAGGTTTAATGTTTAATTGGGAAACAAATGTTAATTAAAAAACGCTTTACAGACATGAGAGAGGGATATATTGAAATATGTTTTCTTTTTCAGTGACTTGATCATGATGTCGAAATAAGGATACAGTAATACTTATTCTTTTAGAAAACTAACTGACCGTAGCTTTTTCCATTCTTCTGAAAATATACATAAACCAACATGAACGTTTATGATAGATTATGTTATTTTGACCAATAAGACATGTCTAAATAACATAATCACAAACGTATATATTGGTTTATGCCTCCAAGCAAATACTACTAGGGGGAGTGTTCCGCCGTTCCCCGCGCTAAATTTTGTTAACAACATCTACTCCCCCGAGGGGGGAAATACCTCTTCTGTAATTGGCTTATTTAATCAGCGTTGCCAAGTTTGACAGCGAGAGTTCTGACACTTTCTGACACATGTCAATTATGGATTTGTATTTTACGAAAAATATAAATATTTATAGCCTTGTAAGGGTTTTAAATGTATATTTAAGATTTATTATATGTAACAATATGGTAAAAACATGCTTTATGTGTAAAAATGCTTCTTCAAGATTATATCATAGGTAAGTACAAACACAAATGAATTATTAGAGGCGGTGCATTAGGCAGTCATCTTTAATTTGCAATTAAACTTTCTTATTTTCGAAAAAGTAAAATTAATAGGGAATACACCCCAGCTAAGTTCGTCTTCATCTGTCTCATAATGATTATAGTAAAAGTTAATTACTTATTAACATAAATAAAGAAAATTTAAACCTGTGACTTTATTTTAATATCACATCTTTGTAAAGTTTATTATTATTTTTTTTATTGTAGGGTTCCTTTTCTTGATATGATAAAAAGAAATAAATGGTTACAAAATTTAGGAATTCAACAAGTGACCACCTGAATAACTTTTTATGCTAATGAAGATTTTTATTACACATCTCAGGGGAGGAAAATATTAAATAAAAATGCAATTTTAGTTAATTTCGACCAGAGAGGTATTATAATAATCAATCCTGTCACTACTTCCTTACCATATTCATATGTCACTAAAATACTAAAAGAATGTTTAAGGAAAAAGACAAAGCCACGCTATTATTTTTAGATATTTTAAAAAATTATAACATTTAAGGATTCAGCAAAATTAATGGTGAATGTATAGTGTGCCGACGATAAAGACATACAAAAATACTATTAATGGGAAATTTTATTGTATATCTATAGACGATCAATTAAAAAATTGAACATATCATCAAACTCCAATATATTCAAGAAAATTTACTTGTTTCTGCATACAGTGTTGTGTGGAAACCTTAAATAATCTACGTTGTGCAACTTTTATGCAAAAAAAACGCTGATACACGTCAAATTTAATTTTGCTTTTATTTTAATTTAAAGTCACCCTTTGCTTCTAAAAAGGCTAATATTATGTTCTATTTTTTATCCTAAAATACACTTATTTTTGAAAATTTTAGGACCTGCATTTCTAAAACTATCAACTTTAGGGTAATAGTGATACATATTGTGAATTTAAATTTGACCTAAATATATATTTTACTGCTTAAAAAAATTTGATGACGTCATGTGGATTTCTAAAATAAAAGCAAAAATTTAATATTAACGTATCTCGGCTTTTTTTTCTTCTTAAGTTTGCCAAACGTAAATACTTTGTGATATCTAAATATTCACACTGTATAAGGAGGTACCTTTCTAATAAAATTCGGGTGAAAAAATGCATTTTCTCTTTAAAACCTGACTTAAAAACATTTGAAGCGCAACCTAACTCAATTTAATTGACTCACCTAGTATACAATATATTGATTTATTTTTTTATAAAATAGCTAAAAATAAGTGATATTTAAGATTACTAATAATAATTTTAGATACAGGATATGTATAAATCATACGGATTTTATATTTTAAGTTGGTCTATACATCTTTATGAAAACTTTTTTAAGAATAAATAATAAGTATTATTTGAATGATGTATTACTTTATCCTCATTCTTGCAACAACTACATCATCAACTTTTTTACATGATGAAGGTAAATCTCAATTCCATCATGAGTTATGTAATTTGTTGCTTCTTTATTTCCGTTTGAATGTTTTACATTATATAGTTCAGGTACTATTTTGGATTTTTTATTTTATTTCTGCTTTTTTAAATAATTTAAATTTTCTACCTGAAACAAAATTTTATTTAAATAGATAAAAAATGTTTATGTTCAATCAATAAACTAAACTTTTAAAAATTAGAAAAAATAAAATAATTGGATACCACTATGTTTTCCTTATAGTCTTCCTCTTTTATTTCCTACCTAAACGTGCAAAACTAATGCTGTTTTTCTCCTCTTTTCTCTCCCAGCCACGTATTGGTCTTATATTTTCAACTGTAGGAACAACCTCTAAACTACTACTAATACGTTCATTTATAATTTTGTAACTCCACTTATCCACCGTAAATGCCATTTCTGCTCTGATTCTATTCTTAAAATTCTATATCGTGCATAAAATGACAAGTAGTTAAATTTGTCGTATTTTATCACCACTTTTCCCTGCAGTTCAATGATTACTACAAATTCTCTAGTTATTAGCTAAACTGTTTTCCAAATACTTCTCTCTACTAATTTTCAGGTCATTTTCCTACAGCGTATTCTCTCTCCAGTGACCTAAATACCTAATTAACTATGTACACCTAACTAATCACCTAACTACTTAGCTAACTACCTTACCAATTATCAAACACCACATCACATCTCTGCGAATTAATTCATGTCTCCAATGTATGCCTTCGCGTATATGTCAGGGACCATTTCCACGTATTCTCTAGGATAACATGTATATTCATGCATTTTGCATATCAACAGTGGCGGCTACAGCAAGATCCAGGCCCAGTGCCGCCAGACTTTAAGGGAATTGCAGTAGAAGCTGAAGGTGGCACAAAAATGTATTTTTCTGCGTTTGGCGTCATTCAAAAACTGAGCCGTGAGTACTTTTAGCTTGCTTTTTTTACTCTAAATATTTACTTTTATTGTAACGTTTTTAATAATGACGAAGATCGTGGTGACTCCGTCGCGTTTTCATCAATAATTAATACTTTCGACCACGAAAAGTATTTAAACAATAAAATCGAGTTTTAACTATTGGTTTTCTTAATATTTTAGCTCGGCATTGGAAACACTGTCACAGGAGACGAATATTCACAGCACCAGAAAGGATGAAGTTTCTGATTCTACATGTGAAATCTTGAAGCAAAGGTAAATAAAAACGTGCTGATTAATTGCAGCAGGTTTAATGTTTAATTGGGAAACAAATGTTAATTAAAAAACGCTTTACAGACATGAGAGAGGGATATATTGAAATATGTTTTCTTTTTCAGTGACTTGATCATGATGTCGAAATAAGGATACAGTAATACTTATTCTTTTAGAAAACTAACTGACCGTAGCTTTTTCCATTCTTCTGAAAATATACATAAACCAACATGAACGTTTATGATAGATTATGTTATTTTGACCAATAAGACATGTCTAAATAACATAATCACAAACGTATATATTGGTTTATGCCTCCAAGCAAATACTACTAGGGGGAGTGTTCCGCCGTTCCCCGCGCTAAATTTTGTTAACAACATCTACTCCCCCGAGGGGGGAAATACCTCTTCTGTAATTGGCTTATTTAATCAGCGTTGCCAAGTTTGACAGCGAGAGTTCTGACACTTTCTGACACATGTCAATTATGGATTTGTATTTTACGAAAAATATAAATATTTATAGCCTTGTAAGGGTTTTAAATGTATATTTAAGATTTATTATATGTAACAATATGGTAAAAACATGCTTTATGTGTAAAAATGCTTCTTCAAGATTATATCATAGGTAAGTACAAACACAAATGAATTATTAGAGGCGGTGCATTAGGCAGTCATCTTTAATTTGCAATTAAACTTTCTTATTTTCGAAAAAGTAAAATTAATAGGGAATACACCCCAGCTAAGTTCGTCTTCATCTGTCTCATAATGATTATAGTAAAAGTTAATTACTTATTAACATAAATAAAGAAAATTTAAACCTGTGACTTTATTTTAATATCACATCTTTGTAAAGTTTATTATTATTTTTTTTATTGTAGGGTTCCTTTTCTTGATATGATAAAAAGAAATAAATGGTTACAAAATTTAGGAATTCAACAAGTGACCACCTGAATAACTTTTTATGCTAATGAAGATTTTTATTACACATCTCAGGGGAGGAAAATATTAAATAAAAATGCAATTTTAGTTAATTTCGACCAGAGAGGTATTATAATAATCAATCCTGTCACTACTTCCTTACCATATTCATATGTCACTAAAATACTAAAAGAATGTTTAAGGAAAAAGACAAAGCCACGCTATTATTTTTAGATATTTTAAAAAATTATAACATTTAAGGATTCAGCAAAATTAATGGTGAATGTATAGTGTGCCGACGATAAAGACATACAAAAATACTATTAATGGGAAATTTTATTGTATATCTATAGACGATCAATTAAAAAATTGAACATATCATCAAACTCCAATATATTCAAGAAAATTTACTTGTTTCTGCATACAGTGTTGTGTGGAAACCTTAAATAATCTACGTTGTGCAACTTTTATGCAAAAAAAACGCTGATACACGTCAAATTTAATTTTGCTTTTATTTTAATTTAAAGTCACCCTTTGCTTCTAAAAAGGCTAATATTATGTTCTATTTTTTATCCTAAAATACACTTATTTTTGAAAATTTTAGGACCTGCATTTCTAAAACTATCAACTTTAGGGTAATAGTGATACATATTGTGAATTTAAATTTGACCTAAATATATATTTTACTGCTTAAAAAAATTTGATGACGTCATGTGGATTTCTAAAATAAAAGCAAAAATTTAATATTAACGTATCTCGGCTTTTTTTTCTTCTTAAGTTTGCCAAACGTAAATACTTTGTGATATCTAAATATTCACACTGTATAAGGAGGTACCTTTCTAATAAAATTCGGGTGAAAAAATGCATTTTCTCTTTAAAACCTGACTTAAAAACATTTGAAGCGCAACCTAACTCAATTTAATTGACTCACCTAGTATACAATATATTGATTTATTTTTTTATAAAATAGCTAAAAATAAGTGATATTTAAGATTACTAATAATAATTTTAGATACAGGATATGTATAAATCATACGGATTTTATATTTTAAGTTGGTCTATACATCTTTATGAAAACTTTTTTAAGAATAAATAATAAGTATTATTTGAATGATGTATTACTTTATCCTCATTCTTGCAACAACTACATCATCAACTTTTTTACATGATGAAGGTAAATCTCAATTCCATCATGAGTTATGTAATTTGTTGCTTCTTTATTTCCGTTTGAATGTTTTACATTATATAGTTCAGGTACTATTTTGGATTTTTTATTTTATTTCTGCTTTTTTAAATAATTTAAATTTTCTACCTGAAACAAAATTTTATTTAAATAGATAAAAAATGTTTATGTTCAATCAATAAACTAAACTTTTAAAAATTAGAAAAAATAAAATAATTGGATACCACTATGTTTTCCTTATAGTCTTCCTCTTTTATTTCCTACCTAAACGTGCAAAACTAATGCTGTTTTTCTCCTCTTTTCTCTCCCAGCCACGTATTGGTCTTATATTTTCAACTGTAGGAACAACCTCTAAACTACTACTAATACGTTCATTTATAATTTTGTAACTCCACTTATCCACCGTAAATGCCATTTCTGCTCTGATTCTATTCTTAAAATTCTATATCGTGCATAAAATGACAAGTAGTTAAATTTGTCGTATTTTATCACCACTTTTCCCTGCAGTTCAATGATTACTACAAATTCTCTAGTTATTAGCTAAACTGTTTTCCAAATACTTCTCTCTACTAATTTTCAGGTCATTTTCCTACAGCGTATTCTCTCTCCAGTGACCTAAATACCTAATTAACTATGTACACCTAACTAATCACCTAACTACTTAGCTAACTACCTTACCAATTATCAAACACCACATCACATCTCTGCGAATTAATTCATGTCTCCAATGTATGCCTTCGCGTATATGTCAGGGACCATTTCCACGTATTCTCTAGGATAACATGTATATTCATGCATTTTGCATATCAACAGTGGCGGCTACAGCAAGATCCAGGCCCAGTGCCGCCAGACTTTAAGGGAATTGCAGTAGAAGCTGAAGGTGGCACAAAAATGTATTTTTCTGCGTTTGGCGTCATTGAAAGTTCGGCCCAAGAATGCGAACGACTCTAAGGCAGCTTCTGTATGTCAATAAACACCATAAATAGATCTCCTATATCTTTTATATCTTGAATAACACCAAAGACTTTTTAAAAAATATATTTAGCTGAATATAATCCTAGAGGTCAATGATAACTATTCTGGGAATTGCAACTAAGCATAATTTAACTGTAATTAATTTACTATGAATAATATACAGTATGAATTTTTATATAACATGTCTTTATGTCTTTCCATAGCTTTCCTGGCAATAAAAATATTATCGGTCCTAGATATTTCCAAGTGAAGATTCGACCCAAACCAAACAACATTCTTGAAAGCCATTACTCCTGGAGTATCCCAAAGATGCGTACTGGTTTCCTCGCTTCTGAAGAAAATTCCAATAAAGGAGATAATATAGATACGCCTAAATAACATCCAATCCTAACTAAAGAAGTAGCACATCAGGCTAAATGAAAACAAAATTAAGTTACTTTAATCACCAGACATCAAACATGTCTCATTGTATAATTATTTAAACGAACAAGCGTTGCCTTAATCCGATAGTACTCTTTTCTTGGACATATAACTAGACTAACTATTGATCTGAAAAATTATTACATTTTACAAACGGAAGCAGCTAGGTTTTAAATTCAATAAACTAGGTTTAGTAAGCTATTTCTTGAGAATAAAATTTGATTCAACAAAGTAACATTAAAACCAGTCTAGACTTACCAGATCTAGTGGTGGAGGAATGCAAGCAATTTGATCATTAATAATTTTTAAATATACCAATCTTAAACTTGAGAATGGTAACAAATACTCTAAAATGTGTTACTAACAATGTGCTACATCAGAGCTTCAACTACACCACGCGGTGAAATAAAATAGCGAAATGCTTGATATCATAAATGACTGGAAGCCCATGCAATATACATAGAGTCAATCTACTAAATAAGAGATCAGTACAGAAACAAGATGATGCATGTAATGAAAACGCTTGATTTATATCAGATTTCAAGATTCTGTTTTTAATTATGTTAAGAAAATAGTGTTGTTGTTAGGTAAGTAAACTGACAATAACTAGCAATATTTCTTACTGTCTATGAGACGTTTATCTTCTACTTGCTTAAACGTATTTACTGTGGTCAGTCCATAGTTTATTCCAATGTTTTTTCCTTGTTTGATTTTGATTCTAATAGTAATTGGTCCATAGTTACAAATCATCAATTGAATTAAGCTATGTTAAGCTTGTCGAATTTCATGGCCGGAAGTAAACTATTCTCTACCTTAGACTTGAAGTCTGGATTCTGGAAGGTGGAAATGGACAAAGAAAAGACAGCTTTTACCATCGGATCTGGATTGTGGCAATTTAATATTATTCTATTTGGATTATGTAATGCCCCTGCGATATTTGAAAGAATTATGCAAAATGTATTAAGAGGATTATCCTGGAAAACATGCCTGGTGTATTTAAAAGACATCAAAGACATTTGATGAACATCTAAAGAAGTTAGATGATGTTTTTAAAAAACGTCAAGCTGCCCAACTGATGTTAAACCCCAAGAAGTGCCAACTATTTCAAAATAAAGTTAATTACCTGGGTCATGTAGTCAGCAAGGATGCCATGGCTGTAGATAAGGAAAAATTCGCTTCTATTAAAGAGAGGCCACAACCAAATGACAAACACCAAATAATAAGTTTTCTTGGGCTTTGTACGTACTATCGAAGATTCACCAGGGAGTTTGCAGATATTGCTAAGCCATTAAGACGACTCACAGAAGAATCAAGAGAATTCTGCTGGGATGAAGACTGCCAATCTGCCTTTGAAACACTAAAGAAGCATTTAACAACAGTGCCAATGCTAGGCTACCCACTACCAGAGGGCGAATTTATTCTGGATACTGATGCCAGTAATGTGGGAATTGGAGGAGTGCTTTCACAGATTCGAGGGGGAAAAAGAAAGAGTACTAGGTTATTTTAGTAAAGTGCTCTCGAAACCTGAGCAAAATTACTAGCAGTTGTGAAATTCGTGGAACACTTCTACCAATACTATGGCAGGACATTCTTGATCCGCACCGATCATGCCGTCCTTAAGTGGTTGATGCAGTTCAAAAACCCGGAGGGAGAAATCGCCAGATGGATTGAACGACTTCAAGAGTACGACTTTAAGATCGAACATAGAGCCGGAATAAGCCACAGAAATGCCGATTCTCTTACTAGAAGACCGTGTCCAGCAGAGTGCTCCCACTGCAACAAAGTGGAATCCAAAGAAAGTGGACTACTAAGAACAACCGTAGTCAACGATGAGTGGCCCCTGCTAAAATTAGGGGAGGATAAGAGAACGATACCGTTTTAAAGAAGATGCGACAATTGAAAGAGGAAAATCGTCGACCTACTTGGCAAGAAGTATCTAATCTCTCTCCAGTACTTAAATCATATTTGGTTCAGTGGAACTCTTTCGTACTGGAACATGGGTTATTAAAGCGAGTACTTAAAAATGATGATGGTTCCGAGAACAGACGACAGTTGTTCATTCCAAGGAGTAGAGTAGCCGAAGTACTTCGTCAATTACACGACAGTTCATCAGGAGGACATCTCAGTGTTAAGAAAACCCTTCAGAGAGTTTGGGAAAGGTTTTACTGGATGAACAGTTCCGATGATGTAAAGGACTGGTGTAAGAAATGTACCACCTGTGCTATGAGTAATGGACCTCAGCGAAAAAGGAAGGCCTTAGATATTGCTGGACCATTCCCCATGACCGAGAATGGTAATAAATATATGATGGTGGTTATGGATAATTTTACAAAAAGGGTGGAAGTCTATGCCATTCCAAATTAAGAGGCCGCAACTGTTACAGATGTATTGATAAAAGAGTTTATCTATCGCTTTGGAGTGCCCATGGAGATCCACGGTGACCAAGGCAGAAATTTTGAAAGCCATCTCTTCCGTGGAATCTGTGACAGACTAGGCATGAATAAATTCAGAACCACAGCATTGCACCTACAATCCGATGAAATGGTAGAGCGAATTAATAAGACCAATGGAAAATATCTGTTAAAAGTGGTTTCAAACCATCAGCGAGATTGGGATCAGTATCTTTTGCTCTTTGCAATGGCTTATAGATCTGCTGTCAATGAATCAACAGGCCAAACACTAGCAAAGGTCCTGTTTGGGCGTGAGATGAGACTACCGTGCGACCTCGAGTTTGGATGCCGACCTGGAGAAGATGTAGCTCGTGAAGATTATCTGATCCAGTTACGAAGAATAATGGACGATATGTATAAAATTTAAGTTTCAAAAGTGGGAAGCGTTTGACAACCTATTGGCCATGTTTGTCCAGTCAGTAACTTTTTTGGACTACCATCAGAAACATAAATATTTAAAATAATGACCGAGTGTCCGCTGTCGCCCCCGAGGTTCATATTATTCAAAACATCATACACAATAGGATTGACTAATTTTTGACCATGTTTGATAACCCATTAAAATAATATTAAGGCCTAAATTATAAAAAAGCAAGAGTTCTGAGATGAATTTCAGCTTTGAAAAAATTTTAATCTTTATTCTGCCTTCCTGTCAATTGAGCATTTTGTTCCAAGACGAAATTCGATTTGAAAATTGTATTTTTCGAATTTTCACACACTTTTGGCTCATTATAATTATTTTAGGAAGTGGTTAAACATCGAAACATATTTCTAACCTTTTTTGGATCTATATTATGCCTTCCTATCGATTGGCCATTTTTTCCAAGTCAAAATTAAATTTGGAAATGGCATTTTTCAAATTTTCACTCTCTTTGTGCGTATTATAATTATTTTAGGGAATGTTCGAACGGCGAAATATAATTCTAAATCATTTTGGATCTATATTGTGCGTTTCTGTCTATTGACTATTTTTTTCCAAGTCAAAAATTGATTTTGAAATTGTTTTAGTGGTTCGTCAAGCGTCGAAATAATCTAAACCATTTATTCCAAAATACGATTTGGAAATTGCAGTTTTACAATTTCCACATCCTTTGGGGTCATTATAATTATTTTAGGGGATGTTCAAATGTCGAAATATAATTCTAAATCTTTCTGAATCTTTATTTTGCCTTCATGTCAATTGATCTCTAAGTCGATTTTATTTATAAATATTTTAGAGGGTGATAAACGTCGATAAATAATTTCAAACATCTTTGGATCCTAATTGTCCTTCTGACGATTGATTATATTTTCAAAGTTTAAATTCGTACCAGAACTTTTGTTTTCCTATGATTGGCCCGTTGAAATTTTTTAAGGGACCATTAAAAAAATAGGTTGCCAAACGTATTCAAAAAAAGATCAATTCTATTCTGGATGCCGTGTTGAAATGTAAACCTGGGGGTTCAACGGGAATTCGGCCTTTATTTTTAATATTTATGTTTCTGAGGATGAATAAAAAAATTACTGGTTGTTCAAACATGGTTAATAGATGGTCGAACCCATATACCCTTCTAAAACTATTTTTTTTAATTTTGAGAGGCCAGCTTCACACAGTTGTTGAAAAGAATAGAATCTTTTATTAACAAATTTCAACGCCAAAATTCTGGATATTAAAATATTTTTTTACGTCGATAACTATAAAATCATGTACTGGATTTTATTACTTGGCACTTATACGTGTAATATCTGACCTGAGTCACAAAATATAGTACATATTAAATTTTATATTAAAACTTCATAAACTAATTAATGCTATAGAGAGCTTTTGGGCACTTTCCTCAAAAAAAATATTTTTTCTTATCAGACTCGTTACCTTATGTACACATTCCATCCATAACTAACCCTAATAAGGTCATCTGTAATTGTAATAACCGCATTCACCATAGTAATCTGTATTTACCATGCTCTACTAGTCAGTAAAAAATACACATTTCCACAGCGGAACTAATTACAGACGTCTCCGGATTGCAGTCTCGCTTTTTAAAAATGAAAGAAAGAAGAAATTCTTCTACTGATATATCACAACACACATATGGTGACATAAATGCAAATGTTTTAATTGATACATCGTTACTCATTATAAAAGTAAATCACGAGAATATGACTTTTGAATGTTTATTTTTACATTTTTAGAATTAGTTGTGTATCAGGCGGATTCTGAAATGCGTAATCTTAAAAAGGTATTAGTGCTTTCTCAATTAAAATTCAGTTAATTCGTAAGGAAATATCTTGTTTACATTCACTGAAAATTATATTTGTTTTAAATGCAATAAAATATAACTTTTATGACATGTGACGCAGTTTTCGGCCAATCGAGTTTATTGAATGTTATTTCTTAGTTTTTAAATTTTCACACCGTATAACATTGACCCTGTCGAAGCCTTTCATCAGCCATTTTGTTTGGAATGCCCAATATGTGGCAATACCACAAGGTTGTATTATCGCTATAGTTCATAGATTACCATGATCTCGAAACAAATTTTTTACCACACATACCATTATAGTCAAACTCATTATATTACCTTCCTAAATATAATTTTGTAAGTACTCTTAAATATGGATAATTTAAAAATTCCAACTCTTGATAGTCTCTTTGGAAAATAAAACTCGTGCATCCCACTCGTTGCAGGGACAGACATTCGTAATATTTAAAAACAATATATATAATATAATAATTATCGATTATAATCGAAACACTTATCATCTTGGCGTGCGAGGCATTTTTTTTCTTGTTCTAATCCCTTAAATCCCTCTCTGCTTTATTATTTGGGCCTCTTAACAAAACCTAAATATTTCAAAAACCTTATTTTTAATTTTTTTCTACTCCATCTAATCAATAAATAATAGTAAAATTAATTATAATTCGAAAATTGTTGTTGAAGTCTTACTTTCTCATAAGACACTGTACAAACACACACATTTTAAAAAAAAAATTCTCAAAAATTTGCACGGTAAGGTATTGTTAAAAGTTCACTATTAGATAAATAAGGACATCTACTATTCGAAAAAAAATTAATTTTAGTCATAATCTAATATTTTTTATTTAACATTGGTGGCGAAAGGACCTCCTTAAGAAGTCTGCATCTTTTTCAAACCGAATACAGATTAAACATTTAAGGATCCATTTTGCAGAAATCGACTTGAACTATATGATGGACGCTTTCATATGGAGTATAATTTAGAGTCGAGAAATATAGTCCTTTACTTTATCCACTGGTTGAAATGTAGATTCATTAATGATGTAACTGTTATGTAAATAAGTGTTACTTCGAGTAAACTGTATATAACTACACTTAGATGCATTAAAAAACAAATTATGTTTTCTACAATAATCGCAAAATCTATCTAGATCTTGCTGAAAGAAAATCCTATCAAGTAAGCAAGTTATAGAATGATAAATTTTTAGATCGTCAGCGTACATGATAAATGTCACGAATTTAAATTAGTTACATATATTATTGACGTAAAGGTTAAAGAGTAACGGCCCAAGGTGAGATCCTTGTGGTACTTCTGATGTAGGAATGATCAATATAGATTTGTATTTACCTCAGCGAGCCTCGATATTAGGATAGAATGGCCAATTTTATCAAAAGCCTTACTAAAGTCGGTATACACGGAATCTACCAACATTCCGTGATTTAAACTTTTTAATATGTATTCAACATAAACAAATAAATTAGTTTCAATCGATCGTTTTTTAACACCATGTTGTTTAATGTTAAGAATATTCTTGACATCACAAAATTGAAAATCGAAAATTAATCTTTCAAATAGTTTACTTAATAACTTAAGTTTTGATATAGGTCTAAGATTATTCACCTTGTTTTTATTTTCTGATTTGTGGATTGGCACAACGAAAGCTGTTTTTCATTTAACAGAAAACTGTCCTTCGGTCAAAGATTTATTAAATAAGAAATATAAAGGGTCAATGAGAGAATGTTTACACTTTTAGTTAACACGATCGAGAATATTTTAGGTAGCTACCATATAACGAAAATGTATGAGTTATATCAGATATATCAGTCAGGCTTGGGTCCAGCCACTGACTCCCCTCAATTAGGCTTGGGGTTCACCTGCTTTCCCTCCTCTTGAGGTTCGCATGACGGCAGTGAAGCGCAAATGACCTACTATGCCACCATTTGAATGCTCTCCTATTTCTTCCTACTCTACATACACTCATTCATCGCCATTCATTCTACATCGTCGATGGTTAACCTCATAATTTATTCCTTTAACCACGGTCCTTACCATCCCCTCTTCCATTTCACCTCCTCTTCCTACTTTTAACTATAACAACCAACTACCCTTATGGTTGAACTATATTAGCGCCTTTGACTTAACAAGTTAGATTTTTATAATATAAATAAAAAGTTTATTAATAATTCTATTAACAACATTGAACTTTTTTGTAGTTCCCCTCACTTGTAAATTCAATTCCTTTATTTCTAGGCCTGATGATGACCCTGGTCGAAACTAGTAATACTACATCAATAGATTTACTCTTACCAAGACTTTGAGTATTTTTTGGTCGTATCTAATACCTACATCTTGTCATATTTGTGAATGGATGATCTTCTTCACTAAGTAGTTGAGAAAGTGTTAATTTGTTATTATGGCCGTAGAAAAATTAAATTGATTTCACTTTTACTTAAAAACCATTTTATTTTCCTCTGATAAATAGCGTGAAACTCTTTTTAAAAAAATAATACTTTGATAAATACCGTAACTGTTTATTAAAAAATATTAGTTTTATGGCTAATTTATTCATACATTTACAAACACTTTGCATATAACTTGATTATTATTTAGTTACGTATTTCAATGGCTATAGGAATAGGAAACTGTTTTCACTTTAGCGAATTCCAAGTATGACTTCTAAAAATATCTCGATCTTCACTCTCGACTAACAGTAATTGAATTTTTAAATGAATTTATATGGCTATTAGAGAAACATTGAACTTTGTGACCTACCGAGAATGGAAGAAACAATAACTCTTCTTGTTCGAATCTTCATTTAGTTTGTGTTCAACCCAACACCCACATAAACGCATTGTCATCAAGGTGAATTAATTTTAATTCTTGTTTTAAATGTTTTGCTTTTCTTCTCTCACGGCTCTCATTATTTGAGTTACCTACTTACCTTTTCTGCTATTCATACTCCCAAAGATATGTAAAAGCAAGATAAAATTTTTATATAATATTTTTCCTTACCTACTTAGAAAGTATTGTAATACTTCCCTAGTATTATCAGGAAAATGAACCGTGTAAGCACATTTTCACACATTGAAAATTAAATGAATGCAATTACTCACCTAATACAAAGCCTTTTAAAATCACTAGTAGATTTTCTAGCAGAAAGTAGAGAAGAAAATCTAAAGAGTGGATTGGAAAAGGATAGAATTTACCTCTTCAGTTACCTAACCTGTACGGCCGGAGTCATTTTTTTCTAAACCAACTTTGACACAAACGAAATCTGCATGATATTATTTTTGTCGGTCACATATGTCTAGGGCGCTTTTGTCTGGGCATTTTTCTTGGGTCGTTTTTTTTTCGGGGGTGATTTTGTCGGGGCGCATTTACCATACCCCAGAGATATTAGGAATTTTAACATGGTTTAGACACCAATAATACCGCGCAGATAATGATATTAGAGAAGAATATGAAGATGTGTAGTTTTTTTTATAGTTTGTTTGATTTTGGGGACATGTATTTTGTATTTTTGTTCAAAATGTTTTATTTTGTTTTTATTTTAATAATAAAAACTGTTCAAGTAGCAACAAAAACGGTCTTATATTTTAACATTTTTTTTAATTCAATTTTTATCGAAAGTATATTTTTACAGATAGTCCATTCTGGCACTGAGCGACTCAATTATGAATTGACTAATAAAATTAGCATATAGCAATCATGAGCACCCTTTAATTTTGAATCGACATGGAAATAATTTCATTGGCGAATAGAGGTTCGCGATAAACCAAAAAAAAATCATCTCCCCCACTCCACTAACTTCCCCCCTCTCCCTCTGCCATGCTTAAATAGTAAGAGATAGAAATAAACTAAAAGCGAAGCAGTAGGTCCCATCTGAAATAATTTCAAACTGCCCAACTCCCCCGATTCCTACTTCACCACCCTCCCCAGCGTAGGTCGATGTATAAAATCCTTAGACTTAGGAAAATTAACTGCGGGTCGACGGATTGAACTTTGAAACGAAAAAAAATTCAACCCCAAAAGACAAGTCACTTCACCACCCTCTAATAATAAGTGAGAGAAAGGATGAATTCTTCCCCCCCCCCCTAAGTGTCGGAGGGGGTTGAAACATTTTTTTTTTTTCATAATTCGAGTATTTTGAGATATTGGTTATATATGTAGTTAACCAAAAAATTAGAAAAATTTGAAGAGTCGGCCGTTTTCCTTTCCCCATCCTTTTTTATACCCATTTTGAGCTGTTAATAATTATTTTCGATATGGTTCAAGACAGAGTGCAAGCTGAGATCGGATATAGTAGAGCGATGGGGGTTACCCACCCTCAACCCTCCTTTTTTAGGGACCTCAAGAGTAGGGCGGGCCAAAATAAAAAAAAATTCAAATTGACTTTGCGCTACCGTGGAAACATTGTTAATGTTAATACCGATAAATAAGGCACAGAAAAAGTCAGCCTTCTAAGTCACAATTAAACCGGGCCCACAGGCCTTTAAAATAACCAAAAATGTTCTTTTTTTTTCTTCTTTTCGCAATCAAATAAAAAAGGTTTGTGTGCGTCTTATCACATAAAAAAAAAATTGGGAAACCTAAGTTTAATTTTAGCCCGTCCCATATCCCTATTTTCATATTTGCTTAAAGGCCGGCCCTGCACTAAGCACGAAAACGTTTGGTGTGGTGAACACGTGGACGCAACGTGGAAGCATCAGCGGAATAAGGAGTGTTGGTCAATACTTCCAGCTCTGAAGATAGTACATCAGACAACAATTTTGGACTGTCCTATTATGAATAAACAAGGAGCCGCAAATTAAAAAAAAAATGCAACTACAAAATAAGGCTAGAGTAGCAGATCTAACAGGATCCTTAAACAGAACTGTGGCTAAATTGGTAAATGCTGTTTTCGAGGATCTTAATGTTATCACCCCTCAAAATAGTTAATAAAAACAAGATACGCGGAGAATTATATACTAGTAGAGAGCAGCAGCAAAATTTGGTTCATAACGAGACAATTGATGGTTTATACTCTGATGGACGAAAGGACCAAACTTTCTCACGAGAAAATAATGGACGTATTATTATTCAAGAAAAGCACATATCAGTTATCAAAGAATCTGGAAGCAACTACTTTGCTCATGTGTCATTAAACACTCCTGTATCTGCTGTTAACATTAAAAACGGACTTATGAAATGTTTAAGTAAGTATTAAACAAATATTGATACTACTGTTATAGGTTGCTGTTATAGGTTGTGACGAAACGAATTCTATACCACTGGCTGGAAAGAAGGAGCTATTAGACTTCTGGAGACTCATCTTAAGAGGCCACTTCAGTGGAATATTTGTCTTCTGTATTTTAATGAATTACCGTTAAGAAACATATAATCTTTGGATGGTGCAACTAAAGAACCATCTCGTTATTCTGGTCCCATCGGTTGACAAATGTGCTGTGCAATTCAAAACGGTTATTGCCCCACCAACTTAGCTACAAAAGATCCTGGCACAATCTCAAATGCCAGGTGATTGACAACGGCACACAGGTTGTTGCGTTGTATATTTCAACAACAAAATCCATCCTTAGACCTGCAGATTTTAACAGAGTATGTTCTTAAAGTTTTATTCTCCTTCCACTGATTTATGATAGAGCAAGGCATTTGTGGAAAGTTATTAAAGCATCCAGAACTTTTCCGAACCAGGTAAAGAATATTATAGACAAGATGTTTCAGGACAACGCTTACTTCACACATCCTGAAAACATTTTAGAGGCAATGCTTACAGACAATGTCTGAATTTTTTTTTACAAAATCGTCCAAATTAAAATTTTTAAAAATATGTTTAACTTGTCCGTGTTTTTCATAAAAAAGATCTATATTATTTCTTTCCTAGCTTATTTTTAAGTGTGATGTGTTTCATTATGTTCCTGTGTTAGCTATTCGGGTTGGAATAAAAAAAAATGTGTAAATATGTTTAGTTATGAAGGAAATGCGTAGGCAAGTCAATGGATCACTATAGTTTAGATATCAAAAGTCAAAGTAATTTTGCGAGTATAGTTAAAAAACCGATTTATACAGGGTGAGTCGGGAGGAGCACACCAAACTCTAGGAGTAGGAGGATTATTTTTAAGTGTGATGTGTTTCATTATGTTCCTGTGTTAGCTATTCGGGTTGGAATAAAAAAAAATGTGTAAATATGTTTAGTTATGAAGGAAATGCGTAGGCAAGTCAATGGATCACTATAGTTTAGATATCAAAAGTCAAAGTAATTTTGCGAATATAGTTAAAAAACCGATTTATACAGGGTGAGTCGGGAGGAGCACACCAAACTCTAGGAGTATATCATACACGTGAAAATAATGTAAAAAAACTCATATGTTCTTATCCGATTTTCATTTGTTTTCAAGTTATGGCGTAATTAAAAATGTTCATCTAGCTTTCCACTTCTGAATTTTAACATTATCAAAGTATGCCATATGTTCAAGGCTCAAAGGCATTTGATAATTCTGACGTTTTGATGAACTGTCAGTGTACAGTGAACAGTAACTGAACGTTTAATTTCGAATTTATGTGATTGTTAGTGTTGCAAAATGACAGATACTTATTCAAATTTAGAATATGCAAATATGGTGTTTGTTTATGGTTTCTGTAATGGAAATGCTACAGCTGCTGCTGAAGAATATCGTCAACGTTTTCCTCACCGAAGACATCCTGATAAAAACGTATTTATTAGAGTTTTCAACAAATTGTGCGAGACTGGTAAGCTTCCTAGTGCTTTCATAACATCTGAACGCGCTACTCGACAAGGTTTTGTAGAAGTAGAAAATATTCTGCATCTAGTAGAAGAAGATGCAACTACTAGCTCACGGAGAATTGCCACTCAATTGGGAATTCCACAAAAAAGAGTGATAATCACACTCCACGAGCAAGGCTTATATCCTCATCACGTACCGAGAGTACAGCACCTACAACCGTATCGAGTATACTCTTTACGGATATAGCTACATTTACCCGTGATGGCATTAATAATACTCGTAACTATCATGTATGGTCAGACGAAAATCCCCACGCAACAGTCGAAAGCAATTTTCAACATCAGTTTTCTGTAAACGTGTGGTGTGGTATGGTTGACAGTTATTTAATTGGCCCTTTCATTTTGGAGAATCGTCTCACAGGAGACAACTACCTCAATTTTTTACAAAATGAATTACAAGGCCTGCTAGAGGATGTTCCTGTTAATACATATTAGAATGCAGATGTACTATCAGCACGATGTCGCTCGTCAGGTCAAGCAACATTTGGACGAACGTTTTCCAGGGCGTTGGATTGGTCGTGGAGGTCCTATTAATTGACCTGCAAGATCTCCAGGCCTCACACCATCAGATTTTTTTATGGGGCTGGATAAAAAATGAAGTCTACAAAATAAAAGTGGACACACGGGATGCACTAATTAGACGAATTGATAATACTGCAGCCCATATTAAAGAAGAAAGAAATGAATTAATTAGGAGAGCAACAAACGCTCTTCGTAGACGAAGCAGAAAATGTTTAGAAGTCAATGGCGGTATTTTTGAACATTTATTGAAAGAACGCTATGATTAAGAGAATTTTTATGTGTAAAGTTTATTTGTTAATATGCTATAACTTGAAAACAAATGAAAATCGGATAAGAACATATGAGTTTTTTTACATTATTTTCACGTGTATAATATACTCCTAGAGTTTGGTGCGCTCCTCCCGACTCACCCTGTATATTAAAATTAATGCTTGGAAAATGTTTTTTCCTAAAGCTACGTCGAAGTAACCCCTGCATATATGGCAAACACTAACTTTTAGGTATTGGGAATATATTTTCTGAAATTGAATTTGACCCTAAATTACAATTTTTTTTAAAGAAAGAACAGAATAATTCAAATTTCTTTAGAGAAGTAATTACAGGAAATACACATTGCGTCTACCTACTAATCTAATATTTGAATAATTCCATTGAATGTGCCACATTAAGTAATAACTTTCTTTGTGAGAAATAAAAAAAATAAACCAAATGATTAAAGCCGTAAATAACTGCAAATAATGTCTATTATTTATTTACTCGCATTGTTTATTGGTATCGTGCGAAAAAGATCTTGCATGTGTTAAGAAGACTATAAGGGGATTTCTTCGTAATAGGGAAGAAACATAGACTTAGCCGCCTATTTCTTGTATGTAAATTGGGATCCGTTTCAATAGAGAAAGCATTCAGTAATCATACTGAATGAGAGGAAATTTGAACATAGTTTAATTAATAAAAATCGGTTTATTGCGTAACGCAATCGCTTGATTGTTGAATTGTTTTATAGATAAACAAATACTACTAAATAATACTTTTATATAGCCACAACTGTAAATATTTAATTAACGAGGGCTTTTTTTTCAACCTCCGATAGGCTATAAAGGAAAGACAGGTGAATAAAAAAATGATTTTATTACCAAAAATAATGTACATTAAAGGTTACTTCTTTACATAATCACCTTAACGATATAGGCATTTATCATAGCTGTGCACAAGCTTCGCAATTCCCTCTTCATAAAATGTTACCGCCAGTGATATGAAGTGAGTTGTGATCGTTTCTTTCAATGCCTCGTCAGTTTGGAAGCGCTGCCCCTTCAGCCACTTCTTCATTTCATGGAAAAGATGTTAGTCACTCGGCGCTAGGTCGGGATTACATGGCGGTTGTTCAAAAAGGTCCCAATGAAATTGCTCAAGGAGCCATTGTGTTACACAAGCACTATGAGGACGGGTATTGTCATGAATCAGAACAATTCCAAAAGTCAGCATGCCTCTTTTTTATTTTGAATAGATCCCGTAAGCTCTCTTCATACACTCGACTCATTCTTCGATGAATTTTCGCTACACTATTCCCTTCTGCCTGTAAGAAACGAATAATTCACACTTGGCGGGAGAATCAATACAAACAGCCATGTTTACGTAACTGCAGCTCATCTGCGTAGCTAGCCTCAGAGTAAAATAAAACTATACTTTTAGGTCATTTAAATTTTTTATTAAGGGTGCATTTTGTGCTGAAATGCTGTGTTGTAAAACAGTTATTGAGGGGTTATTTAGAGTTCGAATATTTATTTTTGCAGTATTTTAATTAATTTTTCAAAAATTTAAACCGCTAAAAAACCGCCTTCCCACTAAAAAAAAACTCTAGATCTAGCGAGAAAACCGTTAAGTTGGCAACACTGCTCGGCAGGGTCAGAGTGTGTGAAAGGGGGGGATAGGCGCAGTCGCCTACTACGCACGCCAGCTACCTGATGTATGCCTGGCCTTCATACTGTGCGATCGGAGGTTGAAAAAACAGTCAACTAGATCTATTTGGAAAATATTAGTTTCTTAAAAAATTCTTCGTAACATAAACTTGATTAGTGTGACGTAATTTTGTGTTCCATTAATAGTTAACTTATAACAAAAACAAACCATTCTGTTATTGAATTTGACATATAGATTTTTAGATGTTTGTATATTTGAAGGTCATAAAAAATTCGTTTAAAAGAATACAATCTTTTTTATGAGTCTACTGTGATAACCTTTGGAAAAGTTAATAGAAAGATTAGAAAGAATAGTCATAAGCGGATTAACGTTGGACATTTTCAGAGACTATATTTCAATAGAACTCATTTTGTTAGAATTGGCAACCTACTGACCGTTACTAAAGGTGTGCCTTAGGGAACGATACTTGGCCCAATTCTTTTTTAAATATACATTAACTATATTTATAATAAAGTTACAGAAAAATTATTTCTTATGCAGATAATCATGTCATTCTCTTTAAGGGGGAGAGCTGGAAAGAAGTCTTTCTAACAGCTGAGAATGGTTTTCTGAGTCTCAATGTATACAAAAGAAAATTTATTACATTTTCACTTTCTATTGCTGATCAACCAATTCAACAGATTTTAAAGCTTCACTATTATAACTGCAATAAAGAATCTGTTTGTCAGTATGTAACGTTACAAAAAGAAAATAAAATATAATATTTACTGTTAATGGTCGTTCAAAATGAATGAAAAAATCTATTATTACTTGTTTATAATGCCTTGGCTGAGTCGCTGCTAAGATACGGCATTCTAATATGGGGTGGACTTCTAGATAACGCTCTCAATGGGCTGGACTCAACACAGATTACGTTATTAAAAATATTGTTCAAAAAGACTTTAGATATTCAACAAATCTATTATATAAAGAATTAGATATTTTCAATATTAAACAACTATACATATACCTACCAAACTACTTTATGGGCATTTTCCAGCTCTGAAAAACTTCCAAAGCTTTCACATACTGTTTTCACAGCTCTAATTAATATGTACCTATATTAATAAGTATTAATAACCTTACCGAGGCGGGCAATATGATCCTGAATCGTTTTATCTTGCATTACGATGGATCATTTTGCCCGAAAGTGTAAAATATTATTTCGGAAATATTTTTCACCTTTCGATTATGTTTTTCACGTTTCGATTAAAGTTAAACATCTCGTAAATACCGCATAATAAAGGCAATAGATTATGTTTACAGAAACTAATTTGAAATTTAATTCTCAACTATCTCAAAAATAAATTTATCATAATTATTGTATTGCATCAATGGCATCCATCTTATAGCCCCTCATTTGTCTGCAAAATGTTTTTTGGTAGCATGTACTATGTCCCAGTAGTGGGAGCAGTCATGTGACCTGTGAAATTCAAAGTAAAGTTTCTTATCTATGGATTTTTCGTTTTTTGCTGACAATAAAATATATACCTACTTCTAGAAGTCATAATAACAAAAAAAATCTGTTATCCTGTTTCAATACTTCCGGTGTAGGGATTTCGCTCATATTTATGTTTTTGGACAAAATTCTGGATATAGCTTAAATGAGTTTTTTTCTAAGCACTTTTTTAGGGTCAGCGAAAGGATGGATATGCAAAAATAAAAATTGTAACCTTTAAATAGGTGTACAATCGGAATCAAAAATCTAAAAGTGGTTTAATAGCTCTCAAAATGTGTGTATGACTCTCAAATAAGAGCAGTGCCCTTGAAAGCGTTTTTTATTTAGCTGCCCTGCCCCATTCCTCACAAATTTGACTATTTCGACATTTTTTTCTAGAAAACCAGAAGTAGATAAAAGGTTGAATGGTTTAACGACTGAATAAAAAACTTTTGCAAAAGTAATACTCTTAGTTGAGAGATATATAATAATTTTGAAAGCAATTAAATCACTTTTAGACTTTTGGTTTCGATTTTACACTTACTTCATGGTTTTCGCAGACACAAAGAAATGCTTGCATTATCATCTTAGGTTCAGAAAAACCACGTTTAAGCTAAATCTCCAATTTCGTTGGAAAACGTAAATATCCAGACACGTTCCAAAATCCCTAGACCGAAAGTAGCAAAACCGGACTAAAGATAATGCTTGCAAACGGATTTTTTTATTGTTATTGACGTCTAGAAACACATATTTTTCATTGCCAGAATCTTTTCTCACTATCTTCTGCTACTCTCAATTTACTAAGGCGTCCTTTGAATCGGCAATGCACAGTAAGCATACATATTACAATGCGTAGCCTGTTCTTGGTCAGGAAGATGCAGGCTTCCGATCTTTTCTGATTATTTTTATCACGTATTTTAGCCTGTCTAGGCCCCAAGAGATTGTTCCAATTATCAGTTCTTCAATTGCCTAATTCTTTTTGACTCTCTGCTAATATTTTGTTACTGCTGATACCGCAGAAAGGCTCAGGTTCCACAAATGGTGTTTGGTCACTGAATGGATGTGTATTCTTGAAATTCACAACTACCAATCCACGACCACATCACCCTGTATCTTTCATAGTCGTTGTTTATTGACTTGTTCGTTTTGCGAGAAACAATATGTATAGGAATAAAAGGCTCAACTTTCGTTTACCCGAAATCTGTTATGCAAAAAATGTCATAATAACAATTGTGATGGCTATGAGTAAACAAAAACCCTAATCTCATGGCGAGGAAATGAATAGTTGCCAAGTTGTAGATGATTACGGTTTTTGTTTAATTTCATTTAGCTGAAATCAGTTATGCAAAATATGTTGCCATGGGCACGCTTGTCATATTACCGACTGAACAAAAACCCAAATCTCGTGGTGGGGAAATGCGTAGTTGCGTAGTTGCCAAGTTATAGATTATTTAATATTCACTTTAGTTTAGCCGAAATCAGTTACGGAAAAACTGTTTCCATGGAAACGCTTGTCATGCTAAGGACTAAACAAAAATCCAAATCCGGCAGTGAGGAAATGCGTAGTTACCAAGTTATAGATTATTTAATGTTTACTTTAGTTTAGTAGAAATCAGTTATGAAGAAACTGTTGTCATGGAAACGCTTATTATGCAAACGACTAAACAAAAACCCAAATATCGTGGTGAGGAAATGCGTAGTTGTCAAATAGTGGTTAGTAGGTGGGTGGAACGAGCGTAGCGTGATCTTATGATGTGGGTGGAAAAAGAGCGCGCGCGAATTTCGAAACGTCGGCCGGGCGGACTCGCTTCGCTCGCTTTCCCTTGTAGTAGTTAGGAGGTGGGTGGGAGGAGCGAAGCGTAATCTTATAGAGAAACTGTTGCCATGGAAACGATTGTCTTGCTAACGACTAAACAAATCCCGTAGTGAGAAAATACGTAGTTGCCTAGTTATAGATGGTTTCGTTTTCACTTTAGTTTAGATTAGGATATTGTGTTAAGAGTGAATTTAAATATAAGAGGCAACTATGTATTTCCTCACCACTGGATTTAGGTTTTTGTTTAGTCGACATCACGACATCTCCATAACCGATTTCAGCTAAACTAAAGTCAAAATTAAATGACCTGTAACTTGCCAACTATGCATTTTTTTACCACAGGATTTGGGTTTTTGTTTAGTCGTTACCATGACAAGTATCTCTATGGCAACAGTTTCTCCGTAACTGATTACAGCTAAATTAAATCATCTGTAACTTGCCAACCACGCATTTCCTCACCATGGGATTTGGCTTTTTGTTTAGTCGTTACTATGTCAAACGTTCCCATGGCAACAGTTTTACCATAACTGATTTTGTCTAAACTAAAGTGAACATTAAATAATCTATAACTTGGCAACTATGCATTTCCTCACCACAATATTTAGGTTTTTGTTTACTGGTTACCATAGCAACGGTTGCCATGGCAACACATTTTACGTAACTGATTTCGGCTAAACGAAATTTGACCCGAATAAAACACACCAGAGTAAACTTTAAAAACTTTATTAACTCTAAGGACCATCTCAACTTTATGGCGTCAAGAAACCTTTACAATTATTTTACATTAAACCCTTAGAATACTATTTACAGAAACTAAAACTAAGCGCTACTCTTTACAACAAAAGTGTAAACCCACCTACCCTTTGAGCTGTTGTAAGATACATTCTAAATGAGCAAAGAAAGCAATGGCATTTGCAGTGCACGTGTCACTTTTAGACAAATGGCGATTTTATTCTAACATTTTTCAAGAATTCGCAATACCTACTAGCTGTTGCTTTATCAATTGTTGTCCGGTCGGAATTTGAAATACAAAGCTGAAGAACCTTTTAAGTTGTGGATTATTTATTCTAGAGTAGTTTAAAGAATTCGAACAGGCACCTTTCCTTCCGATACTATCTGCAATCTCGTTACCTTCTTCTCCGTTATGTTTCAGGACTACTACAGTAATATAATATGCATACTCATTTTTAGAATGTTTTAATTAATTAATAATTAGTATACCGGGATGCCCTGTGTCATGGGCGAAGTTATGTCATCAGATCTGGGGGGGCTAAAGCCCTAGCCCAAGTCATATAATATATAATAGTTCTAGAGGTATACTGAAGTTAAGTAAAAAAATTCTGGCAAATCTATGAAAATGGATAAAATATCATATAATATATAGTTGTATTAAGTGAAAAATTTTCATCACAAAAATTTTCCTCATTTTCGCAGTCATGAAATAATAGTTTGTGCAACAAGAGTAGATATGGACAATCCACTCGAGTTATACAGTATATTTTTTCTACGAACCACTAACGAAAATTTACAAATTTAAAAAAATAGTTTAGGTTTAGACAAAATAACTAATTTTAAAATAATTTATGAATTTTATTAATTCACAAAACAAAATAAACATAAAAAAAATTAGCCCCTAGTCCAGATTCGAATCCAGGCTATTCGCATGGAAGGCAGATGCTCCTCAGCTCCACCGTCATTTTTAGGTTTTTAGTTTTAATACTCGTAATTAAATTAGTTTCATACAATTTGATTAAAATTGATTTTTTTTTAATGTGGCCCAAATAAAAATAAAAATGCTATTTTTTATCGATTCTAAACAAAAATATCTAATTTTAACGTATATGTAATCTTAATGATTAAAAATTAAAAAATATGAACTGTAATTGATGGATTTCATTTTTTTGCAGTGTTCTATGTTATGTTATTTTGGGAATGGGGTGTTAATACACTGCGACCTAAAAGATTTATTGTACCCCCTTCTGTCGCTAATGCAGCAAGGAAATGTCTCAATGCCTATTCGCGATTCAAATTAATTTTCGCGCGCCTGTCATTTGTCACCTATAAGTAGGATGTTTGTTTATTTACATGTGTTTGTTTTGGACGGATTTTGTATTTGTGATTTTTTTAAACTGTTTTTAGATAATATTCTCATTGTAATAGTGTTTTTGAGTTTCATTTGATGTTAATTTTTATCATGTGTATGACTTAATTTGTTGGAAATATTCACCTATTGGTTGCTACAAGAATATTTAGAAATACGTATTTACTAAACCCAGAACATGTTTTATTATGTGGTTTAAAGGACATTTCAGGAACCAAACGTTTATTATTGTTGAAATTATATCTTACTAGACTTATTCTTATATTATGAAGTGAATTATGTAGTACTTTGTATACATGTAAATGGTATTAAAACCGTCACAAATCAGATTACAGTTTCGATTCTAAACAAAGTTTTGCAAAATTTTAATATTGTGAATTTGTAGATATCCATTTATGGTAAAAAACAAAACTTTACGACTTGCATTTGGAAAATAATGAATACTTCAGTTTTGATTTTGACATTAACACAATATAGATTGCAATTTGCTGGGAACTTTTTCGCAGATTTCATTTTTAATATAAACACTATCACAAACAAATTTAAAGCTAAAAAGTAAAAAAAAAACTCGAATTGTAATTGATACAAATTAAAATGTAGGTAAACAATAAACGCCAATATTGCCAAATGATGAACTGATTTTAATAATCGGTTTAATAAAAAAATCCTTAAATAAATATACAGTATGATTACATATTATTATACACAAATTTTGATTCTTAAATAAAAGATCTTGTCCACTTCTTCAAGAGCTAAAATCCGACGACGTAGCGAAATTTTGCTAGTTTTGGCAACACTGAACGATATCCTACTTATAGGGACCTTCTACAAATTTCCTCCAGAGGGCGTATCACTTAGCTTGAATCGCGAATAACGACCCTTCCAGTTATATCTTCTCAAGGAAATGTAGGATTTGGAGTGGCTTCAAGTTAGGTATAGTGCCTTTGGATTCTGGAGTGCTACACATTCAGTTAGAATGTGAATGAATGTTTATTCCTCCTCCTTACAGAATCTGCAGTCACTAGCTTCTACTACTCTCAGTTTACTAAGGTGTCCTTTTAGTTGGCAATGCCCAAGTGTTATCACTACTAGAAAAATGTATGTTATGATAACAGCTTAAAATACAATCTGGCTTATGTGGAACATCCCGAAATACGGTTTCATAACCGAAACAGGAACCAAATTTCGGCTCCTTTCTTAGTTTCGACCGAAACCGAAACAAAAACAAGAACTTTCTTTTAAGGCAATCTCTTATTGAAATTTGCAATATCTTATTGTAATCCTTGTTTTAGACTAATTAACTCGTATTATAAATTTTAGCTACATTTACTTATTACCTATTTATTTATGTGATCAAAAGAAGCCATTAATAAATTTATTGACATGTTCACTTGAAACAAAGCAGATAAGTTTGTGCGTACGTGCACTGTGTAGGAATGGCACCCGGCACAGTCGCCATTGTGCCGGACACAACCAATTATAAAACGAAAACTTTTAAAAGTAGTTTCGTTGTCGGCTGCAATTTCGGCCAGTTTTCCGCCGAAACCGAAACTGTAGTCGAAACTCTTATTTAAAGCCAAAGTTGGCCGAAACCGTAACCACTCCTTCGGTCATACAAAAGTGGGCAAAAAATTTCTGATAATAATTTAGGCACGTGTGGTATTGGGTAAGAAAGTTTTACACCAAAAAATACAAATTTAAAAACTTTACAGATATGCATTAAAACGACTAAATTCAAATAAAAAAACATATGTTTTATATGCTGTGGCCATACCATGACCATTTGCCATATTTAAAGCTGCTCAACTGTCAAAAAAATTTTAAGTATAATTTCGTTCAGGGTACCCACCAAAAGAAACATTTCCGGAAATTTTTCTGGTTGTCATAGAAGCGTTTTAAAATAACAGCATTTGATTGGCTATAAAATAGAGGTGTAAAATTATAATTTAATCTATCACGTGACAAATTTTCAAACCCGGTAAAATAAAAGCAAAAATATTATATTTTTTCGATTTAGAAGATGTTACCAGACTCATTAGCCTATTTCGTAAATAGACTTATTATTATTCATAATTGTATCAATTTTATATGCTTAATTTTCTGCCACACTCACTTTCCACTATCTAAGATAATCCAAACTGCTATTTTTATAAGCTTTATGTTCTAGTTTAGTAAATGTAAAATAATTATGACTGGGAAAATAAGTGTCAGACTCAAAAATTTTGTTTTTGTCCCTAAGAGAACAATTTATTTTTTATTTTTATTTTCACTGGAAAAATTAATACGAAAAAAATTCACTGCCTCTTAAACTAAATGTAAAATTGCAGAATCAATTTATTTTATTTTTTAATTTCTGTTCTGAAATCTGAAATGTATGAATGGATGTGCGATAAATGTTCGAACTATTTTTGGGGGGGCTAATTTGGTTTTTGGGGGGGCTTAGCCCCCCCAAGCCCCCCCTTAACTTCGCTCATGCCCTGTGTTGTATTCAACCGTGGCCCTCAGGTAAAAATACTCCTTCCACTAGCCAACCTCCGGTTAAAATATAATTTGTCATTATAGTTTTTATAATACATAAATTATAACTTTTTTTAAATGAAAGGTAACTAGATATCCGGTATTATTAAATATTAGTTGAAATAATAGATATAATATAATAATTACATAGGATTATTATAATTACTGAATGTTTTGCGGATTTCGATGATTCATATACTCCTATTATTTTTCCTTCATAATTAAATTGACACGTTTTCCTCTTTTTTCCTTTTGTTTTTTGGAAATATTAATTACAAAAATATTTGTTATATTTATTATTTATTCTGGTTACTATGACGATACTGTTAACATTCCTTATAATTATTGATCATATTTCAAATTCTTGTGAATGAATTACTTTATAGAATGCTGTTATCGATTGTATTGACATAGCCAAATTAGGTTATTTAAAGGTTATCAATTATTATTATTATTACATGACAATCTTAATTATACAGAATTGATAAAATGATCAAATTAAACCTAAATAATGCATATTTAAAAAAATAGTTTTCAAATGTTTTCATAGCGTTAAATGCTAATATCGGTAATTGCGACAGCGCCCGACGTAAGTAAGGGACTTTTAACGTTACCGTTAACCTTATTTTTGTTTCAACTCAGAGAGCACACGATGTCCATTGGACGTCTATATTTTGTCCAAATATGTCCTGCAACAATTATTTACAGAGGTCAAATATTATGTCTGCCTCATGTGTAAAAGTCAACAAACGAGTCTTGTTGTTCGTTGGTGTTAGTACTTACGACTGTTATTTTTTTTTTTTAATAGTTTTATTAAATTAAATCGAAGTAGTTTGTAATGTTTTGTTTGTGGTTGTACCATAGTATTAATAGAGAGTACGAGGTTAATTTAAATTTCTTCCTTTCTTATACTTAAAAGAGTTTTAATGTAAGTACTGGATTCTTCTGTCAAACTAAAAAATTACATAATTTTAATGGCCAAAAGGCGACGTAAATAACGTTTACGCTAATAGCGCCTAGAGCGTTTTGCGAAAACAATTAATTCTTGTTGTGTATTTACTAAGATGCAGGGAGAGTGTTTAATCTTTACCTAAATGTACATGTTTTTACTAAAAATAAAATGAAAGTGGGGTACTACGAAACACTTATAATGCAAGATTTTTCGACTGGAAAGTATCGCCTAGTGTTGCCACCTGTTCTTTTTTTTTAAAGAACGTTCCTTTTTTAAACACATTGTCCTTGTGACATTTTAAACCTTAAAATGTCCTTTTTAATAACTATATTCCAATATTTTTCAAGATGAACTTATTCGCAGAAGCACCGGCGTGGCTTGCACACTCCCAGAAACGAAACCCAGTCCCAGTGCTGTTCTTCCAAACACTCTTTATCATTCTACATGTGTTTTGTGTGCAGCTGTCGAAAAAAGTTTCGTAATGTGTTACGTATGTTCAATTTTTCAAACAAATCAAACCAAACAATTTGTTCCTGCTAAAACCAATAGTGATGCCGCATGACGAGAGATTCTAATCTTTCGTTTTCCTTCTTGCAATATCACAGCATCAATTAACGCAATATTGTCTTCTTCCGACGACATCTTAGCAACTATTTTATTATTTGCCAACGGAGACGCCAGTTGCGACGTGCTTCCTGCTTTCTGTCAGCAAATCGCACGTTGCATGCTACTTTGGTGTGAAAGCCCACTTAAGAGATTGAAAATGAAAACTAAATTTAAGCACATCAAAGAAATGGCAAGTTGTTTTAAACCGCTTGTAAAATACTCCAAATATTTTTTCGTTATTTTCATTTAGAGTTTTTCTTGTTTTTTTCAAAAAAAGATAACAAAATTTAAAAATTTGCCGACATAAGTATATTTTAATCTTTTCAATCACACCTCTTTATTTCGATTAAAAATTCTTCTATCTAGGTTAATCAACTGCGCTTCTCAAAAATAATTGAAATATTGGAAATCTACTCAGTTCAAATAAACCGGCAGCCAAAATTTTGGATTTTTATATCGATTAATTCAAGAAAGTGGCACGTCGCTTTTTTGCTATCTTTATGTAGTTGGATGCAGGGGAGAGAAATAAACAAGTAATACTATATCCCAAGGGTGGGAACAATCTTTTATTCATCCCAATTTTCTGTGAATGTCAAAATAGTAAAAGTAATGGTAAAAATAGTAATTTATATACTCTTATTTGAGAGTCTTGTAAATATTTTGTCGACACCCACATGGATATTAGCTTATCTACGCAGAGACTTCAAAAAGAAAAAGTATGCTATTGTGTTCAACTGAATAAATATATTTCATATCCTAAAAGTGACGATGGAGGAGAGGACAGAGCGCTTGCCTTCCACGCAAAAATCCCGGGATCACATCTGGGCTGGGGACTTATTAAATAAGATCTTTTTTGTGTGTATTTTATTTTATAAATTAGTAAAATCCATAAATTATTTAAAAATTAGTTATTTTGTCTTAATAACCTAAAATATTTTTTAAATTTGTATATTTTCGTTAGTGGGTCGTAGAAAAAATAGACTGTACAACTCGAGTGCACAAACTACTATTGAGAGCGATTTAACTTTTTTTCAACTTTTGGTACCGATTTTTCACTCATTTAAAAAAACAGGCCTCCTTTCGCCAGGTTACAAAATCCTTTCGCCGACACAAAAAATATCCGTTATATTATCATGTTTTGTTCAGAAAAACCTCGTTTAAGCTATATCTCAAATTTCGTTAAAAAAGTAAATATTTGATCACTTGACCGAAATCCCTACATTGTAAGTAGCATAACTGGAAAACAGAAAATGTCCACAAATGTACCTATGTTTTTATTATTCTCGACATCTGAAAGCATACTCTTATATTTCATAGCGGACAAAAAAAATCAAACATCAATAGGCAGTTCGGGCTATACCAGTTATCGATACCTGGGGGGCTATTTTCAAAGTATGGGAGCACTCATTTCTCTCAAGATTCTTATCAGAAATGTCATATGTCAATGTGGAAACGCTGTTTTTAGAGGCCTCGAGGATTAAAATTCTTAAGAGAATTTTAATTATCTAAATAAACCGAGAGAAACAGTCAGTGAGTTCACACTTTTTCCCTAAGAGCCATAAAAATACTGTTTTACGTTGACGTATGATATTTCTCTTGAGAGAAATGAATTCTCTTGAGTTTGAAAATAGCCACCCTGTCACAAGTAAAATATGACGCTATCGTGGCAAATTAATCGCTTTAGATGATTCTAGAACGACACTGGCACCCTTTCCGTTAAATTACCACCTTCGAATATGTTATTCTTACAGCAAGAAGGTGGTACAAAACCTAATATAACGTGACAAATATACAAAAAAACACGAATTTTGAGTTATGTCGTGCTTGTCGCAAATGAGCGATATACTAACAAACGAAGTCCAATAAATAATAAAATCAATTATAAAATAATAATGAATAATGTAGCCACGTTGTAAGGGACAATACTGATCTTCATTGGCATAAATTTCATGGCCAAGCCCGATTTAAACAAACAGTGGACGGCATATGGCGTAATTTCGAGATACTTATACATACATCAAAATAATTTAACCCCAGAAAAATACTATAATTTTTGTTGATATTTGTTATTGACATAAAACGAGATATTTTTCTGTTAATGTATCATGATACAAAAACTTATTCCCTAGATTATTTTGGTGAGCGTATTATAAGAAACTAACTATGTCGTTTCGAGTATTTGTTTCAACTCTTGAAAAACACATTGTTTTTTAATGAAGACTCTGATAGTGGCTTTTAGTCGAGAGCGCTAAGCTCAATATTTTGAATAAACAATTTTACACACTTTTTAAATACAGAAATGTTACTTTCTCAATCTTCACTTAATAAATATTTGTAAAAGGCAAACTGAAAGTAATTCACAAACATCTTGATGTTACGCAAGGCGTTCGAATAACCTTATTGCCTTGACATGCAAGGGCAAATTTTAAAACAAGACTCACATCAGCAGGTTGGCTTTAAACTTCTAAACTTCTAAAATAGATTAGTTGCATCGAAATATTAATATCGTAGAAAAATTTAGAAAAGAAAAACGGATAAGCAGAATGATTTTTATTGCTATTGTGTAGGCATTTGACAAAGTCTGCCATAAAGGGTTTAATCAGGGCCGCCGAGAGCCAGGCCGGGCCCCAGGACAATTCTCTAGGACGGGCCCCGTGACAAAAAAAATCTTTAACTAAAAACTGTTCCTCTTCTACTGAATTAGAATTTTTTCTAATAAAAAAAAAATTCACATCAAAAAAGTATTCTCCCTACTTTAATTACTTTTTCTTCTAAAAAAAAAAAAGTCTTCACATCAAAAAACTATTCTCCCTACTTTAATTACTTCTTCTTCAAAAAAAAAGGTCCTCTGTCGAAAAAAACTTCTAGACTAAAACTTTTCCTGTACTTATATTTAATTTTAATTTAAACTTAACTTCTCTCTCTCAACTTCTGTCAAATTTCTCATGCAGAGCAAAAAAAACCTGTTGTCGGGCCCCTCCACACAGCGCTGCCGGGCCCCCATTTAAGCCCGGGCCCCGGGAATTAGTCCCGGCTACCCCCCCCCCCCCCTCTAGTCGGCCCTGGGTTTAATCCATAAACTACAGAAATTCTCCATGAAATATTGTATGTACTTATCAGTCACAATATTAACATCCGTATTCGAAAAGAATCTTTAAATATTCACCTACCAGTAAATCCTTAAAGAAATGTTAAGGTCAATGCAGAAAAGTAGAGTTGGGAATATCGTGAATATCGTCTCTGTGCTTAGTAAAATTTAGATAAATAAGATTATGTTGTTATTTATTGTTTCGGCCTTTACTTGATGAAAATCCATTTAATTTTGAAAGAGTAAAACCAAATTTCGTAGATTTTCACACTTTTATTTTAAAAATAAAAATTTTTAAACAAACACTGTTTGTTTGTTTGTTTAAAAATTTTTATTTTTAAAATAAAAGTGTGAAAATCTACCAAATTTGGTTTTACTCTTTCAAAACAAAAAAAAAAAAGATTATGTTGCTTAAAACCATTAAAAAATTTAAATATTCATTAATATTTTCCTGAAAAATATTTATAAAATCGGTAAAAGATCATGTAAACAATGTCAGCTTACCGACATTTTTAAATATCAGTCCTCCAACTCTGTTAGAGATAAATTACAAGATTAAGAGATCGTTTTTGAATTAGGCGGCAAATACCAAACAGGACAACAAATACCTTGAGATCAAAAAGTTAAAAGCAGGAGTACCACAGGGAAGCCTACTTGATCCTATTCCTCATCCATTGAATATATACAATGTGCTTAACATAGAAAAGGTAGCAATGCCATGTCCGCTGGTGTTAGCCCTACTGACTGTTGGCCTAACCGTACAAGTAATATAACAACAAGATTATCAAAGAAACTTTGAATCAATACGGTCTAGGACAGTTGAGCGCGACCGTTTGAGCGTGAAGACATTTGGATTCGGGACATTTGGGCGCGGGACATTTGGGCGCGGGACATTTGGGCGCGAGTAATGTACAAAAATTTAAAATCCTCCATCTAAGGACCGGAATTTATAATGTTTTTTTAACTTATGCGTTTTTTCAGTCTTTTTCGGCGATTCATTTTATAATTGTAGGAAATATCGCATTTATTACCAATGCCAGGTGACTTATGACCTATCAAAACTAAATTATGTCTGATAATTGCTTGTTGTGATTATGAAGACTAGAGAGAAGGAGGCGACTTACAAACAACAATATACATTTAATTTAACTTACTAGAAAAGAAAATTTATTTTTTATAGAGTTTTAATGTTAGATAAAGAGTTGCTACTATTATTTTTTTGTTGAACCCCAATTGTGTCATTGTAAATGTTTTTTATAGGATACTAAAGCTTAGAACAGTGGCATCATATATATATATATTTATATATATATATATATATATATATATATATATATATATATATATATATATATATATATATATATATATATATATATATATATATATATATATATATATATATATATATTGACATGTTATCAAAACACCCTGTGTTCTAAAATAATAAAAAAAAACTAATAATAATATTAACCATACTAATAATAATGATAATAACCCAAACTGTGATACGGTATTTATAAAAACTTTTAGTATATTTCTGTGCGATGATTTAAACTATCCTATGAATAGAGATTCATAAGAAATTGATATTTGGACAATAATTGTTATTTTCTTTTATAATTTGTCTTGAAGAAGAGTTGTAATTTTTATTAAGATAAGTTTAGTAGGTGTAGTAGGGTAATTATTAATTATTTTTCATTTTAGTACAGGTATTTGAATACCTGACAGTTGTTTCGAATTGCCCATAGTGGTGCTGTTAGAATTAAATAATTAAATTTTTGAAAAGTTTGTTTATTTAAATCTGTAAATATTAGGTATACAGGTATCAAATTAATCTAGGATCATCTTACATAATCCTAAATGAACTAAATAAATTACATAAACTAAATAAACTTAATATACTAAATAAACTAAACTAAACGAAATAGAGTTAATAAACTAAATTTTAATAAATTAAAAAAAATATATTACAATTCATGAACCGACACCACTGAGAGAAGAGAATCTGCTCTAATAAAATAAAGTCATAAAATATATATAAAAAAAGCTGGCCGAGGTAAGTTTAGGTTATTGTGTATTTTTATAAATTGTGAGGTTAAATAAGAGAACGTAACAATATATATATATATCGTTCCTAGTGCCGATAAAGCACTTTCTAGAGATGATGCTGTTCTATACTTTTTAGAAGATATTATCCAATATTATGAGACTATTTTTACTGATGGTACTGTTAGCAAAATAAAAAAGGGAAAGCTGAAATTAAAGGATGAGGTAATACCATGTACATTCCCAAATCTCCCTTTATTTTATTTTATTAACGTATTTAAATAGATTTAAATGCTAGTTTACAATAAAATACCTTTAACTTAAAGTTATAACACCTACATGGCATTCACAATTGAGTGACTACCGTTTTCACCGAGTTTTTAAAGTTGTGAAAAATTATTTGGGATACTTTATTCAGTTGATGACTAAAGACTGTTTAGTTTATCAAGATATTTTTAAGATTTTCAAGGATTTGGACCTCCGAAAAATTTGTGTAACTCCAGTATGACGGCCTTTCATTTGATTTATTGAAAAAAATTGTAATGGTTCCTTACCTTACTGGTACTCCAAATCCCAAGCTACTGCTAACCTTCGAAGATATTCACAGCTATACTGTCCAGGTAATTAATACTTTTTTTTTTTTCAATTTTCGTTATTTAATGAAAATTCAAAATTGTCATTTTATTTTTCTAAGCGAAAAGCAAAACCCATGCAAAACCTTTTCAAGATTATTGATTTCTTACCTTCCTTTGTTTTTTGTTGTCTAGCAACATTTTTTTCCCTTAATATCCCAGTTGACTATTTTAATTAATTTTTTTTATATCGTTTTTAACCTCACTTTTTTGAGGTTTTCACTCATAATATTAAGTTTCTTTCGATTTTACATATTGTTTACAATTTCTGTTTGATTATAAAATTTTCTACACTGACTTTTTTATTTCCTATTGCCTGTATGTTCTATTATCTTCACTATTGTTAGATTTATTTATTTATTCCCTTTTTATTTTAGCTATGGTATGTTTCCCAGATTTTCCAGTAAATTCAATTATTTACAATTGAAAACTATTAGGCATTCCAACGACCTGTCAAACAATAGGTGCCAGTGGGAAATTCTTGTATATTTAAGGGGGTAGCGACATAGTCTTGCAACTTGGACGCTATTTTTATTCAAAGTAGTACTCGCCAAGCCTGCCAATTTATGAAAAAATGTATAGGTGGGTTTTTTAAATATTATTTTTATTGTGTTTGACATAAAATATTTAAAGGTATTCCATTATTCATGATTTTACGTAAAGTAGATAGAATACACCATATGTCGCCACCCTTAGATATATCAAACCTGCCCACTGGTAATTCATTTGTTTGGAATGCCTAATTGATATGAGTTGCAACTATACTATTTCGATCGTCATATACTCTACCTTTCAACCTAAGATATATTTATTAAATTTATGTTTTTGTTATCAAGAAATTTCCATGGGTAAGTTTTATTATTTACCTACATTATTCCTGCTTGGTCATTTACATTCTATAACACTACCATGATTACATTAACAAACATAGTTATTGTCTTGTATTGTAAAATATCAGTACATAACGCCCCCATGTTATTATAAAAATAATATACATTTTTGTTATTATAACATCCTAGTGTTTCTAAATTTTTTTTGTTAATAAAGCATTTTATGTCATAGCATTGGTATAAGATTTCTATGTGATATCATCCTTTTATTAAGTTACTTTCTATTTCCACTAACTTGTAAGTGTTATTTCCAATAACTTTATTCTAATGATAATAATATTTTTATTTGCTAAAATTTTGATTTTACAAAAAAAACAGTTTCATCTGAATTTACAAATATTTTAAAATTGTGTACAGTCCAGTGGAGACGTTACTATTAGAACAGATAGTTTGACTTTCACAAAAAGGTACAAATATTTTATACACAAAAATTATTGAAAATAATATTATTAATGTCCGAGTCATATTTAAACTTTTTATTTGTTTTTATAGTTTTAAATTCTGTAGGTAACAGGTTGTATAGTGAGCATCCTGCAAAGGCTGGAGATTTTTATAAAATGTATGTTTGATCTTTTTTACTGAAAAAGTTTTTTATTTTTTGTGTCATAGATGTGATCGTTTGAATATTTTTTTGAATTTTGCTTTGTTTTCATGTACATAAGTAGTTTTAAAAGATTTATCATCGCCTTAGTAAGAAAAATGTAACTTCATTTTAGTAAAATTTATAGCAGATGTAAATAATTTTTTTTTCGACCATTACAGCAGAACCGGAAATATTTGAACAAGAACAACCATCATTATATTATGTCTTTGATAAATAGACTTGTAATGTGCAAATAAGTTGTAAATTGAGAAGATTAAGAAATAATCTAGCTATTCTTTATCTTCTTAGGATCAATGTTGAATATTCATAAAATAAAGACATTTTACTATTACTTTACCAAAATATCATAATGTTTTTTAATGAAACCCTACTCAATCCTAAGTACATTTTTCAAAAAACTAATCTTGACTCTCAATAATCAGGCAGTTTTGGAAGACATAATTAATTTATTTGAAAATAAACACAATTCTAATCTAGTTTCACATTCCTAGGTACACAATCTTAATCTGCATATATTAATAGAAATCATCTGTCTTTTTTTCTAATGTTTAAACTTTTATTTTAAATGTACAAGGTTTTATCAGTCTAATTTATTGTATGTTACCTACTCGAGTTAATCGGTAGTCTATATTGAATTGTTAAAAATAATTTATTGTATATTTTTACTTTTTCTAATAAACATTAAATTATTGATCCATAGTAACTTTAAGGCGGAATTACATCTAGTTCAATGAGTTATGGACTTATGGCACGCTGACTATAGACCTTTAATTTTTTTAAATAATATATTTTATTTCTTGACTCATTTGTAAAAGTACATAGGGGGAGTGGGGACACATTGACATATTTTTAGTAGGTGTAACTATGATGTGTATTAGGCGAGTTCGGTCAGTCAGGGGCTGGAGCGGGACAAATTTTAGGGTGCTTTTAAATGACATTTAAGCGTGTTAAACTGTCACTAATCGGACTAAACCTAACGGTAAAAGGGTCGTTTGGAGTTAAAAGTGTTAAAGGAGTTAAACGAACTTGGCAGACCGAACGCAATGTATGTAAATAAAAAAAAAACTATTTGTGACTGATATACACATTTTCAAGTAAAAAAAAAACAACATAAAAATATGACTACTTAATTTGGTAATTACTGAAATTAACATCAAACTCAAAATATTTAATTTTCAAAATAAAGTAGCTATCTAGTAATAATAATATTTATTTGTCAATCTATATAATATATAAAATTATTTGTCCTGACTGACTGACTGACCTATCAGCGTATAGCCAAAACTACTGAGCCTAGAAAGCTGAAATTTAGAACATAGGTTTATTTTATAACGTAAGCATCCGCTAAGAAAGGATTTTTGAAAATTTTAATTTTAAAGGGAGGAAATGGGGGAGGGAGCTTTTAATGAAACTCTTTGTTCTTTAAAGTTAGAAACATGAAAATTTAAAATACATCTACTAAGCATAAATAAATAATGACGTGTTTCTGGGTTTTTGGATTTTCACATTTTAAGGGGGGGGGGGAAACGAGGGGTGAAAGTTTGTATGGGACTATCGATTTTTTTTGTTCTCTTTGAAGTTAGAAACATGAAAATCGGAATTGCAGCTAATGAGTACAAATTAATAATGACGAGTTTTAGGGTTTTTGGGTTTTCACATTTTAAGGGGGGAAAACGGAGGGGTGAAAGTTTATTTGGAAATATCGATATCTTTTTTTAAAGGTGGGAACTTGAAAATTGGAATTGTAGGTTCTCATCATAAATAAATAATGAAGTGTTTCAGGGTTTTTCCATTTTAATATTTTAAGGGGCGAATGGGGGGTAGAAATTTGTTTAGTAGTATGTATATATTTTTTTGGTATTTAAAGTTTGAAACAAACATTTGAATTACAGCTACTGATTAAAAATCAAAAATGATGTATTTCATTGTTTTTGGATTTTCACATTTTGATGGGGGAAAACGGGGGTGAAAATTTGTAAAGAAGTATAAATTTTTTAAACGTTGGTACTTGAGAATTATAATTGTAGCATGAATAAATAATGACGTGCTCTGTGGTTTTTAGATTTTTGTATGGTAGTATCATAAAAATTTACTAAAATTAAAAAAAAATTATTAAAAATTAATAAAAAAATATTAAAAATTAATAAATATTAATAAAAATTATTAAAAATTAATAAAAATTAATGAAAATGAATAAAAATTATTAAAAATTATAAACTAATAAAAATTAATACTTTGTTAATTTTATTAATTTTTAATAGAAAGTGAATAAAAAATGAATAATAAAAATGAAAAAAAAAATGAATGAATAAATATAAAAAAAATTAATGAAAATCAATAAAACTAATAACAATTAATAGAAAAGAAAGTCATGTATTTTTTTATATTAACACGACTACATGCGAGCAAAGTCGCGAGCAAAGCCGCGGGCAATAGCTAGTTATATATAAACATTTAAATAATATCTAGTCAGAATTAGAAAAAATAATATATGCAACACGTTGGGAAATGCCGGTTTGTGTAACTCGTTTATTTTGCGGGAACTCGCTTTGCTCGTCCCGCAAAGATCCACTCGTTACATAAAATAAGATATTTCGTAACTGGTTACATAAATAGCTATTACGAATACGCCACATTGATGGTACATTATAGAACACCCCTAACCCCATCTCAATAATATAAAAGAAAATAGGAAATCCCATATACATGAATTGTTAGCATTGGCAACAGCTTGGACAACAGAATTTAATTTAATTTAATTAATTACCAAGACGAACATAATATCATAATTAGTAGATGGAGTTTGATTGTAAATTTCACAAATCAATTCATTTTAAAAATAATAAGTAAACAAAAAACCATGAACATGTTAGGAAAAATATTAGGTAGGTATCTAGTTTAAATCACTATTTATATTTGGGAATAATAAAAATTATCTTATTTAATGTTTTTATTTCACATTAAAAACAAATCAATAGCAGTAAACATATTATAATTATTATTTTCTATAAAATGGTTTTAAATTAGCATCATTACTTCAGTAAGCCTTTACAGTTCGAAGTGAGAAGTTCTTCCTAACATTTTAAGATGAAGATATTATTCGCTGTTTGTTTATTATCCATCTACATTTGTACATGTTCTGCTAGTTTGGCCTGCGCACCAACAAATCCACCTTGTGACCCATTAAAATGTGCTATACCTGGATGTGCTCCAGGTTCTATTTTAACAAAAAGACATCCATGCGATTGCTGTGAAAGCTGTTATAGTCCAAAAAGTAAGTTGAGTATATAATAATTATTATCATTATTATGAACTTATTTAGTTCGAATATAGGAATTCACTCTTTTTGTTGTAATATAATTAGAGTTAAATCTTTTCATTAATGAAGAGTTAAAATAACGGCAGGCCAGGGCAGGCACTAATGACATTCCAACGACCTATCCAAATGGTTGCCTGTTCACTTTGACAGGGTCAATAATATACAGGGTGATTCAGGAGGAACGAACTTAACTCCAAGAGTGCAATGTATACATAAACATAACGTAAAAAAATCATAAGTTCTTATCCGATTTTTATTTGTTTTCAAGTTATAGGGTGAATCAAAAGTTCATACATTAACATTATTTTAATCATAGCGTTATACCATTGAACTCTAAACCTTTTTCTGCTTCGTTCATGAAGAGTGCCTGATGCTCTCTTAATTGATTCGTCTTAAATATCGGCAACAGTATTTTGAATATTTCGAATTAGTGCATAACGAGTGTCTACTTTTATAAATAAAAATCGGATAAGACCATATTCGTTTTTTTACATTATTTTCATGTATATACACTCCTGGAGTTTGATCTGTTCACCCCGATTTACCCTGTATATTTATAGTATGGAGTGTACAGGAAAAGAGCAGAATCTCAAGTGCTTATTTAGCTCAAAAAGTGTCTCCCAAAAGGTATAAAATTATATTATATAAATCATAGACGAACTTAATTATATTAATTTTTCTGCAACCACATGGATATTAACTTTTCTGCGCATATATTTTCAAAACGAAATATAATAATAATACTCTCCCTAATTCACACCCTTACGAGTGAATTTTAACCCCAAAAGCTGAGCTTGTGCGGGGAAAGGGACGGCTATTTTTATTATTATTTGCCGTGGCGCTCCGATGATTGATGGTGTCATTTGACTTACAGGTGAGGAAAACCTCACCCATCACCATCGAGACGGTAATGCATGGCGATTTTATAATCTGCATGTCATATCAACAGAAATTGAAATCCTATACCTAACCATGCAATTTAATTAAAAATCCGCATGGTCTGGTCTGATATTCGAAGCCCGGCAGTCTCGGACCATAAACTTGCCTATAAATGAATATAAGCGCGTTAGACTGCTACACCACCGACCCGATGTGGTCAGCGTTTTTGCCTTCCACACGGAAGACTCGAGTTCGATTCTCGGATGGAGAAAAATGAAATGAAGTTTTTTTCTTTTTCGTTTATTTTATTTTAAAAATTATTAAGTCATACATTATTTTAAAATTGGGTACCGTAAAACGGGTATATATGGAATGATATTTTCGGTTATTGCTTTGTATTTTAGTACGTGTACTGTATATTATTTTTGTACTTATTTTAGGTAGGAGGGGTTTACAAAGTCCTTAACATTCTCTACATAAAATGTTGAAAAAAAAAATCACATATATATATTTTTTTTTTACTTTTTTACCGTTCCATATAACCCAAGGTTGGTGGATATATGGAACGAAAATTATTTTTAATATTAAAATTAGATTTTTAGTAGATTGATCCATTTATACCCTCATAGAAGAGTTATATGGAACTCACAAATATTGTAAAAAAGCGCGGATTTAAAATTATGTCTTTTACATCTCTCATTAATGAATAAAAGAACCGTTCCATATTAACATTTTATTAACAAAATATTACAAAATAACACATTTTTTTAGGAACTAGTTACTCAGTTTTACTGGAAAACTTAACATAAAACATTTCAAAATATAAAACATAAAAAAAAACAAATTCTAGTATAAATAGTAGGTAATAAATTGGGCTTATGTAAGGCACGCAAAGGTGTGGAGCCCCCTTTTAATAATAGGAGGCAGCAATTTAAGTTCAATTTGCTCTAATTTCGTCTCACAAATATCAGGGACGTTCGGAAAAATAAAAATATCAGAGGCTGCTCGATAGGATCTCATACAACTTACTGTAATTTTTGATTTTGTAATTTTTTTATCTGAGCAATAAATGTTTTAACGGTCTCATTTTTTGAATTTTGGTTATAAATGAATTTTACAGTCACAAAATCATCTACAGTAAGTTGTGGAAGCGATAAAACTCTCGCTGCTGTATCTACAATAGTTGTATCTGCAATTTCAACATCTTGCTGAGGACGACTACAAGAAGGAATAGGGTCGGCATTGACCAGTTCTTGATTCTTCCGAGATTATCGCCAATAATAACTTTCTTTCCATTCAACCTACGAAAATACACCAGAGCAACTTTTTCGAACCAGTCTTCAAATAGAAGGAGCATCAAACCAGCCTGTTTCACTACGATTGTAATAGCATCCATCTGGACCTCCATGAAGCCACTCTGGGTATAAATTTTTTGCCCTATATACAATATACGGAGGTAAAAATAATCCTGAACCTGTAGCTGCAAACATAACGGAAGTTGATGATTTGGAAAAATCAATAGTTCGGTGAGCGTGTTTAACCCCTCTTCTGACTATCACTCGAATTTTTCCAGGGTCGTCGGTCAAATTTGTTTCATCATAGTTAATTATGTTGTCAGCTTCCACATTTTCCAGCGTTGTTTCCAAATGGTCAAAATAACTGCAAATTACTTCTGGGTCTAGTTCTGCCCTGACTCTTTTGATATTGTCAGAATTTCTTTGTCGAAGCTCGTCATGACGACCCAAAAACAGATTACACCATTCTATCCCAGGCAAATTATTTTTTAAAACACTTCGTACACCCTTCCTATCTAAGTAGTGCTTGACGAATCTTTTTAACTCGGATATAGTAAAAGGGTAACCAAATTCAGCGGCCGTTATCATACCATTTACTATTTGGTTTTCTTCAACCACATTTAATGCAGGTGGTTGCCCCAGAGTATCACCGTTTTGTCCTCTATACTTTCGGTAAATAGTAGTTTTCGGAACTTGGTACACCTCTGCCGCTTGTTTAAATGACATTCCATCGGCAATAACCGCTTCCAATGCCCTTTCTAAATTATCCATCGAGTAATTTCGCCTATAAGTCGTACCTGGCACGTGTTTATGTTTTCTAGGCATGTTCCATATAACCCTGCAAAATACAATTTTTTACTCAAACCGTAAAAATTTTAAACCTGTATTTATTTTGCACTAAGTTAACATCATTTGATGTTTTTGAGGTTATGAGACACCATTTTGTTCATTACAAAAATATAAAATCTTTTACAGGTTCTGAGCTGTGAAGGAGACAACTACAGGTAGGTAATAGTTCATAAAGATGATATAAAATAAAAGTTTTATCACGTCTTACTTAATAATACAGTAAACACTAAAGCACGTTGCTAACACTTCGTTGAATATATACTTACTACTGGCATTGGTCTTGCGAACTGTTAGCAATATTGTCTTATGATATGGCGCCTAATTTAAAAAGATGCACCTGCGTTCCATATAACCTCTTCAATTCCATATATACCCGTTTTACGGTACTTTGTCTTAATAACCTAAAATATTTTTTTTATTTGTAAATTTTCGTTAGTGGTTCGTAGAAAAAATATACTGTACAGCTCGAGTGGATTGTCCACATCGCATTGATTCGTTTCGTCTTCGTGCGATATGGCTATCATATCTACTCTTGTTGCACAAACTACTAATGTATTATATGTTTCAATATAGAAAAATGTTTACAACTAGTTTATACAATGTGACCACGATAAAAATATATATTTTACATAAAAAAAAAATTCTTCATAATTTCTTTTGCTTCTTAATTAAATACAATTCATGTTGATAAACTTCGATATTGTTGTATGGGTGCGTAAAAAAATTGTTCTGAAATCTTGGTTCTTTAATTGGTATGTTAAACCTAAACAATAAATTTTTCTGAACCACGATTGGTGTAAATAGAAACGACCTTATTTTTACTGTTGGTCATAGCTTAGACCGCTATGTGAATATTTTTCTCAAAATCTAGAAAAACTTCAGATGGTTGCAATGTTTTTTGCATCAAAGGAATATAATGTCCGTTATGACTGTAAAAATATGTGGTACATGAAATTGTACCGTCCATATACGTTTTATGCATTTTACATAAACTTCTAAAATTAGTTTTTATAAACAATGTTTCAAAAGTAGGGCTCAAAAAAATGATATTGCTAATTTTCAAAGGATACAAGAAACTTTTTGGAGTAGCATACATTATGTTCAGAAAATGTTTTCTTTACATTCATCGCCCTACAATTTCATAATTATAGATTCATTCGTTTTAAAGAAAATACCTTAATTCCAGACTTTTTGCTACCCTATATATTAAATTTGTTTATATGTGTTGTTGTAACGAAAGTTCTGATTGACTTGCGGTTTTGATTTTCTTGAATAATTCTAACTTAGAACCCTATTGATTTTTAGAATTTTCGGTTCATCCTAACTACTTTAATAACAATTTTATTCAAATCCGCCTATGCATTCCTTATGTGACAATTTTAGGAATTTCAATTATTTCTAACGTCAAAATTCCTAACATTCTTCACATTCCATAAATTGCAAATATTCTCTAACGACCTGTCAAACAACAGCTGTTGATAGTAAAGGTGAAATTTCTAAGGCGGGTCGCGACCTTCATACTTGCAACCATATAGCCATTTTGGAGGCTATTTTCATTCGAAATTAGTCGCCAAGCCTGCCAATTTATGAGAAATATATAAGCAGTTTCTTAAAAATGACTTTTTATGGTGGTGCTATTAAGCGTACTACTATTTCGCCCCTAGCCACAAAAACACTTTCATCAAATTTACTAGTTCTCTGTCGCAACCCCATAGAATAATTAACCGGCCATTTTATTTGGCAAAAATCAAAATAATGCTTGGCTGTGCCTGTCAAGTATCAAGATGTCAACTGTGATCTGTGAATGGCTCTTAAATGTCAAATTATTTAAAAATGTATACTTCCTTTGATATTTATTGCATATAATAAATATCTCAATTCAGGCTTTCCATAAATAAAAGTACAGCAAGACAGATAATATAATGTTCTTATACGAAGCACTTTTTTATTACATAAAAGAGAGGTAGGATATAATGCCCATTTCAAATTTGGATCATTTATGATACCGAGGTATTTTGTTGTGTTTTTCATTTTAATTATAAAGTTGTCATTTATTTGTATGTTGAAAGAAGGCCTTTGTAAATTACATTGCTCTCTATGGATCTACTTTAACACAAAAATAGTTTTGTGGCTATAAGTTGCATAACCTATCTTCGCAAAACTATTAATAATTTAATAAGTGGTATTAATATAACATCAAGTAATTTTTTAAAATAAAGTACATGATCTCAAAACAAATAATCTATAATAAATGCGGCTAAAACGAGGGATAAAATAACAATAAATTAAGGGAAATACTTAAAAAGGGCAGGTTTAAAGAGTATTATCACAAGAAAGTATATCCGTTCTGTTTATTTATCAAGTACTGTTTGAGGTTACTTTTGAATACATTTATTGTTTTTTTTTTTTAGGCAGCTTATTAAATTTTTTAAACCTTTAATAAAAATTGTATTTTAGTGATGGCTTGCCGTACATGAAAGTCAGATTGGTTTCTTGTATTATAGTTGTGATATTATATTGAATTTTCTAATAGATCTGATGCGATGGTACTATGTCATTTTTATTTTATAAATAAATATCAGTCATGTACTGAACATAATTCTGAACTGAAAGCCAATTAATTTCTTTTAATATAGTTGCAATACTCATCCTTCTGTCCTTTATTAATAGTATTAATAGAATATAAATAGGCGAAGTAAGAAGCCCAAATATTTTACATGAGTAGTCTTAAGAGGTAAAGAGGCCAATCAAAAGGCGATATAGAATGGTTTTAAAAATCAAGGCTTGTGAAAATCATCACATGGTTTAACCTAAGTAATGCCAATACTTCACAAACAAAAAAATTCAACGTGCTAATACTACTATCGGCTTTCGGTATTTCGTTCCAAGTTAAATCATTTCTCGTTTTTGTTACGCTACGAGTTTATCCTTGTGGGCCTCAGTCTCGATAAGGTGGGAACCACCATTTTAGCGTCTCTCGAATTGTAATTTCAAATAGTACATCATAATAATCTTTACTTTTTCACTCAGTGTTTTATTACTACCACCAGCTTCCACCACAATCTGAGTTTCAAATTAACTAAATTTACTAATTTATATTTATTTGTTTATTTATTTATTTATTTATTTATTTATTTATTTATTTATTTATTTATTTATTTATTTATTTATTTATTTATTTATTTATTTATTTATTTATTTATTTATTTATTTATTTATTTATTTATTTATTTATTTATTTATTTATTTATTTATTTATTTATTTATTTATTTATTTATTTATTTATTTATTTATTTATTTATTTATTTATTTATTTATTTATTTATTTATTTATTTATTTATTTATTTATTTATTTATTTATTTATTTATTTATTTATTTATTTATTTATTTATTTATTTATTTATTTATTTATTTATTTATTTATTTATTTATTTATTTATTTATTTATTTATTTATTTATTTATTTATTTATTTATTTATTTATTTATTTATTTATTTATTTATTTATTTATTTATTTATTTATTTATTTATTTATTTATTTATTTATTTATTTATTTATTTATTTATTTATTTATTTATTTATTTATTTATTTATTTATTTATTTATTTATTTATTTATTTATTTATTTATTTATTTATTTATTTATTTATTTATTTATTTATTTATTTATTTATTTATTTATTTATTTATTTATTTATTTATTTATTTATTTATTTATTTATTTATTTATTTATTTATTTATTTATTTATTTATTTATTTATTTATTTATTTATTTATTTATTTATTTATTTATTTATTTATTTATTTATTTATTTATTTATTTATTTATTTATTTATTTATTTATTTATTTATTTATTTATTTATTTATTTATTTATTTATTTATTTATTTATTTATTTATTTATTTATTTATTTATTTATTTATTTATTTATTTATTTATTTGTTTGTTTGTTTGTTTGTTTGTTTGTTTGTTTGTTTGTTTGTTTGTTTGTTTGTTTGTTTGTTTGTTTGTTTGTTTGTTTGTTTGTTTGTTTGTTTGTTTGTTTGTTTGTTTGTTTGTTTGTTTGTTTGTTTGTTTGTTTGTTTGTTTGTTTGTTTGTTTGTTTGTTTGTTTGTTTGTTTGTTTGTTTGTTTGTTTGTTTGTTTGTTTGTTTGTTTGTTTGTTTGTTTGTTTGTTTGTTTGTTTGTTTGTTTGTTTGTTTGTTTGTTTGTTTGTTTGTTTGTTTGTTTGTTTGTTTGTTTGTTTGTTTGTTTGTTTGTTTGTTTGTTTGTTTGTTTGTTTGTTTGTTTGTTTGTTTGTTTGTTTGTTTGTTTGTTTGTTTGTTTGTTTGTTTGTTTGTTTGTTTGTTTGTTGTTTGTTTGTTTGTTTGTTTGTTTGTTTGTTTGTTTGTTTGTTTGTTTGTTTGTTTGTTTGTTTGTTTGTTTGTTTGTTTGTTTGTTTGTTTGTTTGTTTGTTTGTTTGTTTGTTTGTTTGTTTGTTTGTTTGTTTGTTTGTTTGTTTGTTTGTTTGTTTGTTTGTTTGTTTGTTTGTTTGTTTGTTTGTTTGTTTGTTTGTTTGTTTGTTTGTTTGTTTGTTTGTTTGTTTGTTTGTTTGTTTGTTTGTTTGTTTGTTTGTTTGTTTGTTTGTTTGTTTGTTTGTTTGTTTGTTTGTTTGTTTGTTTGTTTGTTTGTTTGTTTGTTTGTTTGTTTGTTTGTTTGTTTGTTTGTTTGTTTGTTTGTTTGTTTGTTTGTTTGTTTGTTGTTTGTTTGTTTGTTTGTTTGTTTGTTTGTTTGTTTGTTTGTTTGTTTGTTATTTATTTATTTATTTATTTATTTATTTATTTATTTATTTATTTATTTATTTATTTATTTATTTATTTATTTATTTATTTATTTATTTATTTATTTATTTATTTATTTATTTATTTATTTATTTATTTATTTATTTATTTATTTATTTATTTATTTATTTATTTATTTATTTATTTATTTATTTATTTATTTATTTATTTATTTATTTATTTATTTATTTATTTATTTATTTATTTATTTATTTATTTATTTATTTATTTATTTATTTATTTATTTATTTATTTATTTATTTATTTATTTATTTATTTATTTATTTATTTATTTATTTATTTATTTATTTATTTATTTATTTATTTATTTATTTATTTATTTATTTATTTATTTATTTATTTATTTATTTATTTATTTATTTATTTATTTATTTATTTATTTATTTATTTATTTATTTATTTATTTATTTATTTATTTATTTATTTATTTATTTATTTATTTATTTATTTATTTATTTATTTATTTATTTATTTATTTATTTATTTATTTATTTATTTATTTATTTATTTATTTATTTATTTATTTATTTATTTATTTATTTATTTATTTATTTATTTATTTATTTATTTATTTATTTATTTATTTATTTATTTATTTATTTATTTATTTATTTATTTATTTATTTATTAATTTATTTTTTTATGTATTTATTTATTTATTTATTTATATTTATATTTGTTCCCAATTCGACTATTCACTATTGAGTCCTAAATAACAGTGATGTTCATAAAGTGGCGCTGGGAAACAGTAAAAAGCTTACATTGATAAAGAAAAAGAAAAATTAAACTAAGACTGGCTAATTGGGTAGTAACTAGTTACTACCAACGCAATAACACTAAATTTAAAAAATGTTAACAAGGCACAAGTTTACATCCGCCCAAATTAGAGCTCTAGGTGTTAGGAAGTTTTTTTCTATTTTTGACAAAATAACCCACTTTTTTTAAAAGGTAAATAACTTCAATGAGCCATATAAATACACTAAGTCGTTGCGAATAAATAATTAATATTATTTTCTATTTGTCAATAAAATTATGCATATGCAACTAACAATACAAGAAAGTAGTAATATTGGTTACGTAGATGTTAGTAATTTCTCACACAAACACAATTATATAAATAATTTAGTCAAAAGTAGAAAATATTCACTCGTTAGATAAAATAAGGCATTTCATAACTGGATTTATAAATAACTATGAACACTACTTTATATTAAAATGTAATTAGAACCAAACTACTTTCTATTAACATGTAATTAAAAACTACTTTAGACAAAACGATATATATCTGTATACGCTTAACAACTTTGTTAATTTTAAAGATTTACATACCTAATTTGGAAATTCCGGATATTTATATTAGAATTTATATTGTCGATATTTTTAATGTTTAAGTTTATAATTATTTTTCTGTTTTTTTTTTTTTTCAATTTATAACTCAAAGAGTAATGATGCCCAGATTACTTAACGGATTTAGCGACTCTTTTTCCATGTAAATCCACAAATTTGGTGCCCACATTACTCCCCCCGATTTTTTTTATGGACGTATATATTAAAATCTACTTAAATCTACTAAAATCTGCTAAAATCTACTAAAATCTACTAAAAAATCTGCTAAATCTACTAAAATCTATTAAAAAATCTACTAAAATCTAATCTATTAAAATAAAATTAATTGCTCCTTAAATTGAAGAAACACCAGCTAAAAATAGCAATATCAGCATATGATCATTCATGAGCCATATTTGAAGAAAGAAGATGGTAAACCGTTTATCCTGTCAACCCACTATTACCAGGATCGATGTGATAATGGTTTTCTAAAACCGAAAGCACTTGCCTGAATTTACTAAAATATTCTTAGACACTGATGCACTCTTCTCATTTTCTTCGGCTTAGATTAAAAATTTCCTATATTGTAAGAAAAAATCTCCAAGTTAAGAGATTTTTTCTTACTTTACAACCGACTACATTTGAAACAATGGAAAATCTCTTTCTTTAAAAATTATATTATTTCATTACTTTCTTTTAAGTAATTTTTAAATAAATAAATATTGTATTTAATCTCAATAATTTTTTTTTTTTAGAATTGGATGAAGATTGCTCTTCCCAGTATAGTGCCTGTGTTGAAGGATTATGGTGTTTAAATAATAAAAAATGTGCGCCACTGCTGTACAGATAATAAAAAATTTATATTCAATGGCTTGCAGTAAAATCAAAAATTACATAGGAGCTAATATCTAAATTATTTCATGGGCAACTAATTTACAACAAATTCTAGTGTAAAAATAAAAGTTTCAAATAAAAGCGAATTTATTTTAAGTGTTTTTTTTTTATTCAAGTAGTAACTATAAATATTAGAAGTTTGTTTTTAATTAAATAAAAAGAAACAAAAATGTTTATTAATTAAGAACAAATTTCATAATCTAAAATCTTCCTCTTTTATCTCGGTCATTTAAATGGAAGACAAAATTGTAGTCATGGTTTAAGTATCATTTTATCAAATTATAATGTTTGTATTAATTGTTTTTTATACATGTTGTTAGTAAGCCAATAGTGAAATGTTACTTTCATTGATCTTGTAGAAGATATCAAGAATTGTCTTTTTCCGATTTGAGATAACTTTAATTGGAGAATTTTAGAATGTCTATGTAAAACGATAAAACATCTTTTTTAATCAAACCAAAATTTTTAATAATTTTTATTTAATTGATGTTTTTTGGTCAGTTTTTTTTTTTCTTATTAATAACAAAAATGTTTTCCCTTCAAGTCATACTTTAGGAGTGAATTGTCATTGATAAAGCTTGTATAAGGGACATATATAATACTCCAGAGGGAATTATGAACTGAAAATTGAAGACGCATTGTTCTACATAAAAGTTTTCATTACAATATTCACAAGAAAATTGATGAACGGAGAATTCTTAAGATTGAAAATAAACTAAATTAGGCCAATTTGGTAAATAACTTCTGATCGTTATTTTCTATAACAGCGGTCAGCAACCTACGGCACGCGCTTCCTGGTGTGGCTCGCAAGATCTCACCACAGCGCCCGTATGACATATGCTCCAATTGCGGCCCGCACTAATCCCTACTTAAAATATTTGGCCCTCTTACAATAGAAGGTTGCCGATCCATGTTCTATAAGAATGAATAAACAATAAACCGGTAATTTTAATGCAATATTAGGACACAGCAGCTTATGAAAGGTATATATAAATTGAAAATGTATTATTCCCACCTCAAGAAACACCTTCTCACTAATTTTCTTGTTGATCTTTTAAAAACTCTTCCAGTTATCAATTATGAAGCAACAGTTCATATAAAATGTATAGTTCATAGTGTATTTCTTTATTAGGTATATCAATTATTATTGTCAAGTTTCAGTTACTCGAGAAACTACCCTTACTGACTAGTTGACTGACTCATCAGCCTTTCGTTACCCTAATATAATACCAAGAAATTCTCCGAAAAATAGGTCTTGAAATTTTAAATGATAAGGGTGAAAAGTTTATTTACGACAAGAAAATGTTCCAGAAAGAAAAACAGGCCAAATACGAGTCGGACTCGCGCGTGAAGGGTTCCGCACCATCGTACAAGATTTAATAATATGTAGGTACTTTTTAAATATATTAGATAACTCGTGCGTTGTATTCAGTTTAAAACTTACTTCACGTACTCAATGATATTTTGGTGGTTTTTTAGGTACTTTGGTGTACAATATTCAATTGTAAAAATACAATGTTGATACTCTTTCTGTGTAGCGTCAAAAATACCTAGTTAACAACTAGAATAGTAAACCTTGTATGGGTGTATATACCAAATTAAAAATACAGGGCATTCCGATTAAAATTTTTTATTATGCTACTGAAATGCTGATTTTCTTTATGTGTGGAATGTTTTTAGATTGCATTGTTCAACATACCTTCAAAAAAAAAATTAATGAAGCATTAAATACGACACCCTAGAGATATATAATTTTCGATATCTTAAATACATCAAATAATGGATGTAAACTGGATATATCCAGTGGTTACTTATGAACCTCTTCTACTAAAGATATCCTATTAGATATTTTGTTGGATATCCATAGAATATCTTCTATCCTTGATATAGACGGATATTTGGATATCCATATTATTAGATCCACTAGATATCTACGATATCCTGTGGATATATTGGATATCCACAAAAGATATTCTGTTGATATCTCTGGTATTTGGTGTGTTTTCTGTTTGTTTCTAGTAGGGAAGTCTCCTTCAATTTAATTTTTATTATTTGTCGTTATAGCAGCAACAGAAATATACATTCTGTGAAAATTTCAACTGTCTACCTATTACGGATCATGAGATACAGCCCGCTGATAGATAGCCGAGGCTTAGTTAGAGTCCCGTTGATTTCCCTCGGATAAAGAACCCTAAAAATCAACAATTTTTGTTTAAAATGTCTATTTACGTCTGAAAAATTACTCTCAATATCATTATTAACAATAAATAAATACATTTTTGTGTCATTTACTTATTTTTTTACATATAAGTACTTAAAATACAAATACATGGTGTCCCGAAATTAGACGGTCATATTTTACCAGCATAATCTACATCCTAAAATAGGAGTAAAAGTTCATATAAACATAGGTCCGAAAACGTTTCTTTTCCGAGATACAGGGTGTTAAAAGTGAAATCCTGATGACACTCTTTTGTAAATATTTTCTAAACGTCTAAAGATAACTAAGTGAAATTTGGTACATGTACTTGCCTTTTTACGCTCTATTTAATGGACTAAACCCCAGTTTTTGATCATCTTCATAGGTGGGTAAATTAGGGGGGGCTTAGGGTAAAATTAGCTTTTTTGTTGACAGTTTTTAACATTTTTGACTATAAAATTTGGAAAACCAATGTTTTCTTCTTATTAAAGCTACTCTAGTTGTATCTCGCTAGGACGCACCAATTTCAAGAAAAAAGCATTTGAAAATTTCATGATAAGTTGATGTTGTCTTATTCGAAAGTATAAACAATGATTAGTAGGCCTGTGAAATCAGAAATTTAATTTTTTTTTTTTTACTTTAGAAAACCGGTGACTAAAGAAATTTTAGAAAGTATTTACAAAAATGTGCCATCAGGACTTCACTTGTAACACCCTGTATCTCGGAAAAGAAACGTTTTCGGACCTATGTTTATATGAACTTTTATTCCTATATTAGGATGTAGATTATGCTGTTAAAATATGACCGTCTAATTTCGGGACACCATTTTATAAATTTTTATTCATTTGTTTTTAAATTAGTTTTTTATTATGATTTTAAATATCTTGATAAATGTTTGTTTTCTTATCTCATTAAGAATGAGACTCAGAACAACCGAAGATTCTCTGATTAAAAATATGACGATTAAACGAAACATCCTGAGATATAATATTCGTTTCAAAACAGGGTGTTAAGGCTTAAAACTCAAAAATGATTAATGGCTATAATTTTTTTCTTTTAGTATGTAAAATTTTACTAAATTCTGCAGGTTTGGTGTCATAAGACCTATCCCAAAAAAATCCGTTAAATAAACTTAGCCAGTGGTGTACGGCATGGATAAGTAACACCTTCATCCTCTCTAAATTTTACACTACTAAAAACTTATTTAAACTATAATTTTAAATTATTTGATATTTTTTATGTACTTGTTGGGTTTGGTTTTCGAAATATTATTTTAAATTTTCTAATTTTTTATTTTTTTATAAATTTCTTATAAGAGTACATGATTTATTTAAAAAGTATCAAAAATTTAGAAAGGGATTACTTACTTATGACGCCACTGGCAAAGTTTATTTAACTGATTTCTTGCTGATTGGTGTATTTTATGACAATAAAAAATTCAAAATTACAAAATTAAAATACTTATAAATTAAAATAAAGAATACCACAGTTGAGTATGAATATCTCGATACTTTATAAGTTCTCAACACAAGTACATTAATTAAAAAAAAAATCGAAAAATCTAAAAATATACTCCAAATAAGTTTTTGGGCAGTGACGTAAAATTTAGAGGAGATGATGTTGTTACTTATCCATGTCGTACGCCACTGACTGAGGTTATTTAACTGATTGTTTTGCCGATAGGTGTAGATATGTATATTTTTTATATTAACATAATTTTTGTCTGTTTAAATTGCATAATATACATTTCTCAATCGAAACAAGGCATTCCCAGACCGGCCCTGGTCTCAAGAAACACCTATATTCAAAGCCCACACATTCAAAGAACTGCCCAAAATATTCTAGTATATCACCATTTCATAAATAACAATACCCTTCTCTCTTATTCCTATTAAAACTACAATATTTTGTAACATATCAGCTCTGCGCATTACTTACGGGGCTATAACATGTAGTAACAGTTTACCTACTACAAGAGCTAATATCTCAAAAGTACAAATACTTGCTAGTCTGTTTGCATCGCACCGGTGCAATGGGAGCTTTTTTCAAGGGTTTAATGTTCTTGGTGTCTGAAACCCTATGACGTTAAAAAAGAACAACTGCTAACTGACTACAATTGACACGACAAGAATAAAGTGCATCCGCTATAAAAAAACGCTTAGAGGACAAGGGAAAACTGCTGGAAGTTGCTCCATATCAACAAGCACCGTTAAAAAAGATCGTTCAGTTAGAATCAGGAACAGCTCTAGTACTGCTTGCGAGTAACCCAGATGACATAAAAGAAAACACGGAATGAAAACCTGTCCTACGGCCGCAATGAAGGAGATCTTAAACTTCACCACTCTACATTTAATGATAGAGATCGTGACGAAAAGAACACGATATAGAATGATGTAGAACAAAGTAATCAGACAAAAGTCTATTACCTTCAGGACCAAAGATACTTGGGATATGCCCCAGAATTAAATAAAAAAGAAATATAGTTCTGTGAAAAACTTCAAAACCAGAGCTGGGCTGCAATAAAGAATGGAGCCAAGAATAAATCGTGTTTGCAGCCAAAAGTCATGCCATTCAGTAGTATATGGATAGTTCCAAATGGAAGGAACTGAGATAGGAGTGTATGGTCCTAGAACCAGGCACTCTGATCTGAAAGTTTGGGAAAAGACCCAAGCATCTTCCTGGTGGAAGTTCACGCCATTGTATCCAGTTTAACATCGAAAAAAACTATCGTAGATAAGATATTAGCATCATGTCCGATAACCAAGCAGCCCTTAAAGCTCTTAGATCTTACGTAATCAGCTCTAAAATGGTCTGGCGATGCCTAGGCGAGACAAATACACTTATCTCACTTGGGTCCCGTAACATAACGGGGTAAAGAGTAACGGATTGCAGATAGTCTCGCAAAGAAAGGGGCCCTTTGTGGGACCTGAGCCGTACTGTGGTATCAGCAGTACCACAATATTAGGAGATATTAAAAATAATTGGGCAGTAAAAGAAATGATAATTGGAACAACCTCTTGGGAATAAGACAGGCTAGGATACTTCTGGGTGAATGTAACCAGAAAAAATCGGAAGGCGGTATCTGCCTGAGCAACAACAGGCTACGCATTGTTACAGAGATTCTTACTGAGCATTGTCGACTTAAAGGAGATCTTAGTAAACTGAGAGTAGTTGAAGATAGTGAATGCAGTTTCTGTGAGGAGGAGGAGAACAAAAACTCCATTCACATTCTAACTGAATTTGAGCACTCCAGAATCCAAGAGCATATCAAACAGAAGAGGGAGATTTTCGATAGGATTGGAAGGGAGAGATTTCCTTGCTGCATTGGCGACAGAAGGGGACACAATAGATATTTTAGTTCGCAGTGTAATAACACCCCATTTCCAACATAAGCTTTGCGAAATGATGTCATCCTCGCCAACTGGACGGGTCCATTATAGAATGAGGTGGGTGCAAGGCCTGATCGTTCATTTGGGGAGTCGCTCTCCAACTTTTAAACAAGTCATATCGTTTCACATTCATTGAATTATTTTGTCGTGTTACCTACCCCATGTCAGAGGTCATCAAATTCATAATGTCTATGTAGCTTCGTTCATCATATTCATATCGTTCTTGTCGTTGTCGTTTCGTTTGATACAATAATAATAATAGTATGAAGTAGTAAGTTTCTATACAAGTCATCTCCTTTTCATTTGGTATACATAATAAATGTAAATAAAAAGTTTAAACCTTCCATTTAATAAGTAATATAAACGGAAGTACTTTTCATCAGTGTTTCATTTTCCTCGACAAGTTGTATGTTGTAGTTTATCAGGACTGGCCTTAGCCGATGATATATTTATTGAAGGCGAAACCTCCACTATAAACTGTCGGAGTTGTATTTCTTCTATAAAAAAATCGGTAAAGTATTTGTGACGCAGCACCCTGCAGTAGCCTGCGGCTGTTATAGGAAACGTACGAATACAAAAAGAAGTGCAATGTTACTCATCGTCCTACAGTGTGCTTCAGTCGTCATAAGTAAAAGTACTACAAAAAGAAGATAGAATAGTTTATAAATGTCTGGAAATGTCATTCCACGTCAAGCAAAAGTCTAGACAGTTCGAGAAGGTTAAAGCAAGATATATTTATGCAGTGATCTTGGCGTCAGTTTTTCAGTTTGATGATGGACGTTATATGTTAATGTTATCAGTTGTATAGTTCTTGTAAAAGTTGAGTTGAAATAAATTGTGATCCAAAAAAACCTGCGTAACAGTATTTTATCCAGAAATTGTAAGAACAGAAAACTCCTCCTAAGCACTTAAATTTTAATAATTTAAAATTAAAACCATCAAACTATAAAACCAAAAACCTTTACTCACATTTCTCTCCATCGATCTTTCTCTTGATCCCATCCGAATTCTTACTTCGCGTTCATTCGGTATTCTTCGTCACGTTCGCCGTTATTGAACAATAATGATTGACTGCTTTTAAAATGGTCCAGTTACACAAACCAAAAGGACGATTTTATTTATTTGTATTCAAGGGGGACCTTTTTTTGATTAAATACGATTCCGTTCAGGGTCATTTTGAATTTTTAATAACTTATTTAGGATCTGTTATCTTTGACTTCTAAATTTCTCAAATACAAATTTTAGTCGAAATCTGTCGACTTTAAAAAATAATTTTTATTTTAAAAACTACTCACCCTGTATATAACTGATCGGAACTATAACTGGTTCTGAGCCACAAAGGAACCTTATCTGCATAAAAAATTTAAAGTTTTTCTATAAAGCCGTTTTTGAGCTATCGCGCCAACAGACAGACAGACCGACGGTATGGGGAAACATGTTTTTCGTAATCTAGGGACCCTGAAATGTGAAAATCTGAAATAATCTCGCAAGGTGACTTTTTACGATTAAAATACTTCCATCTTATAGAGGAAAGTAAAAATTATACTAGCCGCATTTCGGTATTTTCGAGGGTTAAGTTTTAAGAACGAATTTAAATAAATGCATAATGATCCGGTACGTGCTCTTCTCGCTTTAGACACATCGAAAACAACATTTTTGTCGTCATTGCCTTATAAGTCTCATTAGCAGCGAGAGCTGGTATCAGAAAGTAACGTAGACAATTTCGATTTATTTTGCATCGATAGAACGCTCTTAATATACTCGTACGCATTGTTGCTGTAAAATAATCTGGGAAACCTCGAAAACGTTGTCTAAAAACCCTCGTTATTTTATTTATCCGAGATACATGTGCACTAACCGGAGAGGCTAGCCGCGAGACTATTGTGCATTCTCGTTTTCGCGGCAGTTCAGCAATGATGTCTCCGGTCACGACTAACGCTTAACCATCTATAACGTTGAATGAATGTATGATAAATGGAAAGGAGAAGGGCATCCAAATGGGCTTCATGCCGCCATGCGAACCTCAAGAGGAAGAAAAGCAGGCTGGACCCCAAGAATGTTTGAGGGGAGCCAGCGGTTGCACCCAAGCCTGATTGGGGAGTCTGCCGGAATTCCTCTGGTGGAGCAGAGGGATGCTCGAAAGGGTGAAAAAAACTGTGCACTAAGGTTGATCGGTGTAACGTATACAAAATATACAGGGTGGCGCATCGAAAACGAAACAGAGACATTTACTGGCAGCTCAGTTCTTTTTTGGAAAAATGCTCAGACCTGCCGATTTTGTTTTCGTGGGGGACACAAAATTGGCAAAAAATCACGTTAACACGTGTAGTACCCTCTAGGCGGGGTTGGCACCATCCCTAAAATCTTAAATGGAAATGGGGGTCGAATGATTCATCGTTGGAAAGGTCTTTCAATTCCCTTTGTAATAATGTAAAATGCATGTATTTCAGTTCAGTAGTTTTGAAGATTTATTGATTTAAAGCTTAAAGTAGACTTGAATAAGTACATCAGATTAGTTTGTACTACTTTCAGAAGAAATTTGACTAAAAGCATTTACTTAATAAGTAAATGCTTTTCTTCACTTTTGGTGTTGAAAATAGCGATTGGAGCGTTTTTTGTGGCAAAAAAGTTGTTTCTTGAAGAAAGATAAGAAGGGAATGCCTCGTACTTATTTTAAACAGGAATTTAGTACATAGTTTGCGATTGATTCGACTAAACTTTGTTGTTAAAATACCTTTTAACGCTTTATACATAAATTAAGCATGGTATATTCCACGGCAGAAAGGGTCGAAATTATCGAAATATTTTTCGGAAATAATCAGTGCTCTAACAGCACAAATATTTAATGAGCGACATGAGAACAGTAACGTGCATCGAAAATATGTTTTAGAACTTGTAGCTAAATTTCGGGAAACTGGATCAGTTGTCAATAAAAAACGCAACATTGACAATCCGATAAGGAACGAAGGAATAGAAGTGGGGTTTTAGGGCAAGTTTATGTAGATCCTACGTTAAGTACCTGCAAATTTCATAGTGTGTGAGGTGTTAGTCGACGTAGTATAAACGGATTCTAAAGGCCCATAGTTTTTATCCGTATAAATTTCACCTTAACGAAGACGATTTTGATCGGCGATTACCATTTTGTAAAGATGAGTGAACGAATTATAAACGATGAACTATTTCTATTCAACACTTGCTTTTCCGACGAATGTTCCTTTTTCTTAAATGGCGTAGTAAATCGTCATAACTGCCGATATTGGTCCGATTCTAATCCCAGAATTTATCATGAGGTACACACACACAGCAGCCACAAAAATTAAATATTTGGGCTGGTATTTTTGGCGATCATTTAGTTGGTCCTTTTTCTTATCTGGAAATTTGACCGATGAAATGTATTTGGAATTACTGCAAGATGCCATAGATCCTGCACTAACAGCCATAATTGAAAATCATAATGATCAGCGGTACATTGCGAATAGGTTGATGTTCCAACAGGATGGTGCCCCACCACATTACGTGTTCGACAATATTTAGATCAGACGTTTCCAGGTCGATAGATTGGTATTGAATGTCCCCCAAGATCGCCAGATTTATCACCTTTAGATTTGTTTCTGTGGGGTCACTTAAAAAGCAAAATCTATGCTACTCAGCCAACATCGTTAGATTTGCGACAAAGAATTGTGAATGAGTGCCTTCTAATTATTACTCCTCAAATATTGCAAAATGTGCGGCAACGTTTTCAGCAAAATCTTTATTACTGCATGGAGAGTCATAGTGGTCATTTTCAACATTTACTTGGCTGATGGGTCAGTTCATTCTTCATTTTTAAACTACTTTGCTGCTAAATGTATTGATCTCCACTAATGACGATGTATTAAAGACTACCTTAAGCTTTAAATCAATAAATCTCCAAAACTATTGAGAAGTACATGAATTTTACATCATTATAAAGGGAATTGAAAGACCTCTCAAATGATGAATCATTCGACCCCCTTTCCATTTAAGATTTTAGGGATGGTGCCACCCCCGCCTAGAGGGCTGCACGTGTTAATGTAATATTTTGCCAATTTTGTGTCCCCCTCGAAAACAAAATCGACGAGTCTGAGCGTTTTCCAAAAAAGAACTGAGCTGCCAGTAAATGTTTCGTTTTCGATGCACCACCCTGTATAAATGATGTATCAGAAATATATTTATGAAGAATAGCTCGGAGGAAATTAAATAAAAAAATATTTTAAAATATATCCTAAAAAAATGTATATTTGGGGTACAGTTGCACCCCGCCCGAGTTTTTGGAGGTTAACTGCAAATTACTGTATTTTTACAGTAAGCATCAAAACCAGTGTACTACTACAGTTTGATATAGAATGTATGAAAAAAAAACTTCAAATGTTATGCTTTAATAACTATACTCATCAAAAATTACCAACAAACTTACATAAAATATTGCTAAATAAATGTAAAAAATCAATAATATTCAATCCAAAAAGCTGCTATGGTGCAGGTAGAAATTATTGTTATTTACTCGACAACATAAAATTTCAATACATTAAAAATTTCTTAAATAATAATTAAAATTGTCCTTGAAGTTCTACATAGTTACAATACATATATTACAATTACAATGTGAATAATACGAAAATTTAGAGGAGTTTTATAGGTGAATTTGAAAAACAAATACTCTGAAAATAGTTTAAGTAATTTGAATTAACACATCAATTTCTGATCGATTATTGAATAAAATTATTGTTTAATTCTATACTTTATCCATTTTATAATAACAAAAATAAACAGACAAGTGTATTTGAACCAAGAAGGGGGCATGTTAGTATTACATAAGCCTGCTTAGGGAATAAGAAGTTCAAGTTTTTTTTATTTTTTCTGACAAAGACAGCAGGGTGATATTTAAAACAAAAATGTTTTCAAAATAATATTTTTAAAATATTTTTATGATTATACCGAATTTATTTTCATATTTATTAAAAATAAATTAATGTCCCGAGAATAGTAGTCTCTTTTTAAAGGTACCGATGTTCAATTTGGGGAACCCCAGACGTACTACGACTTTAAACTAAAACGAGTAAATATAATAAAAGTTTAAAAAAAAAGTTTTCATGGTTCGTGTGTACATCATGCTTAAGAGGTGCATTTAATAAGATGGAGGTAATTTTGAATAATTTTTATATTGAGAAGTTTAACAAACGAGATACATCGTAAGTAATTGGTTACGTAGAGGCATAACTTCTATACATGGTTGTCCCGCATCTTCTGTTTAAATTATGGGAGTGTAAAGAAGGCTTAATTCTAAGACCAAGAAACGTAAATGGTAAGTCAATACATATTCGTTACATGCCAATGAACTTTTTGAAGAGTAAACTCATACTTAATAAAAATTTATCTTAACCTTTGATTAATATTTTCAAAAATACTTATCCTCCTTATGGAATACAATGATTGATGAAGTGATCATTCGTATTTTATGTTTACATTCCAATAATTTGGCAGTCTGCTGAATATACTCCATAATTCCTTTCAGGTGTTTAAAACTAGACATAATTTAAAATTATTTTGAAAGGCCTTGTGAATTAAAAATCTATTTTTACTTACTGGTCACAAATTACATAACTTCGAAACAAATAAAAATCGGTCATGTTTGTGTTTGTTAGTCTAGAATTCTACCTCACGCTTTAAAATATGTACATAAGGATAAGGGAAATTTATTTTCGGAAACACAGGATTAAAAATTCTTCTGCTCACAAAATGCACTTTTTGGTAATTATATTTTTTGTATTCCTAAAATGTGTTTTTGTTTTCTCAAATTTGTCATGGTAATTAAGATTAAATTGTCTTAAATATATAGAAAGTAGTTTATTTTTCCCAATTTATTCGTCTTCGAGGTTTTTAATATTAAAGGATTCTCCAGACTAAAGAGAATGTTTGCAGCCATCCTCTTCGCAGCAAATTAGTAATAATAATTGCGATAAAATTCGCGCTAGTTTGAAGATTTTGTTTTGTCATCATGTACAATATTCATCAGCGTCAATATTTAGGGACGGCGCGGAATTTTCACGTTGGTCTCGAGGAGCTTTTAAGTTTAGAATAACTTTATATTAAATGTAATCGAAGAAAGGAATCCCACCTTTCAAATATGGCCATATTCAATGAGATTATAAAAAGACAAAATCAGTAGCATATACTTTATTAAATTAGGCGACCGGTTGTAGCTAAAAAAACGTCAAACTAATATAAATAAGTTTAAAAATATGTGCTACACTAATTTGGTTTCCAACGAGAAACATTATCTCAATAACCTTTAGGACCTAAGGTTTGTTCAATGTTTGTCTGTGAAAGCCAAACCATCTATTTTAAAATTAATTTGTACTGTATGTGGTACCTACTGATTTTACCTTTTAATAATCTCACTTTTTATTAATTTAATAATAGAAATTCATCTTATTTGATTTTGTATTCCCTATAAATACTCACACGTTGCAATTTAAATTCATAATTTGCCTAATCATATTTTTTCTCAAAAACAAAACACATGTGTTTAATTTTACAAAAAAATAATTTAACGTCAACTTATAAGGTCAATTTGATGTCATAAAATGGTGTCATTTATCTGTGACTTAGATTGGATTTTATTTGTTGCGCTAGTGTCACAATCGCACTGTATTCGAACTGTCATCCTTGTCAAAAGTATGTGCTACACTCAAATATTTGAAGCTACACTGAACAAATCAAACGCAGAACACTTACACCTAATGCAACAAATAAAATCCACTACAAGACAGTCAGTCATAACCACATCATTCGGACGTCATTTATTTGGAAGTCATCCTAACGTCACTCATAACAACGTACAAATATCGTCAGTTGGTGGACTGGGACTATTTTATACTCTTTTCAGATAATGGAAACGGATTTAAAAAATTATGATATACAGGATACTGTTTTAATTAATATAATTAAGAGACCCGAATAAGAAATAGACCACAAATATGGTATTTGGATGTGGTTAATGTTAGTTTGTATCTAATTTTTAATTAAAAAAAAAAAACAAAAAAAACAAAAAAAACAGATTAATTTGAACCTCTAGGCTAGATTTAGATCATTTTGAAAAATAAAAATATTTTATAACCTAATCCGACTCATTTAAGATTGAAATCATAAATACAAGCCTAATCTCCTCTAAATTTCAAAGAAAGCGAACTTATCAAGAACAATTTGAGATATTCAATATCTAATAAGCGTTGGGAATTCAAAAAATCAAATTAATTTATAATAAATATTAATCATCTTCAAATCTTTCATTAAATTAATATCACACTTCAAACGGAATACAATGTACAGAATGCCAGGAAATAGTGTCATTTTTTAAAGGTAGATAATCCTACAATAAAAATTAAATAAATGCTTTGTTAAATAGAATTTGATTCAAATGTTGAATGGTAGATACACAAAGTGGTGCTACAGTACTACTTACTGTTGCAGATAGAACGTTGACTCTGCATAAAAAAGAAGTGATTTTATTAGAATGATCTTAAAAATTCCACAATTTATATCTACTTTCTTGAATTTCCGGACATGCTGTATTAACAAAACTTATTATAATACTATAAACCTACAAGGTTTCATATTACACCATCTTGACGATGTACAAATTAATCAAAATAAGATTTTATTCTATTAACATGAAGTATGTCCCATTTAAGTCTTAACACTTATTTTTTTTATAAATTAATAAAATATATAAAATTTTAAAAATTCGTTATTTTTTAGGAATCATTTTATTTAAGGCTACATCCAAAATGTAGAAAATGTATTATTTGTCAACATTGCAAGACTAAAAATGAAAAATAAGATTTAAAAAAAGTTTTTATCTATTTACACAATTTTCAGAATAATATTGGGCAAAATTTATTTAGCTGTACCAGTTTTAAAGTAATTATAATTATTGTTTTTAAATAGACAAATAAAATAAAAAAGAATCATTTAAAATGAAGTTAATCCGTTTAAAAAGCTATCAAAAAAGGCTGACACTTGCATGTCCTAACAAAAAAATATTGTAGAAAACATTTTCATGAATATCTAAGTGGTACTTATTATTTTATTGCTTTCTACACTGTATCTCTGCATAAAATTGAAATAAATTAAAAATAGTATTTTTCCAATGAAGAAAAATTGAAAAACTGAACAAAATGAAAAGATAAAATATTAACAAACGCTATAAAAATTCTTAAATTGATATGATAAAAAGTTTTATATTATATTATTCTTGTAAAATATTAAAATTTGATAAAGTCCTATTACTAAATGGGATACACTTGCCTAGTCTTAAGATTTGCGTAAAAATCAAATAGTATATTATATAAAAATATTTAAGAAGTTAAGTCATTTCTGAACTGCAAAAACCCCAAAATAAGATACAATAAAAATAGAATTCTCATTTCAAAACAATAATAATTAAAGGAATTAAAATTATTTTTCGAGTCACGAAAACATAAATACTCTTAAAATTCAATCGATTAACAAATGTTGGTAAAACATTTAAACATAAAAATTAACGGCAACTTGCAGTTCAGAAATTAAGTCGTTTTGTCCATTAATAATGGCACTTTGCTGCACTATTGCCCCGGTAGATCCTGATTAATTCATCTCCTATATTTTCTTGGACAAGTTGGCCATCGACTCCTTCATATATAGGCCTGTTGCCATTGTATGGATTCCTTAAATGTCTAAAATCATAGAAACTGTTTTAAAAAAGTAAAAAATTATATTTAGTAAGAGATTTGACTTATTTGGAATATCTTTGTCATTAGGAAATTAAAAGCAACAAAAATGTAATTTAACATTTTGATTATCTCATTTAAGAGGAGTATTTACTTGGCTGTAGAGCGGAGCATGCAAGGGTTTCGTAGTACCCCACTTTTAAAGTTTATTTTTGACTTATTCTAAAAGAAAAAAATATGTACGTGTAGGTAAAGGATAAATCTATGCTCCTCTGGAGGCACTTTTTTAAAATTTGAAACTGTTTTTTCTAAAAAAAAATACAAAACTCCACTTCTTATGTCCTTTTTCTCAATTTTTTTTAGAAAAAACTAAATTGAATTTTGAAAAAGTGGTTCCAGAGGAGCATAGATTTAACCTTTACCTATACGTATATATTTTTTTATTTTAAAAATAGTCAAAAATAAACTTTAAAAGTGGGGTACTACGAAACCCTTACATTGCAAGATTTTTCGTCTGGAAAGTGGCGCCTCTGTTAGATTTTTAAAAAATTAATATTTGTGAATGAAAACAATTTATAATATATTTTACTGATGTTTTACGAGGGATGAATAAATAATACGTATTTGTACACCTTATTTTTTACGTAATTAATTTCTGTAATACTAAGATTGGCATATATATTTTATGCAAGGGTTTCATAGTACACCAATTTTACGGATTATTTTTTAATTTTACTAAAAGAAATTTTATCTAAGTACAGGTAAAGGCTTAGCCAATACCTCTCTGAATTCACTTTAAAAATATGAATCAGTCTCTTTTGAAAAAAATCTAAGAAAAATGTTAAAAAATGCTAGAAGAGAACAATATATTTAATTTTTGCCTACAGGAGCATTTATTTTTATTACAATAAAAATAAAAATACTTTAAAAGCTTTTTCGTCTAGAGGGTGATACCAACAAAATATATAACTTTTTCTACTATTTAGTGATAAACAGTACGTAAGTGATTTAAATTCATGTTATTATTTTTTACATACAGTAATTTCGCTCAATTATATTAAATTAATCTTATCATTTATTTATTAAAAAAATATATATACGAAATTGGAAGGTATACACTGAGATGTGAATTATAAATATGTTTTTGTTTAATGAATACCTCTTTGAATCAACAATAATTATTAATTCCAGCATGTTAATATCTCTTCAATCCATTAAAGTAATGTAAATATTTTTAACTGCTTTCGCGCATGGCTTTGATCTGTCGCACCCTTTGAGGCGCGTTGCAAGAGAAAGTTTTCTAAAAAGTTAGCCAATGTCTAAAAATGAGAAAAAAACGATTGTGACAAGCTGATTGTGCATTGTGGCACAATAAAAGACGGAAAGGAGTCACTGCTTTAAAATTAGGAGAAATTTGTAAAAAATCTCCTAAAATCTTTTATTTATTTCTAAAGCCACCCGATATGGCATGGACCATAAATTCAAAGCAAAATAAGATTTGGAAATTTATTTGCAACTAAAAGTTTTTAAATATGGACATTTTATTAAATTCGAATTTGATTATGTTGCTGCCAGACTGGATGGAATTAAAAAAAAAAAAACAAAACTTTATGATAAAGTTAAAATGTCCATATATGGAGCTGAAGTGCTGACTGTGGAAGAAGAAATAAGCAGTAGAGAAATAACTTTTTGGAAAAGGGACAATACCATTAAGGAGAACCACTATTGGTATTTTCAAATTCAGGGCTAGCTGCACATAACACAAAAGGATTTTTGCATTTTGTGCTTCTGGAGTTCTGGAGGAATAAAAGTGGAGAAAATATCACATATTGACAGCTTTTGGGAAGAAAAGATACAAAATAAAATTAAAAATTACGGGACAAAATATTAAATAATTCGTGAAAAATTTTGTTTAATGTTTATTAACATAACGCAAGGAATCTTAAATTATTTTGAATATTTTTATTAATTTAAGAATTACATTTTATTTAGTTCTAAAACATGGTAGTAGGCTATCCATTTAAGATATGATTAATGTCTTATTATTATAATACACTATTTTAAATTTAGGATATTACCAGTGGCAGTGGTAATTGATGATATATAATTATTATTATACCAAATGTTTTAAAAGGCTACACCAACTAGTGGACCACACTTTTAAGTCCCCAAATAATAGTTTCAAGATTTTGATTTGGATTAGAAGTTTTACTATACAGAGTTTTGTGTCAAAGCCAAGTCATGTATGTATTGTTATTGTAATACGTAGATGAGTAACTATCATCAATAGAAATTTAAAATTCACACATAAATCTTTGTAACGACGTTATTTATAACTTTATTAACTTCATAAGGGTCAAAACTGTTAGTTAACTTATTTAATTTTAAATATAAATTGATTTTCATTTTAACTTAGAAATTTTCGAAAAGTTCACTATATTGTTTAGTTGTTGAAACTTTACTGCGCTTAATTAGCGTTCAGATTAAAATATGAATTGATTTATGGAGCTTAACTGAAAAACAGGAACTAATGCTTTCATTCCAAAAAAAGTATTATGGTCAATAAAAAGAATTTCGAACTGTGATATCTCTAAGTCCTTATTTAAAACCTTTAAATTTAATATTATCATTATACAAGAGTTATCTTTACAAATTGATACAAATATCGAACATAAGTTTGTTGACATAAACATTATTTCCATAATACAAATAAATATATCTTTGTTAAAGAATACTCATAATTTATTTAATATATTCATTTAAACATGTTTTTGTTTTTTGTCTGTATGATATTGAATACTAACTTTTTCTATATAACTTCTTATCGAGACATTGTGAGATAAAAAACAGACAATTAATTAAAAGCGTACTCACAATTTTTCAAGTATACTGTTTCCCAAATTATGAAAATACTAAAGAATATTTAAAAAATAAATAAAAAGCCAATTAAAGAATGTGTTAATATCTACAGTAGAACATCGTATTTCTTTTTTGGAAACAAAGAGTAATCGAAAATTGTGAAATGAACAACATATTTTTATTTTACAAAAATAATAAGTCAGTTTTTGTTTTCTATGTAAATCATATCATTTTCAAGGCAATAAAACAGAAGAAAAGTCACCGAATACCGATTTCTAAAAGGTTTATTAGTTTTTATAGGAAATGGAAAGAGAAAGAACGCTTTTTAAACGAGTTAAAATTCTTTACTAATTTCGTTAACTATAAACGGATTAAGATATTTTGTACCGTGTTAAAAAATTTAAGAAAAATTTTGAAGAATATTTCTTTTTTTAAAAAAATTAGTAAACTTTGACAAATATATACAATATTCTAAAAGATAAATCACATTTATGTGATTATACTGATTATACAAAAATTTTATTTATTTTTCTAAAATAATATGGATTGTCCTCTAAAATATATATAGTGGCTCGCAAAAAGTCTGCTTTTTATGTTACTTTTTTCAGAAAATGTTATTACTGATAAAACTTGGTGTTTAATTAAACCTAAAACTTTATTTATTCAAAAAATTCTGTACCATAAATATAAATTTGGCTGCATAGTAAACTAGGTACTCTTCTAGGAACCCAACCCACATTTTTACATATAAGATTAATTTAGGAAGATGTATATAACTCCACATAGTAGCTTTTTAGTTAATACAATTAATATAGATTATTATATCCATTTTAACCTACTTCAAAAAGGAGGAGGTTCTCAATTCGTCTGTATATATTTTTTATGTATGTTCAGCGATAATTCTTTAACACAATGTCCGATTTAAATGATTCTTTTTTGCTGGTAAGGGGGTACCTCAGGGGTGGTCCCATATAAATTTGGTTAAGATGTGGTGATGGAATCTGCACGATTTTAAAGTCGGATTTTTAAAATTACTTTTAATACTTGTTACGTAAATTAAAAGTTTAATAATTTGGTGCTTTCTTGATGTGTCGTTTTATGATTTCACTTTGTATATGTTTAATTATTATTACTGGCAGTTTATTTTAAATCATTAAAATAATATTTTGTTGATCCAAAAATGGCAAACAAAAAAGCCATGTCACATTCAGTGTAATAATAAAAATTAGATATATAAATATAGTATATTATGTACCAACAGACTAAACTTTCACTTTCAATCCCGCCTTTTGTCGTAAAAGACTTTTACATTTTTACCAGTGACGTTCGTACCGGGTTTGAACTGAATATTTTTGAACAAAAATATGGTGCGCCACTGCTTTTTCTAAAAACCAAAATTATCTTTAAAATCCTTATTTATTTTGGAGCAAATTTGGTTTATATACGTACTTTCGTACGACGCACTCTTTTCGCGTAAGAAAATAAAAACCAGTTTATTGAAACTGCTTTTGATATTTTGTTGAAATTTGGTAGAAACCCACCATGAGTGGAAACACTTTTTTTTGGGCAAAATTTTATAAAAAACTTATGATAAAATAGTTATCTTTTTTCTTAAAACTTTAACACCCAAAGGATTCACACCCTTAAATATCGGCACTCAATTAATAAACACCCTGTATTAATTGATATTACCTTATTCGAACCAATCGTCTATTTTTTTGTTATTTGTATTTATATTTCACAACTCTATACTCCTAAATGAAATTTAATCTAACTAAACCTATTCACTAAATTAAAATATAAAAATAATGTAAAACACTCTAAAAAATCGAACTTCGTTATAACAATATCTCGCAATGCACCGAGAAAAACAAATACGATTCTGGTTCCCCTAATTTAGGTAACTCTGACTCACTCAAGTAGTGATGAACGTCCGCCGGTAGCCGTGGTAGGATTTTTTTTCGGTTCCTTTGTCTTAACTTTGCGCGTTACAGTTTGGAATACGTATCCCTCGTATCTACATGCAATTGTTAAAATTATGAATGAATGCGGATTTTGTTTAGTCTCGGAAGTAATTTTGTAGTATTTAGGCTCCACCCTTAAGTTGTAATTTTTATACCTACTAAACTACCGTTGCCCCGCAGGTCTTTCAGTTTGTAATGTAAATTTTCCTCTTAAGTGCAAGGGTAAAAAGATAAAAAGAAAGGTCTTTTATGTTTCACAATGTCATTTAATTCTCAGTGGTTGAGTTCCAACTAACTGCGTCTCCGGGTAGTGGATAGATAAAAACTATGGTACCTTGGAGCAGGTGCTAAACTCAAAGTCATAGGCCGTAAGGAAGTAGTCAAACCCAAGTTTAATATGACATGAATACGGGGACCAGTACAAGAATCCAAAATTCGAGGATCCAAACGGAGAACTGGAAAGTTTCTAGAAGGAAGTTGGACTCTAGGGGATAGCAACTTTTCATAAACATGGATTCTGTCTCTTGGAAGGAAATAAAAAAAGCAAGGAATATTGTTCCAATATCTTGTTGCTATTTCTGCTGCTAGTTATACTACTCAGGCAAAAAAAACTCCCACTGAGAGAGAACATATACCAGAGGAGAATCAGCCCTTGATCGCAGAACCGTAAGGAAGTGGGACTACAGAACCAACGGCTGAGGCTCTAATGGAAATAGGGGCTCGGAATCCTTAGCTTTTTTTTTTTTTTTTTTTAAATACTTATTACACATGACTTTTTTAACTCGTTCTGTTAAACTTTTTGTAGCGCTTCCTTTATGGAATTAGTCAAGGTGAGTCAAGGTTATTGTTTAACTTTCTTTTGTGTTTTTTCTGTTATTTTGTATATTGTAAAGTCCGTTCATGCTTTTATAATTGTTTTTATTACAACTGACTCCTTGACATTCCATTTAGGTGTGCCTGATGATGAAGTGACAACTTCGAAACCGGTCGCCAATTAAATTGACTTGTGAGAAATAAAGGACCTTTTCTTTAACCTTTACACTTAATCCCTACTACTCACATATGGCTACCCTCACTCCAAAAAAAAAAAAAAAAATACCGAACACTATTGCAAAAGTACAACATGCACTTTGCCAATTTTTCTATCATCGAGAAAGTATAATAATTAGTTGATTAAAATAAAATATTCAGTACCTTAAATTTATAAATGGAAGATCTGTCTTGAATATCCATTCTATCACAGCTGTTGGTTTACCAGAATTTTCACTAAATATTTTAATAAATTTTGCTATACCTTGAAAGGCATTTGTCTGATGTACAGTAAATAATAAAAATACTGGTTTTCTTTTCTGAAAATAAAATGGCCTTATTATAGTACTTGCCTAATATTCCTTTTTTTAGAAATGTATGAAACAGAACTTATTTTTCATATCTGGCTACTGGCCATACTTTGAGCCTAACACAAAGTTCTACACGGAAGCTCGGCCGAATTGGATGTACAGCTCATAATTATATTACTTTATTACCGAATTTCAGATATAGGAAAAATAAGAAACTTATTTCAATAGAGGTATTTCTAAATATATAAAGTTTTGGAGTTGTAGGATTGTAAAAATAAGTTTTGCACACCATGGTCTTCGATTTTCGAGTTCACAAAATCGCGTACCCACTTTTCCAACAATTTGTTGCAAAAGCTCTTTCACCCGTGTTGCCTTAAACGGCTTGTATTGGATGCGTTTTATTTATGATTGATCGTTGAAAAAAATAACCGTTAGCAGTTCTAGTGTGGTTGATTAAAATTTGTGTGTTTATCATTTTATTTTAGTCGCCGCAATCTAATCTTAAGTTCCTACCGGTAAAAGAGTGCCCACAGACAAATTAAGTTGTCGCGACTGTATGCTTTAGTTTAAAAGAATTTTTGGTTTTTCCTAAAATCGAACCAATAGATGTAAGAAAGGGAGAGAAGAGGAGAAAAGAAACAATGCATCTATAATAATTAGAAAATTTAAATGAAATGCCAAGGTGTAATAATTGGCATTATTATTTGAAAAATATAAATAATTTACCAAAAATTCTAAAAAAGTATTTTAATGTTTTAAATTAAACATTCAAAAGAAAACACACGTAGGTATTGCAAAAAATCAACAATTAGGTTATTATTCTAGTCAATGGCTTACATTGAAGTAGAGAATTCAAGGTAGAGCGATGGCATTTTTAAAAATAAAACTGTCACTTAAATTTTTGGTTTATATAGAGTTTAGATATGAGGAGTGGGGTCCAAGAACTCTCGCCGAAGGCGAGAACTCTCGTTTTCGTCCCGAAACAAAGTAATATGTTATTATCAAAGCAGTCCAATCTATCAGAATATTGATTAGCAAATCTACCCGATCTTGATAGAAAATAATTATGTCCATACTTAGTCCGATGTTGTCTAATATTAAAGGACTGAATAAGCCTTGTTTGTCTAGAAGGAACATGAATAGTGATTTTTATCAATAGCTATGGACTAAAGCTATACGAGTGCAGTACATTGTAGAATGTGGTAAAATCCTTGTGCATGCGTCTGATCTGAAGAGTGGTAATATTTAAGTAATTAATATCCTCGACTCCACGGTGGTCCTTAAATGAAATGAAATGTTTTAACCATAAAACTGGCTGATTGAGATCAAACATACATAGATCGACGCAGAAAAATCAGCTGATTCCGATGGTATAAATAATTCAATTTTGACCGAAGTGGTATATTAGTCATTTCTCCTTTCAACCTTCGACGTGCACTTCACGTGCACATCAGCCTCAAATGAGTCAATGACTAGGCGAGTGTTTTAGGTTATCAGTTCAAAGCGGACCATTTTCTGTGCGACCTTCGACCGAAAAATATGCACCCTTCATCTCCCCTAATAATCTATGAAAACATGCTCCGAGCATATAATCTGGTCAAAGAAGGTTTCTAGGGCCCAGCCCGTAACACACATGTTGACCAGCAGTTTTATTGTTGCATCTATTCGGGCGTCAACTATAGTATTGTCCCAGATTCTACAAAAGTGAACATACATCTAACAATAAGAAATGAAGTAATTCCTCAGTGCTCACAAAAGTAGACTACGAAATTTTACTCTATTTTATATTTTTAATAAAAAAAATCGAAGTATTTAACGCAGGTTATAGCTAAGGCTTTTTTTAATAGTTAATGAACAAGAAACACCTAAAAATTAAAAAATAGTAACGTAATGAGATTTGTTTACTGCAATTGCTCAGAAATCCGTAATCAGCTGTTGCACTTGTTGGTGCCATATTTAATACGTGTAAAACTGGTTGCCAAATTTCCTAGTAATTTTATATACGTCGAAGTGAGATATAAAGCTAACCACGTGACTGCTCTTTTATTGGTTAAACTTAATTACGCGGCAGTCTGGAAATTTATAAATTTATGCCCTCAAAGGATGACTGAGGTACTGAGGAGGATATTGGAAATTATCGTTTTTGTAGCTGTTCAGTTGTTAGTCATCCGGGTGTTGACAGCTCTGAAGACGACAACTTTAAATGTGGTTAAAACGTCAAGAAGCCAAAAACCGAAGACAATGAAAATTTGGATGTTCGAAACCCAACAGTATTTAACAATTTCTTTTGAACTTTTATTTTAAAGTCAATAAAATGTTGATTACTTTAATATTTAAATAACGGTTTCACCAGTATTAATCTACATCTCTTCTGGGTTTTACATTATTTTCTATTGATTTTAAACTGGTAAATTTTTATATTCTTCGATTCAAATAATATACAAAAAAATTAAATTGGAATATTCAACGAAATATGCTTTAAATTTAGAAGTTTTTAATTTTATAAGAACAAATCAAAATATAGCCCGTTATAGTCGTAAATAAAATTATACTTACACTCTTAAAACTTAAAATTTTCTTCTCAGTTTGTGGGGCAAAAATCCACTTGGCAGTTTGCTGAGCTATTTCCACATTTTGTCTTTGTTTAGGTTTAATCAATAAAAAGATTTTGCTATCTCCAACCTGCTCTAATGGGCCTCCAAAGTACCATTTGCTATTTAATGGTTCATTAGCACTTTCATTTTGCAAAGCGTTGATTAATAACTCTCCCGGATTCTGCATAGATAATTTAAGACCTTGGACGGATTGACATATAGAATTTTCGATTTCGTTAAAATTTATAACCCTTGCTACAATAAAAAAGTAAATGGAATTTAGTTTACTGTTGGTTTTAGTCTTTAGGTAAACGTTTATAGAATTTCTTTTATTCGATATTTCAATGAAAATAGTATCCAACTTTGACTGTATAACGTTTTTCATGGAATGTTTTTTTATGATATATTTCAAAAATAAAGAGAAATTTAAAAGTAAGTATTGATTAAATCCATAATTATTTGACCATTTTAGTAAGCTTTTAACAAAATTTGAAATTCAGAAAATAAAATAAAAATATAATAGATTATTAGTGACTGAATATTCAATACTTATCATCATTTTAAACTAAACATACATATTTATTAGAGTAAATTCGGCCATATAAAAGATTGTTTTGTACCGGATGTCTAAATAAGAAACGACGCCTGCTGTCGGCGCCGAGGTTGTAGTATTTTAGAAAAAAATATTTCATAATAAAAGTGGTCAAAAGAAATCACTGGAATTTATTTTCAAGTTTCTAACTTCGCCACTAGATAGTATGAGACCAATGGTAAACAGATAATCGAATTGGTAGTCAAAATTGGGTAAAATTTTGAAAAAATTACGATTTTCATATTTTCGACGTAACTTAAATAGGCATTTAAAAAAGACAGTTCTATCATCGACATGGGCATTACAGCCTCTAGTGGCGAATCTAGCAATTTCAAAAGATTTCTTGGGCTCACTTTTGTTTAAAAAATATACAGTGTGCATGGTCCAATCAAAAATTCAAACATCAGGTATAAAAATTTCTGTCGTTTAATAGGTACATCAGAAAATATGAATTTTACTCAATAATAAAATATTTTTATTTTGACATCGAAAATTTATGTAGAATTGTAAACTACGTTAAAATATAGTCATGTCTACATTAGACTGGGCCAAAAAAATAAAACAATTTTTTTTTTTTAGCGGAACTATGAAAATATTTTTCATGACGAAAAAAAAAATTCCTGAAAATTTGAGCCCTTAATAATAATATTAAGAGGTGCATCATTGCAGTTATTGATTTTTCAACAGTTGTCGCGTTTTTGCATAAATTTCGGACTTGGTCAATTTTAAAAAAATTTTTCATCTCTTATCCTTGTAGGAAATTAAATTCCCCACAAAAAAGCTCTCTTAGTAAATTTTCGTATGACGAGTCTATTCTTTGTAATCGAGCCTTAAACATTGGTATATATTTTTAATTTTTCACTTTGCATTTGGGATTTCCAAAATGAACTTAAATATTAAGATTACAAAGAATAGACTCGTCTTACGAAAATTTACTAAGAGAGCTTTTTTGTGGGGAATTTAATTTCCTACAAGGATAAGAGATGAAAATTTTTTTTAAAATTGACCAAGTCCGAAATTTATGCAAAAACGCGACAACTGTTGAAAAATCAATAACTGCAATGATGCACCTCTTAATATTATTATTAAGGGCTCAAACTTTCAGGAAATTTTTTTTTGTCGTCATGGACAATATTTTCATAGTTCCGCTAAGAAAAAAAATTGTTTTATTTTTTTGGCCCAGTCTAGTCTACATATTGTGTAAACCGATGGTTCTGCAACAATGATAATACTTACCTATTGATACATTTCTAATCAATTTGCCATGATATTTACATGTCTGACATTAAAAGTCAAATATATAACAAGTTCTAAGATTCGACCGTGTGATTTTTTATCTTTATCGGTTGTAAGCAGGTAGGGTTAGGTTTGGCCCAGAACACTGTGGCCTGTTGGGTCTATTGTATTCCCCTGCTTTCCCCGTATTCAGGTACTATCTTTGGAATAGTCCTGTGTTTTTGGTTAGTTTTAATAGGTTCCCTACCAAGTGTTCCTGGGGCGTTCTTTTCGGTTTTAGGCCGAAAAGGATGAAACGTCGCCTAGTAAGGGCTTCGCATTCGAAGATCACATGGTATGAGGTTTCTTCCTCTTCCATGCAGAGTCTACACGTAGTGGGATCATTGTGTAATCACATCACATGAAGGTGTTTCAGCAAGCAGTACCCAGTTAGTAATCCCACAATGGTGGATATCTGAGGCCTTGCTAGTTGTAGTGCCTCAGTAGCCATGCGTGGGTTTGGTCCCCTTAGCATGAGCTTACTGATTTCTATGTCCTCTTATCTATTGCCAGTGAATTTGGTGTTTTGTGGTTATCCACCTGTTCACTGCCTGTCGAGCAGAGGTTTTGCTTATCCCAAATACAGGTTCGGGTCCTGTGATTACTACACTCATCTGTTTTTAATTAAAATCCAATTTTTATAAACAATGGCTACGTTCAGCAGAAAAAATCTGATCGGGATCTGTTTCAGATCAATTTGCAACAGTTTTAAAGTCTGCTGAATAGTATTTTTTTGCGTTTTGAGCAAGAAATTGTAGTGACATTTATTAAAGTTATGTAACTAACCTCCAAACTACAAATTTATGATTTTATATTTTATCCATTTTATCTGTGGTTCGTGTGTAAATTAAAAAGTAAAATATAAAAGGGTATTGTGTATAATAGCAAAAGAAACTATTGTAACGAAAGGTTAAGTGACACTACGGAAGGCAATTTTTTAATGGTTAACGATATCTTAAATAATATATTATTGTAAAATGACGGGACCTCCATTCACTACTAGATGATTTTCTTTAGCAGTGACCTGAACTTTGAAAGTTTGATCGAGATCTAGGTCAAATAACTTCCATGTTTTAAATCGCATCCTCGTCTTTAATCTATTTTATCTATTTTTAAGTTGATCTTAACCTTAAAAACAGAATGCAATTGTTACACCTGGTTGACAAGATGTTGCGTCAACCCACGTTGGGCGCCAAATTTGGCACGTGCTAAAACGGGCTACGGAAGTGAGTGCACGAGCAAAAAAAAGGGATACCTGGCTTGGGGTGAGTCCTGAAAATATTTATAAGGCGCCACTAGCTCGACCACGACTCGAACTGGAAAGCCCCTTGATCTAGTAATGTTCCGCACCCGAAATACCGCAAAACAAATCTAAAGCCCTAATTACACTGTATTGTAAAGTGAAGCTTAATACCTAATTAGCAATAAAAAGAGAAAAACATAAAATAAAACACGTTATCCACAACAAATCTCCAGAATATTTTATTATAAATTAACACCTGAAATTTCCAGTTCGAGATGCCACAAAAATATTAATAAAATAATATTAAAAAAAATAACTAATATTTATAGTATCTGATTATGTTTTAAACCCCCCAGCGTGTACACGTTGAGTTCACAGATGTAAACTAGCCAAATTTTAGATAAAAGGAAAAATAATAAAGTTTTATAAGTCGTAAATAAATGTTCATGTAAATTCAAAACCAAAACGTTACTATTAAAATATTTCTTATCTGTATTTTCCTTTTCGTATTCGTTTGGACGTGGTCATACAATAGGAAAAGCTGTATACTAGAAAAGCAGAAATTCCAGAGGTCTGGTGAGGATATAACGACGATGATGAACTCCAATTCAAATAGTGTAACTAGCCGAAAAATTCTAATAATGACGTAATCTGGTGAACCGGTGAAGATGACGTGAAACTGCCAATTCCTGGATCTTTTAACGGGACCCTATGCCTGATTGGGTCGCTACGTGGATTGTATAAGTACTTAGATCGTATACTCGTACCGTATACTTGGACCCTACAGTATAAAAAAATTATCCCGTAATAATAAATTTGATTTACAAAATAATTTAAACATGTACTTTACCTCTAATTGAGGGCGTTGACAATTTAATCCTTCCACAGAAGATTTCAATCTTAAAACATCACAATAATGCACCTAACATGCCAAAATGCATACAAGATTGATTACGAGAACACTTATGAGTTTTATCCACCAAGGGTGTAAGATTTACAAATAAATCACAAAATATATATCACAGTGATCACTGTCAACAGTAAGTATCTTGCTAATACCAAATTAATTTATTTCGACTTACAGAACCTTTTTTTTTTCAATAAGAAATTGGCAGAAACATAGGAGATAGCTACTGTTTATTTTCTACTGAAACTGAACAACTATCGACACCTATTAATAATAGAAGAATATCGAAATAGATTTCCTCAAATATCGAAACAGATAAGAAACGCCATTTTTAGTCCAATTTATATTTAAATTATTAGAATAAATTAAAAATAGAGATTTCACCAGTTTAACCCGTAACAACTTTTTAGGTTCTTTACATATCTCTCTTTGATATGGATTATATTTTATCTAAAAAACATGTGAACGAAATCGTTCGAAAAAAATATAGGAATGTATGATCTTTATAAAATCTTTGAAAGCTTCAAAATTTTCATTGCGACCCATTTACCGTATACCAGTGGCGTATCTAAGCATCGTTATTAATAGCAAACTGTTTAATAATTCCATTCGCCTGTATCTTCGTTGTTAATTGAGATATCGGAATGAAAACGTTTTTATTCAAAATCTTATAACAGATACTTTCATATACTGGATCCAATTGGTCTGTGACGTCATGGCTTACTTCCGATTTTCCCGGATATAACTGAAAATCGCTATTTATTTTTAATTTTAAAATCGAAACCCCTTTTTTATTAAAAATTTGAATTTCTGGAACATTTTTTAACATGAATTGTGTATTAAAACTTTTCTGTCAGCTGTCAAAATGGTCGACATATTTTTTCTGAACATGTTACTATTAATTCGTTTATCGAAAAAAAATATGGGAATGTATGATCTTTATAAAATCATTGTAAGCTTCAAAATTCCGATTGAGACCCACTTACAGTACATCAGTGGCGTAACTAAGCATTTTCATTATTAGCAAACCGTTAAATAATTCCATCCACTTTTATCTTAATTGAGATATTGGAACGAACATCTTTTTGTTTAAAAGCTTGGCACAAGTACTGTCATATATTGGATTCAATTGGTATGTGAGACGTCATGGCTTACTTCCGGTTTTTCGGAAATAACAGAAAATCGCAATTACTTTTTAATTTATAAATAGAAACCTTTTTTATTAAAAATTTGAATTTCAGGCACATTTATGGATAAGAATCGTGTGTTGAAATTTTTCTGTCAGCTGTCAAAATGACCATCATATTGGATAATATTTTTTTTTATTATGTTACTGTTAATTCGTTTATGGAAAAAATATGGGAATGTATACAATCTTTGTAAGCTACAAAGTTCTTGAGGGCCATTTACAGTATACCAGTAACTTATCCAAGATTTTTGTTATTAGCAAACCATTTAATAATTTCACCCGCTCTTATCTTCCTTTTTAATTGAGATATCGGAATGAAAACTAAGATTAGAAATACTAAAGGTTACTTTACACACTAGCGCGTAAAGAAAGTTTGAAATAAAATGTGTCATTTGTCTTGTCAAAACAATAATTGTGTCTTGTTTACGCACTAGTGCGTAAAGTTTTACTATACGCACTAGTGAAAAAAGTAAAACTTTATGCACTCCGCAGTGTGCATAATGTACTTTACGCACAGCAGTAGAAAAATAAATTAATACGACACACAACAGATCTTTAAATTTAAAAAAAAATATTTTTATTTTAAATTTTAAAGTAGCTTAATTTTATCAGAAAAGTTTAAGGAATCAATATAATTAAATAATACCCACCATACAATAATAAACATTGATATGTTCAAGAAAATTAAATTTTCAATAAAAAAGTGGGTTTCCAGTTAAAAATAAAAACTAAATTGCAATTTACTGTTATTTTCGAAAAACCGGAAGCCAAGCTTTCAAACAAAACAGTTTTTTCATTCCGATATCTCAATTAATAAGGAAGATAAGAGGTGGTGGAATTATTAAACGGTTTCCAATAACAAAAATTTTAGATACGCCACTGGTACACTGTAAATGGGTCTCAATGGGAACTTTGATGCTTACAAAAATGTTATACATCCCCATATTTTTTTCCAAAAACGAATTAACAGTAACATTAAAAAAATATTATCCAATATGACGGTCATTTTGACAGCTGACAGAAAATTTTCAACACACGACTTTTATCCATGAATGTAACTAAAATTCAAATTTTTAATAGAAAAGGGGGTTACTATTTAAAATTAAAAATAAATTGCGGTTTCCTGTTATTTCCGAAAAACTGGAAGTAAGCCATGACGTCACAGACCAGTATATGACAGTATTTGTTCCAAGCTTTTAAACAAAAAAGTTTTCGTTCCAATATTTCAGTTTTTAACGAAGATAAAAGCGGATGGAATTATTAAACGGTTTGCTAATAATAACAATGCTTAGATACGCCACTGGTGTACTGTAAGTGGGTCTCAATATAAATTTTGAGGCTTACAATGATTTTATAAAGATCATACATTCCCATAGTTTTTTCCATAAACGAATTAATAGTAACATGTTTAGAAAAAATATTATCCAATCATGCGGCCATTTTGACAGCTGACAGAAAATTTTCAATATACGCTTCTTGTACAATATTGTCCCAGAAATTCAAATTTTCAATAAAAAAGAGGTTTCGATTTTAAATTAAAAAATAAATTGCGATTTTTAGTTATATCCGGAAAAATCGGAAGTAAGCCATGATGTTAGATCAATTGGATCCAGTACATGAAAGTATCTGTTATATGCTTTAAAAAAAAAAGTTTTCATTCCGATATCTCAATTAATAACGAAAATAAAATCGGATGGAATTATTAAACGGTTTGCCGATAATAAAAATGCTTAGATACGCCACTGGTATACGGTAAATGGGTCTCAATGAGAATTTTAAAGATTACAAAGATTTTATAAAGATTACACATTCCTATATTTTTTCCATAAACGAATTAATAGAAAAATATTCAATATGGCAGCCATTTTGAGAGTGGTCAGAAAATTTTCAATACACGATTATGATTCAAAAATGTCCCAGAAATTCAAATTTACAATAAAAAAAGTGGGTTTCAATTTAAAAATAAAAAATAATTTGCGATTTTCTGTTAAGTAAGCCATGATGTCACAGAATAATTGAATCCATCGTAAGAAAGTATTTGTTCCAGTCTTTCAAACAAAAAAAAAATATTCCGATATCTCAATGAATAACAAAGATAAACATAAAGGGGGGGGGGTGAAACTTTTAGGTGGCCCACCCTGTATATGCCATTGCAAAGAACGAAAGATAGTGTTTCCATTCTTACTGATGGTTGGAAACCACTTTTGGCAGGTATTTGCTCAACAATTCCATCCCACTGTGGGTGCAATACCGTAGTTCTGGTTTTCTTCATGCCTGGTCTGTTACAGATTCCTCGGAAAATCTGGCTTTCAAAATATCTGCCTTGGTCACTGTGGTTCTCCAAGGACACTCCAAATCTACTGACAAATTCTTTTATTAACAAGTCTAGAACAGTTGCGGCCTCTTGATTTGGAATGGCGTAGACGTCCACCCACTTTGTAAAATAATCCATAAACACCATCATGTATTTATTACCATCCTCGGTCATGGGGAATGGTCCAGCAATATTTATGGCAATCCTTTCAAATGGGCTGCCAACGTTGTACTGCTTCATGGAGGCCTTCTTTTTTTGTTGGGGTCCACTACTCACAGCACAGGTGGTACATTTCCTACACCAGTTCTTTACATCATCGGAACTGTTCATCCAATAAAACTTTTTACGAAAACTCTGAAGGGTTTTCTTAACATCGAGATGTCCTCCTCATGGACTGTCGTGTAACTAACGAAGTACTCTAGTGTATGGAATGACCAACCGTTTTCTGTTTTCGAAATCATTATTATTATCTAGTACTTGCTTTAATAAATATTCTTCCAGGATAAAAGAGTCCCATTGAGCCTAATATAACTTAACTACTGAAGAAAGTTTCGATACTTCTTGCCAAGTAGGTCCACGATTTTCCTCTTTCCATGATCGCATCTGCTTTAAAACGGGATCGTTTTCTTGTTCTTACCCAAGTTTGAACCCACTCATCGTGAACAATCGTTGTTCTTCCTATTGTAACTTCTTTAACAGATGTATCCAATCCCTTTCCAATTAGAGTTCCTTTGCCAACACCTTCATTGCGCTTTGAAGGTTCCACCGTGACACGCGTTCCTTTCTCTACAGTTCCTTGCAACCGCGTCACTCTTATGGTTTTACATTTATCTGCAACCTTCCTGTATTGTTCTTAGGGTGTATATTTCCAATTTCACCGCAATTACAGCACCTGATAGTCTTCAGCTGCTTCTAAATAAGGCTTTTAATCATGTTAAACATTTGGTCGAATGTATTTCCTTGTTCTTCCTTTTTTACAGTCCTTACTTCACTTTATCCACCAGAAGCCACCGTAGCCACTTCATATTCAAGAGCAGCGGATAAGACATCGACCAATGTTTTGTAACGAGCTAAACGGAATGTTCTTTGCATTTCATGGTCATGAAGTCCATCAACAAATGCTTGAACAGCCAAACATTCGCATCATCTTCGCAATATCTAATTCGTATAAATTCGTGGCCATATCGCATGTTGTCTTTTTTAATCGTTCAAAATCATCTGTTTCTTTCACATATATAGTCCAAAGGACATCTAAAGCGTCTCCTCGAAGGGCGATGGTCAAATTTACTGCTTTTTCTCTTTCAGACCATTTGTTCGCTCTGACAGCTGTTTCGAACTGCTGTTTAAGGTAGTTGATCCATGACATCTTCCCGTCGAAAGTTGTGGCTTTAACACGAGCAGAGGTTACAGCTCCTCCCAATTTCAACTTTGACTCTACTCATGGCACTTTATTTCACCGTCCTTGTCTACGTGTTTTTTTTTATTCAAGAAAAGCTTGAAGATAATGCTTTGGTTAGAAAACTAATTTTTTTCAGACGAAGCTACGTTTAATTCAAATGTAACGGTGAGTTCCCAAAATCGTCGATGGTGGACTAACAACGATTAAGACTCGCAATCAAGAATAGAATAATAATGCTGTTTTTTTTTAAGGATCCATGACTTCACAACATCTAATTTTTCACAAAATCAGTTGGATGATTTTCATAGATACTCAGAGATATGTTGACCAGCTAGGTCGCCTGATTTAACCCCGTTCGATTTTTTTGTGGGGTTACTTAAACAAAATGTATATCAACAACGTCGAAAATTTGGAAAGAATTATTACGTAAACAATTCAGGCTATAACTTCCAACATGATTAAAAATGTGTTAAGATAAATTTCTCTTAGAATGAAAACCTGCATTGAAAGAAAAGGTGGGTACGTTGAGGCATTAGTGAATTAATGGAAAAGCTATTACATACTATTTTTTGAAATTAATTTTAAGAACTTATCACGTAATTATTACTAAAGCCCTGTATTTAATTGATAATAATTATTATTGTAAACAATTATTTTAATACATCATTAAAATGCTGCAACATCAAGGTTGATAAACGTAAAGGTTATCTAATTTTTAATGAAAAAAGTTGTTTATTAGAAATTAGTTTACAATTTTGAATACATTTTTTATCAACAATTTTCTATATTATCAAAAATAAAAGTATTTTACTATTGGGTAAAATTCATATTTTGTGATATATCTCATATACGACTGGAAAATTTCGAGACCATGCAGAATTTTTTAGGAAGCAAAACTGCGAACTTAAGTGGACCCACTGTATATTTATATAATTAACGTTTCTTAGATATGGCCAGCGTTCGTTCTAATTTGGATATACGGTACAAATGTGCATCAAAATAAAGAAATATACAACGCAGTCTTGCTCTACTAAAAAAATATACAAACTTAATTTTTCAAATTTTAACATTTTTACCATGTTTTTTTTTATTTATGGCCTAGGTGTATAAATCTAATAAGCCAGTTTCAGTTTGTGTTTTAAATTCGCAATCATGTGTGTTATGTGTACGCTTTGTTACTGTTTCCCAGCGCCACTTCAGGAACAGCAGTGTTAATTAGAACCCAACAGTGAATGGTTGAGTGTGGAATACTACCAAGGCATCAGAATTAATTTTAAATAATTAAATTAATAAAAAAATCCCGGCCAACGGTGGGATTCGAACCTGGGACCCTCGGATCCGCAGGCAGAGACTCCACCACTGAGCCACCCATCCCCGTTTTAACATTTCTCATATATATTTGTATTTTAAGAGCAGAAACTGAAATTTGCCGCTTAAGCGTTCCTTTCGAGTTGAAGTCTATACTTTTTTTAGGGCTATAACACTCATTTTTAATAATTTTTTAAATTTATAAAATTAAAATAACAGCTCCCTTCTAGATAATTGTTTAATGTTTGACATTTCATGGCACACATGATTTTATTAAAATAATTAGGGAATGACTAATAATCAGATCAGCATCTGATAGGAAATGATTACTTAAGGTTATCAGAATTATCAAATAAGGAAATGTACTTCATTTATTAATCAATAATACACTCACCGTCCTAAAATTCGATCCATTCAAAATGATTTATTTAAAAATGCTCTAACTTTCAAATGCGGAGGCTGATTTATTTGAAGTTTTTAGCAACTTTTAGCTAAAATACTGTAGTTTTAAGATTATTATTCGGACATCTAAAAGTAATTTAGTACTCGCCGGATATACAGGGGGGAAATGAAAACAATTTTTCCTCTACTGTTGACACACCCTGTAGGTTAATTCTGCTAGTAGATCTGCACATAATTAACTTTATCAAGAAGACTTATTTGTTTCCAATACTTTGTTTTTTTATTTACCCCGATATCTTAATTTGTTTGTGAAATGTGACGGTTAAAAAAAATGCAACATTCTTAATTTTTTATTCAGTTTTAGCAGAGTAATACATAATTTTATAAACAAATCAAACAACAAATAAACTGATAATTATTACAAATTAATAACGGGTATTTCCCCCACGAGCGCGAATAACTGCCTCAATGCGTCGTGGCATACCCTCTATTAGATGTCGAATCTCCATCTGGTCAATCTGATCCCATTCTTGGACCAAAGCATCTCTCAAAAAATTTAAATTACTTGGAGAAAGAACTCGGTTATGAACTCGTCTGCCTATCATGTCCCAGACGTGCTCAATTGGATTGAGGTCTGTGCTACGTGATGCCAGTTCATCCTTTGAATTTCTGTTTCGTCCAAATATTGCGATACAATCCTCGCAATATGTGGTCGAGCGTTGTGATGCATAAACATGAATTCGTTTTCTATAAACGGTGCAAATGGAATTACATGTGGATCTAGCACATCACGAATATATCGGTTAGCTGTCATTGCTCCGCCGCCAACAATGACTAAATCAGTACGAGCTTCCATGCTTATGCCGCCCTCCATAACTGAGTCTTGTGGAAAAATTTGCTTGGTCAAACCTTTCGCCTCTTCTTCGGTATATTCTTTCACGGCCATCAGGAGAACGTAAAAAAAACCTTGACTCGTCAGAAAATAAAATCTTACTCCAGTCAACGACATTTCAATGTTGATGCTCCCTGGCAAATCGAAGACGTTGTTCTGTTCTGTGATTCCTAAGTAACTCCGGACCAGTTGCAGGTCTTCTGTAGCGTAATCCATGTTCTAGTAATCGCCTTCGAATCGTTATTTCGTTAACAGCTACTTGACGTACTTTTTCTAAACGATTTCGAGCCATAGCAGCAGTATTTCTTTCTCGCAAAACATTTAATGTTACAAAACAATCATCTCGAACATTTGTAGAACGTCGTCTGCTAGATCCTCTTCGTCTCGAAAAACTACCAGTTTCATTGAAACGTTGTAAAGCTCTCTGGACGCTACACCTTGTAACACCCAATATTCTAGAAGCATAATACTGAGACCTACCGTCTTGTACCAGAGCAACTGCTCGTGCTGCTCCAGTAGGCGTTAAAACCATAATGTTATGCTGATAATTAAACTGCAATTGCCAAGTAACGAATATTTGACAGTTGTCATATTGTGTGTTGGCCACAGCATTCTACTTATTTTGTAGTTTATTCTCTACCGTCATTTAAATTATGACCGTTTCTAAAATGTAGCATTTTCTTTAAACCGTCACATTTCACAAACAAATTAAGATATCGGGGTAAATAAAAAAGCAAAGTGTTGGAAACAAATAAGTCTTCTTGATAAAGTTAATTATGTGCAGATCTACTAGCAGAATTAACCTACAGGTTGTGTCAAAAGTAGAGGAAAAAATTGTTTTCTCTTCTTCCCTGTATATGCGGCGAGTACTAAATTACTTTTAGATGTCCGAATAATAATCTTAAAACTACAGTATTTTATCTAAAAGTTGTTAAAAAAATTCAAATAAATCAGCCTCCGCATTTGAAAGTTAGAGCATATTTAAATAAATCATTATTTTGAATTGATCGAATTTTAAGTCGGTGAGTGTAGTTGAGAAAGTGTAGTTTTGTATAATATATGTTCAAAAATGACAAGCATTTTATCAAAAATTTACATATAGGTAAGTATAACTTATTTAGGTCATCCTATTTTTGAAAATTCTACCTACTGGTAAATTTCAACTGTATTAAGTGTAAATTTTTATTTAACGTGTAGTTTGACAAGTCAATTTACTAGATAATGGAGTAATTTGTTTATTTTTCACTTTATATTGCACTTGAGATTTCAAACTTTTTACTTTACGAAAAAAATCGATAGTGTGACGATATAATTTAATATTTTTTGGTAAATTTAAATTGGAAGCATAATTTTCTAGTTAATTTCACATAATAATTACCTCAATAAGTAATGTCTTTTACCAAGTCGAGTTATAGCTAATAATATCGAAAATGTTTGCTGGGTTACTTGCCCATGCCGTACGCCACTGGCAAATACGTGTATCTTATGACACCAAAAATATTTGCCGAATTTAGTAAAATTAAACTGAGAAATAAAAAAATTATAGCCATTAATAATTTTTAAATTATCAACTTTAAAGAGTAATATTTTATCTACCCTGTAGAAGATTTTTATTCGCATAATTTTACTCCTACAATATTACAATAGGTCATACCATCGCTATAAAAATCAAAGAATTGACTTAAAAAGACTATTTGAATATTGAAATGTACCGTGCAAATTGTAGAAAACCTAGTAATTGCAAACAAGAATTATTCAACTGTTATAACGAATTAGTGTACAAAAAAATCCTGGGTAAAACTTTTAGACTACAGAAGACAGGAGCTGTAAATAAACTCATACGAACTTACTATTTCCAGCAACCAGTACTCATTATGTAAACATCAGAAGAAATGTACAATTTAAAAAAAAAACGCAATCATTCACATTTGCTCTCTAGTAAAATTAAATAGGACGTAAAATATTAAGAAACAAGACAATTTTTATAACTTACCTATTTTAGAGAACAAAATAAAGCTAAATCGTATTCTATTCAGTTATCCAAAAATTTGACAAACCTACAACCTGAGTTTAAAATTTGGACATTCAAAATACGAAACATAAGGGGCAGTCCATTTTCTATTTTTTTGGTTTGTTATTTTTTAACATTTCTTTTTACATATAATAAACATATTTTGTTTTTGGTTTATTTCTATTATCTATCTGAATATGTGGCTATTTAAGTGTAACATTTTTAGAAATAATTTTTGAATATTTTTTACGGATGTAGGTATATATTAGAAAAGTTAAATAACTTTTTAAACAGGTTAGCAAAAAGTATACGAGCCATACGGTGTAGTTACGCCCATCTCTATTAATTGTACTAGCTTGCAGGATAATATTCGTATCACGTTGGAAAACAAAGTTATCGAATCGGTCAATATGTACAATACATTTTAATACTTCAATTCATTTCTCATTTCATTTACTGCTAAGGTTTCACACGATAAATTACGCTATTGTAGGTACCGCAAAATGGGGTTACTTTGCCAGCCGGGACAACTTTGCTTAAAAAAACTAAAAAATTATTTTCAGTAAATCTGGCAACGTTGCTCTAATGCAGTTGGCGGCAAAATACTACGCGATCACCAGATTTTAGGCAGTACGAGTCTGGAGCTCGGTGAAGCGGTGCGCCATATTTGAAAATCACGTGAGTAAAAATTTTATTTGGACATCGTAAAATCATGTTGCTATGCTAAGGATTGTGTAATAAAAACTAATGAATCTTGAATTCTGGTTTTAACATTACCTATTCATGTGCATATAAGAGTTTTATTTCTAATATTAACAGTTTTCCAGATGCTAAATTTCCAATAAACACCAAAAGTTTTTTTTTTTTAGAAAATGGTTCGAACGTATAAAAGACAAGTGGGTGCACGGCGTTATAGAGATTATACCGAAGAGCAGTTGCATAGAGCTCTTCTACTGATTAAAAATAATCAAATGGAATATACCAAAACCTTCAATATTCCTAGAAGAACCCTAGTAAATAAGGTCCTGTTGGAGCACCTCAGCTAATCGCCCCGGAGATTGAACGGTGCATTGTCGACGTTATAATAGCTAGCTCCGAATATGGCTGCCCTCTAACCATGACAGAATTGAGAGTAGTATTGAAGAGTCATTTAGACAAAAATAGTGTCCGCCTAAAGAAGTTCAAAGACAATTTACCAAGTGTAGACTGGTGCAAGAATTTTATTCATAGACACAAACATGAATTATCCAACAGACAGTGTTAAATCATTAAAAAAGCAAGAGCTAAGAAAACAGATGAGGAAATGAACAATTACTTTGATAATTTAGAAAGAAATGTGGCAGGAATTCCACCTGGTTCCATCATTAACTACGACGAGATCAATCTGAGAGACGATCCTGGATCGTCAAAATATATTTTTAGAAAAGGGATTAAATACCCTGAACGCATTATGAACTCAACAAAGTCCTCAATATCCGTCATGCTTGCTGCCGCTGCAGATGGAACTTTGTTTGCCTCATATGTTGTGTATAAGGTGGAGAGATTATTTGATTCCTGGTGTATCGGGGGACCCTTGGAACTTGTTATAATAGAACCAAATCTGGGTGGTTTGATCAGTACGCATTTGAAAACTGTTTTACACAAATGGTTATACCGTAAGCCAAAAAAATTGATGGGCTGAAACTTCTAATCGGAGATAATCTATCAAGTCATTTAAACATAATAATCATTAGAGAGTGTCAAGGAAACATTAGTTTTATCTTTCTACCCTCAAATTCAACACATTTGACACAACCTTTGGATGTGAGCTTCTTTAAGCCCTTGAAGGTAGTTTGGCGCCGTATAATAACAAACTACAAAACCAAAAATCCACGAGACAGTACAGTAAATAAAAGCACTTTTCCTCATTTATTGAAAAAGCTCATTGAAGAAATAAAATTAAAAGACGAACAAATCATTCAAAATGGATTTAGAGCAACGGGAATATATAAGAGAGAGGAGGTTCTTAATAGAATGTCTAATAAAAGATAGAACCAACACTGATATTAGCAGGACCTTGTTGAATGTCCTTAAGGAAAGTAGAGCTCCTTCAAAAGCAAACTCCCCAAGGGAAAGAAAATGATAAGAATTGAACCTGGCAAATCTGTTGCAAGTGAGGATTTCACGACAAGTATTCCCAAAGAAAAGAAACGTGATAAAGTAAATAAAGAAACTGAAGAATATGACTGGACCATTGAAAGTGAATCTGAGGACAATTTAGAATTAGATGAAGTCGAGGATTTCCAAAAGACTGATGACCGAAATGACGAGCCTCAAGCCCATTGCTCCCGTGATATTATAACTAGCAAGACTGAAGATGAATTAAAATTAGTTAGAGTTAAAAATTCCGATTTTCTACTTGTAGCACTTTTAGGGAAAAAACAATACAAGCATTTTGTTGCACAAGTTATTGACAAAGAAAAAGACTGCTGTAATGTAAAGTTTTTAAGACTAAAATCACAAAAAAAATTTGTTTTCCTAATATCGGTGACACAGGTCTTATTCTTGAACACGATATTGTGACTATTAGAATCACCAAAACTTGCATCGACATCAAGACAAATTTTTACATTCAAAAATTTTGATTTTTCTAAATATAACATGTTTTAGTTTTTGTTTCGTAAAAATTTAAATGTTTATTTTGAAGCATTTGTTAAGTTTCTTTTGTGACTTACTACCTACTTAAAATAGTTAAGAATTATGTTCTTATTATTTTGTTACCTAAGAGTTATTATTATTTTACCAAAGCGTTATTATTTTATAACAGTCGTTTGTTGACTTGCAAAGAGGTAAATGTTCCTTTATTTTCTTAGCAATATACATTTTTAATGTAAAAATTAATTATGTGTATTAAAATATTTTTAAAGGAGGGTAAAGTAACCCTTCGAGACTGTTAACTTGGCTGTACGCTTAAAAACGTGCAAAAATGCCAGTCGGTAAAGTAACCCAAGTCGAGGTAACTTTGCCAACTTTTTATACGTTTAAAAAATATGGTTTTATTTTTTTTATGCTTTCTAATTACAAAATTATGTAGCCAAAGTAATAAATTTTCATATAGTTAGAGCGGGCTTTATAATTCCCAACAGAACCATAGATATTAAATGAAAACAAAAATGTTGTGCAAAGTAACTCCACTTTACGGTACGCCATTTGGATTCAAAATTTTATAGGTTAAGTTTCAATTTTATTTTTATAATGCCGTTCTTGATTTACACTAAAGAGGAATAGATACAAATTTTAAAATGTTATTTAGGGGATAATTCCGTGGACAACATAAAAAAATTAGTTATTGGGGCGTATGAAAATCGGCCAATTTCATACCGTTCGACAACCAAAATAAAATATACCGAAAAAAAATTGGGTACCATATTGTTTTAAGTCCAGCAAACATAAGAAATTTTGCCCGAGGGCAATTTCAAAATTATGACGTTACGGCACAATGAAAATAAAAACTTTAAACACATTTTATTTACCGACGAGTTAACTTTTTCGTTGCACAATAAACATAATCCATCTGTAGTCTCGGGAAATAAACATTTAAGTATTTCGACTCGACACCCACACAGTACCCTCAAAAATTAAATGTTTAGACTGGAACTTTAGGAGACTACATTTTAAGGCAAATTTAACGGTCAAAAATATTTAGATTTCATTCAAAATTAGGTTGTTCCTGCAGTGCAGGTTTTACACGATGTTAATATTTGGTTTCAGCAAGATGGATGCCCAGTTCACAATATAGGCTTGGTGCCTGATTTTCTGCTAACAATATTCCCAGAACGCTTGAGCACTTATAGTAAGACTAAATGTTATCCGCGGCTTTACACGCGTTGAGTCATGATTTTAATATAAAACAATGCATGATTGCTCAAAAAAAAGGAGCGTTGTGTTTTTAGGGTTCATGGTACGTATGTGATCCTACCGAGCATTGCCGACTAAAAGGACACCTAAGTAAACTGAGAGTAGTAGAGGATAGTGAGTGCAGATTCTGTGAGGAGGAGGACGAAACCTCCATTCACATCCTAACTGGATGTGTAGCACTCCAGAATCCAAGGACACTATATCTAGGAGGATATCAAATAGAAGAGGGAGATTTACCTAACTTGAAGCCACTTCAAATCCTACACTTCCTTGAGAAAATAGGATTGGAAGGGTCGTTATAGGCCTTGAGACATTTCCTTGGTGCATTGGCGACAGAAGGGGGCACAATAGATCGTTTAGGTCGCAATGTATTAGCACCCCATTCCCAACACGTATGTGATAATATAAAAAAAATTCTGGATGAAGTGTCATTTATCTGACCGTAATTACAACACAAACCACGCCACTGGACACCAAAATAGTGATCGCGGGTTCCCAACTTTTAAATTCCATGTAGACATTTTAAATAGCAAGATATGCTATCTAGAATAGTACTTTTTATAAATTTTTTTTACTATTCTAATTTTATTATGTTTAAAATGGTTAGACTTTGTAATTTGAACGTTCGTTCTCTTGTGGCAAATTTTGATGAATTTCTGAGTTTGGTGAATGAGTTTGACTGTATTCCTGTTACTGAAACATGGTTGAAATTTTGATACAAACACACCTTCAATTCCTGGATTGATAGACAATCTAGAGGTGGTAGTGTTGGTCTTTATTTAAATAAGTATATTACTGGTTTACAATTAGTTGAATTTAATTCCTCTGACTTAAACTGTGAGCAAATGTGGATTAAATTTACGATAAACGGTTTTTGCGTTTGCATTGGAATTATATATCGACCACCTAAAGGTAATGTGTCCCTTTTTATTGATAATATTGACTCTACTTTGTCAAAAATTCTGCCTACAGTTGATCACATTATTTGCGTAGGTGACATAAATATTGATTTGTTGACAAATGATAATCCATCTTGTTTTGATGCGTACCACTTATATCAATCTATAAACGAACCTACTAGAATAACATCCACCTCGATGACTCTGCTTGATCCTATTTATATAAGTGATTGTAGTTTAGTAAAAAAAACCAGGTGTAAACCAAACAAATTTTTCTGGCCATGGGTACTCCTTTCTGTAGTTTGGAATTTTCAAAAATAAAAAAGAAACCTAATTTTATAGGTTTAGAGATTTTAAAAATTTTTACTATGACAATTTTTACAATGATTTAATAAATCCTCCATTTCATGAAAATATTGATGATAAAGGCAGTTTCTCACAGAACAAGTTATTCTCTTGTTTGATAAACATGCGCCATTAAAAACTATACATATTATTAAACCTTATGCAACCAGGTTAACTTATCCAATGAAATAACTAATTAAGGAAGGAAATGTTGCTTTAAGCAAACAAGATTACACTGATTGGGATAGGTATAAGGAATTAAGAAATTTCACTCTCTCTATACGTCGTGAAAAAGAGCCTATTTTGACAACCTGTTTAATTCCCATAAATCCAAGGATTTATGGAAGGGTCTAAATAAACTTCAGTCCAGAAAGCAAGAAATAACCCTCACTGCAGAAACCCGAAGAAATAAATAAGTACTTTTGTTCTGTTTTTGTTGATAATGAAGTAGATGATGACCTATTAGAATATTGTAATAATTCAACACTACCTAATTTGCATGGAAACAAACTAGCATTTGATTTTATAACTGTCAGAGAATTTAATAAACTACTCCATAATATCAAATCTAATGCCATGGGTTCTCATGCTGTGTCAATCTCCTTGCTGAAGGACTGTAGTCCACATATTGATAATTACATCACGCACCTTCTAAACTGTTGTATTCAAAGAAACTACTTTCCAACATCTTGCAAAATTGCAACAATTAGACCACTTTGTAAAGTTGCACAATCTCAACCTTTTTCTGATTTAAGGCCTATTAGTATTCTGACGGCGATGTCCAAAATTCTTGAATAGGCTATCTATAATAGAATTTCGCTTTATATTGATGAAAACAAAATACTTCTGGATTGCCAGGCTGGTTTCCGAAGTGGCTATACATCTGTTACACTTTGTCAAGTTACTGATGATATTGTAAGAAATATAGACAGAAGACAAATTACAAGACTTGTTGCTTTGTTTCAAACTAAAATATTTTGGTTTTCCTGAAAATTCTATTCATCTCATTCATTCATATTTGTCTAACCATAGTCAAAAAATTCTTTTAAATAATGAAGTTTCTTCATTACAAAACGTAAAGTCTGGTGTGCCACGGGGCTCAATATTAGGACAAATGCTTTTTATTTTATATACCAGTGATATCTTGACATCTGTTTGCAACTGTAAAATACAAGCGTATGCCAATGACACCCAACTTTATTACAACATTGATAGTAATAATTCTCAAGTTGCTGAACAAGCCTTGAATGAAGATCTTGATCTTATTTATAAATTGTGAAAAACATAATCTTAAGCTCAATAAAAATAAATTTCATCTAATCCTTTTGGAAACAAAAAACAACGGAATTACCTTAGTCAAAGTCTTTCCATAAAAATTGATCAACTAACTTTACCTATAGAAGATTCCATAAAGAATCTAAGCATTCTGTTTGACTCTGATCTCAATTTCCACTCGCATGTAAACAATCTTTTAAAAAAATCATTTTCGACTGTAAAAAAGTTATATTCCATAAGGCACAGTCTGTCTTGGAAGATGAAAAAAAATGTTATCAGAGTCCTTAGTTTTGTCTATTTTCTCATTTGATGATTTCGTCTATGGAAATTTTATTGATTCTTATACACAAAACCGCATACAAAAAGTACAAAATTATTGTGCTAGATTTATTTATGGACTTCAAAAATATGATTGAGTATCTCATAAAATTTATGAACTTAAATGGTTAAAAATGAAAAATAAACGTCATTATAATTTTATTAATTTCTTGTATAATGTCATAAAAGGAAATAAACCAAAAACTCTTTTGGATAAGTTAGTTGTGAGATCAGCACTGCACCCTCTAAATGTCAGCTCTAGAAATCTTTTTCACAGTCCTCATCATAATTCAGCCATGTTTCAGAAATCATTTACCTACCAATCTGTTAAAATTTATAATGAATACTTAATGAAGCAAATACATCTTTTCACAACATATTTAAAAAAAAAATTAAAGAATAATCTACTTTCACAGTAACTTTAATTCTTTTGAATTCAGGCCATTTCTGTGTTAAAAGGCACAGTATTAATTTGATAATTTAATAGTTTTAATTTATCAGAAATACACTTTTTTCTACACCCGTATTATAATAATGCACTTACATGCCCATAATCCGTTTCATAATGATACCCATTATGATACAGATTTTTCATTACGATACAGATTTTTAATCAATAGAAACCTACAATTTTTCAATCAAGCATGCTGTTTGACGTTTGTCCTAGGTTCCTATGTAATTATTTTAGTTGTCAAAACGTATTAAATTTTCGTAGGTAGCTAAACTTCGATAATTATAATATTAAAATGTCTGATATTAGCGATATAGAAGACTCCTCCACACATATCGGAGAAAGCAGAAAATACAGTACAAAATATTTTACCGCAAAAATCTAGGGAAATACCAATACCTGAAGTAATACCATTAATTACAATTTTGTAGAATTTTTTATAGAAATACGAGTAATTACTGTTATTGTGTTCAATACCAATATAAATATAATATTTATAGGTCTTGATTATTTATCGGGTGTAGAAAAAATAGCGTATGCAACTCTCATGTAATGGTTATTAAAACACTCGCATAAACCATACGAAACTCGCCTTTGGCTCGTTTCGTATCCCGGTTAATGCTCGTGTATTAATAACCATCATTACATGATCGTTGCATAATATACTATTATTCTAACACAAATATTGTTTTCCACTAGCAAATCAATTTATTTCCATTATTAAACAAAAAAGGGATTACTTTAGCCCTTTAGTAAAATAAATGGTGTAACCTTCTCAAATCTATTTGAAGATTAAAAAATGCAGAATAATTACTCATGTTACTTAGACAATTTTTGGGTAGTATATTTCACCATACTAAAATGGCCAAGGATTATTTAATAAATGTATATTAAAAATGTGTTATTGGATTATGAAAAACTTAGGCTTGAGGCTAAATAAAATAAATTCTATAATTTAAATTTATATATTTTAAATGTTTTAATACAAAAGTAATTATTCCTTTAGCTAGTCAATTAAAAAGCCGAAGAATTATTATATTATTTAAATATGGTAACTCTATAGGTACTTTTATTGGTTTTGTCTACCTGAATTGGAAGATCGTTTTATAGCACCAGTCTGTTTCCTTGGACTATTTGGGTTATACCTTTCTTGTCCATGTCCATATCCACGACTAAATCCATTAGCATTATAACTATTTTGTCCATAAACGTTTGGATTAAAATCATTTTGTCGATTGTGTTTTGAAAATTGTCTGGGATGACTGTTTATAGGATCTTTTCTCCAATTAGCACTAGCATTATTCTCTTTGCTTCTCCAATTACTGGGTCCTGGACGATAATTAAAATGTTTTTGAGGTAAGAAAAATTTGGGCTTATCTCCTATTAAAACAAAAACTATATGTTACAAAGAAAAAACACAAATTGTATTAAAATATTACCTATATTATAAGGAGCTTTTAAATCCGCAAAGGCCTCTTCTGCTTCCAACACATTTCTTAAAATTCTTAAAACATAATTATCATATGAATTATAGGAATACCATGGTGTTGACAGAATTCTGTTAACTAGAAATTCTATTGCTTTTCTGAGGTAGATGATATTATGGTCTGGGTATTCAAATTCGACCCAGTCATCTATATTTAAAATATTTGGATCTGGAGATACTGCGTTAATTCCACAGACTAGACCAACCTAGAAAAAGTGAGAAATTAAAAATGAATACTAATTCAATAAAATACACATTTTAAATGTCATAAAATAAACTGAGGAAGATTGAAACTCACTGTTAAGGTAGTTATAGCAGTTACGCCTCTTATAAATAAACCATTGCTATGTTTAATCAATTCGTCATATACTAGCCAAGTTGTTATCTTTTGGTTACCACATGCACCACTTGATTGAACATGAACTTTTTGCTCGCTCCTAAAAATGAAATTTTATGGATATAAAAAGCATTAATAAAAAAAATTATGTTATTAATCCCTTTAAAATATACAGGGTGTTTCACAAGACATGTGTCACCGTCCAAAAATAAGACAAATAGTTCCTACAACATGCAACATGGTTTCCCAGATGCTTTGTTTTAAAGATACAGTTTGTAATAAAATTTAAATATTTTCTTCTTAATCCAAAAATATTGAAAGGTGATTTGTATTAATCATTTAAATATCTAACTAATTGTGCTAGGCGGGGTTGGTTGTAATTTAGCCATTGTTTTGTAGCTTAGATTGCTTGCTTATGTGGAGCCTAATCGTAGACGAACTTCTATGCAGATTGACTGACCTCGGCATACCCTGTCAAGGTTAAGCCGACGACATAGTCATATTTGCTAGTGGCAAGTTTAGTAATATCCTGTGTGATATAGTCCAACAAAGACTAGAACATACCAAAAGATGGTGCCGTGAAGTGGGACAGTATAAACCCTACAAAAACAACACTAGTAGCCTTTTCAAGGAAAAGAAAACAATCTCAAAACCGTTAAATTAGACGGGATAGATTTAGAATGGAAAAATGAAGTCAAATATCTAGGCCTAATCCTGGACAACAAACTTCTCTGGAACACACATGAGAAGGAATTAGTAAATAAGGTCACAAAAGCCCTAATGGTATGCAGAAACATTGCAGGTAAACGATGGGGATGTAACCCAAACATACTGCGATGGATGTATACTGCAATAGTGAGACCAATCATCACTTACGGGGCTATAGCCTGGAGTAACAGAACTAGTCTAGCTACTACGAGAGCTAATATCTCAGAAGTACAAAGACTAGCCTGTGTTTGCATTACTGGTACAATGAGAACCTGTCCTACGGCCGCAATGGAGGTGATCTTAAACCTCACCCCTCTACATTTGATGATAGAGAATGTGGCAAAAAGGACACGATATAGAATGATCAGGAAAGGAGTAATCAGACGAAAGTCTACTTTCTTCAGGACTAAAGATACCTGGGAAATGCCCCAGGATGAAATGCAAAAGAAGTACAGTTTTGTGAAAAATTTCAAAACCACAGAGCTGGGCTGCAAGAAAGAATGGAGCCGAGAATCCATCGCGCTTGCAACCGAAAGACGTGCTATTCAGTGGTATACGGACGGTTCCAAAACCATAGAAGGAACTGGAATAGGAGTGCATGGGCCGAGAACCAAGCACTCCGAAAGCTTGGGAAAATACTCAAGCATCTTCCAGGGGGAAATTCACGCCATCGAGAAGTGTATCCAGTTTAACATCGAGAGAAACTATCATAGACAAGAGATTATCATCATGTCCGATAGTCAAGCAGCCACCAAAGCGCTGAGCTCTTACGTAATCAGTTCAAAAATGGTCTGGAGATGCCTAGAACAATTGAATGAGCTAGGCGAGAAAAATAGAGTTACTCTCACTTGGGTCCCGGGACATAACGGGGTACAGGGTAAGGAGATTGCAGATAGTCTTGCAAGGAAAGGGGCTCAAACACCCTTTGTAGGATCTGAGCCGTTCTGCGGTATCGGCAGTAACATAATATTAGGAGAGATTAAAAAAGAATTGGGCAGTAGAAGAACCAATGATTGGAACAATCTCTTAGGGCTGAGACAGGCCAAGATATTTCTGGGTGAATATAACCAGAAAAGATCGGAAGCCTGCATCTGCCTGAGCAAGAACAGGCTACGTATTGTAACAGGGATCCTTACCGGGCATTGCCGACTAAAAGGACACCTAAGTAAACTGAGAGTAGTAGAGGATAGTGAGTGCAGATTCTGTGAGGAGGAGGACGAAACCTCCATTCACATCCTAACTGAATGTGTAGCATTCCAGAATCAAAGGGCACTATATCTAGGAGGAAATCAAATAGAAGAGGGAGATTTACCTAACTTGAAGCCACTTTAAATCCTACACTTCCTTGAGAAAATAGGATTGGAAGGGTCGCTATAGGCATTGAGACATTTCCTTAGTGCAGTGGCGACAGAAGGGGGCACAATAGATCTTTTAGGTCGCAGTGTATTAACACCCCATTCTCAACATAACATAACTAATTGTGCTATCAAAAAATGAAAAAGTCAGTGGCGTACGTACATTTTGTTAAACAATATTATTATTATGTGTTTTTTGGGTACATTTTACAACTAAAATATCATTCAAATCGTTAAAGCCTTTTGGGAAATTATTTGAAAAACCAAAAAAATTAAATTATAACACCCTATATTTTTAAAACAAAGCATCACCACTGAAGCGATGATACTTGTTTTTTGACAACCTGTATAGATATATTAGAAATATCATGTTAATTTGCACAGACGTAAACAGTTTGTTCAAAATTAACAATTACCAGATGTATGATAGAAATTTAGTCCTAACTTGAAGAAAGCCTTGTAAATATGTCAAAGTATTTGATCTTTAATTTGTAGGATGGTAAGTAACATTATTATTGTAAATACTTTAATTTTTTTTTTGTATTAATTGTAAAAAAATTAATCCCGATACAATCCTGGACATACTGCACTCAAAGGTATTATGAAGGATTATGTTAATAGTTTCATTGATCTTTTACTACATTTCGAAGTTAATAATAAAGGTTTTGAAAGAAAAAAATACAAACAAATATACAGAATGGCAATTTAAAAATTTGCTATAACTAACTATATCTCATAAATGCTTAAAACCGTTTCTAGGATACGAAGGGGAAACTTAAATGACAAAATAGAGCAAATTTAAATAACTACTTATCCCCATCAACCTCCTATGCACCACCAACTGAAACAAATGACAACCCCATACTTGTCATACGATGGTGATTCTATAGTAAATAAAAACCAATTTAAAAAGAGAATATTTCAGTTTAGTTTATCTGAATTAAATATTTTTAAATATTTCTAGACATGTCTAGACATTTCTAGACATATCTAGACACTTTTAGACATTTCTAGACCAAGAGTACAAAATAGTTATTATTCGATTTTACTTTCATGTTATCATCTTTAGTTCCTATGATATGGTCATTGTTACACATTAAAAAAAAATAAGCATGAACTCACCTAGTAGCTAAACTATTTTGATGAGGTAGGGGATAGGCAAGCTTTGGGTAAGAGCCGGTACAGATGATTGCCTTAACTAAAGGCCAACAGTTTGCATTTTTATTGTATACTTCCAAGGAATTACTTTGGTGGATGAATTGAACTGCTCTAAGTTGGCCTAATAATTGACTTCGTGTTTCTAATATTGAATTCATTGTAGAATGACTTATATAGTATTCTTGACAAAATTTTGATACTTTACCAGCAGCCGAGCTCTCCTAAAAATGTTCAAAAAAATGTATTTCAATTTATTCAACACTCAAAAACACAAAACGAATATGTCAAAATCCATACCAGATTGATTTGTTATGTAAAACATGACATATGTATTATTCTTAACAGAAGCAACGAATCACGTTATCTTTTACATTCAAGGCTTTGCATACCACATGTTTCATAACATATTCTAATGCGTTTCAATTTTTTTTAATCGGACTTGGGCATGGATGTTTGGCATATTTCACTCTGTATATCCAGGGAAGACCCGACCAAATTGACACACGCCACAACTTCAAACTCATCATTACAGCTTAACATCAAAATATGCGTATAATGTCGTAAGATAAGGAGGTGCAACTCCAAACCAAAAATAGTTAAGCAATTCAATTACATCTGCAGGCGAACATGAACCAGGGAACCAGTAGAGTTTATACCCGAAGAAATATAAGAGAATGTAAATGTATATAGTTTGATTTTAATCGTTTTTTAAAGCAAAAAGGCAACGCAAAGCTATATTAATGATGACTGAAGAAGTAATTTGAATTTGTGTTCCAATGTCAGTGATAGTGGACTTATAAAAATTAAATTAAAATCATTAATGTTTCATTCCAATAATTTTCAAGATTTTATTCATTTAAACATTTAAAATAATTTTGTTACATAACTTTAAACTACTTTTTTACGATCTGCAAACAATATTTAAAAAAAAACGTAAATGGTTACTCTAATTCACATATCGACAGCTTAACTGTAACACCTAGTAATCCACAAAAGAAAATTTTACAGTAGAGGCAAAAAACTCTCTCCTGTAGGTGAGTTCGGGCTGCGCACTCCAGAGTGGAGTGTAGTAATTAGGCGTAAACGGAGTGCGAATATGATTTTACTCCTTTAACTCTCGGAGTGCAATGTCAATTGTCAATGTGACATACCAGTACTTAAAATTTAATCGTACTTGTCAGTAACGACCGTATAAGTTTCTTCCATATTAATGATATTCACGGGAACCAAAAAAAAATTTATTTACTAAAGAATCACTCACAATTAACTTATTATCAATTTAAATCACCTTATGCGCATGCCCGATCCACACTCCACTCCACCATCTCCGAACGGTCAAAGAGGAACTTTTATTTTAACTCCTTCCGTACCCGAACGCCTTAGGTACTTTAGGAGTGAATATAGTGAAAAGAGTGCGTAGACCGAACTCACCATCTATCGTGCGGGCCAGGACTTGTTAGAAATCGCGGGAATCAACTATAAATAATTTCATTTGGGACAAGAGGTTTTAGTGACCGATAGTGTCCATCTTTTTATTGAGTAAACATAAAAACGTTAATTCGTAATAATTGTGGATTACGACTTGTTAGAATTAAGCCATCGATATGTCAAAATTCCATTTTTACCACGATACACAGACGGTATGTTCCTGCGCATGCAGCTGACTGACGGTGACGTCACGTGGGACATAGAATTATAAGCATTAAATGGGAGATAGTGTTTAAAATTCGATATTTTGTCAATTTTAGATTTTATGCAGTTACTTAAGCTTTATTGGTTATTTTGTAATAAATTCCTTTACAAATATGAAGGTTTAAGGTAAATAATACTAATAAAAATATTAATTTTTCTCATAAATTATAGGTATTTTGTGACAAAATCCATAACCTGGCTATAAGATAAGTAAAGATATAGACTAAAAAACAAGTTTGACTCAAATTTGTGCTTTCTGGGCGTGGTAGTTCTCTTGTAATCTCTTTTCTTATTATGTGAAATAAAAATAAGTGTGAAGAAACAATTTATTTATTTATTTATAAAAAGTAAGTACACAAAAACATTACTTTTTATTTGGTAAACTTAAACATTTTTTGTCAAGTTTACTTTGAAAATACTCAAAACCAATTTTCCTGTTCATTTATCTTATTCTTATATATGTTCGTGTCCTGCTCATGCATCGCATTACTTCAAAAGGACCGTTATATTGGGACAGGAAACTACTGTTTTATCTGCTAAAATTTTTAAATACCGATTTATTTTCTTTGCTTAATTAGACCCGTGCACCTGGTGGAATTCAGTTTCCTTTTCTTGCTTCTATGTTTAAGAGGAATCTCACAACTACTTTCCTCAAAGTGGATAGGGCAACTTCAATTAAGCTTGTCCTTTCTTAGATAAGAATTTACCCATATTTTGTGGCATTCGGAAATATCTCCACCACGCAGACAGGCATTTTAAACATTAATTTAGTTCTTCCCTCTTATATATAGGAAAATATACTCACTACTAACACAAAAACAAATAAATTATTATAAATTATTTTACACTATTCAATCGAAAAGTGTCAAAATAACTTGAAAGTTCGTCTCGCATTACGCCATGCGCGGTTTGGACGAATTTTGAATCGAAAGTCAGCATACCATTAGTATGTGTATCGTGCATTTTTACTAATTTTACAGGATACAGTAAAAACAATGAGATAGGCGTCGCAGTTACCTTTACTAAAATGACATAGTAATAAAAATAGTAGTTTTCACAGGCGAAAAAATTCAAAGTTTGACAAACAATTCCGACATTTGTGAATTAGGTTAACAATATGGCGAAAAAATTTAAAGTTTGACAAACAATTCCGACATTTGTGAATTAGGTTAACAATATGTCAAATTCAATGACAGAATGGTTTTTATTAAAAGTTAATTTGTCATTGGAACACAAATTACATCACACTAATATCCTCTACTTATAATAATATTTTTTGTGGTTTATGTGCTCTGACATTTTATTTTAATGATTTAAAGGTGTGTTGTCCAATCATCTGATGAAAAAATCTGGGAACTAAAGAAATTTATTAGTGATTGGCGGCACAAATCAATTTCAAACAACGTATGAATATAAATCTATATGGAATGTTCTAAAAGATGTGCTATTCCTACTGTCACGTTAACTCTAATTTCAGTAGTAGATGGAATCCGCAGAACTGGGTTAATGAGACGTAAATATAGACATTAATTATATTTTAACCCTCAAAATATATACATAATTAGATAAATCGTTATAATATTGTAGGCGGTCCTATGTATTAAAAAGGTACAATATTATAAAATCTACTGCTAATTTAAATGACTTGTTTTATTTACTGCAGGTTGAAGCCTTTCTTCTAGATACAAATATTAAGGAAACCTACCATGATTAATTTTTATTATTAGAAAAGAAAGTATTTCGCTACAGTTAAACTACTATCAAGTTATAATGCAAATTAATCTTTAGCTTTTCGACAGAAGATCTAGGTTAGGGTTGCCACCTGTCTTTTTTTCAAACAAATTGTCCTTGTGACTTTTTAAATCCTAAAATGTCCTTTTAGAAGCTCGTCGATAGAAAAAGAACCTGGTTTATAAAAATATAATCTGATAACATTTTTTTTCGGCAGAAGGACCTAGGGTTTATTAATAATATTAGCTGATGAGGACTTGTTTTTTAGAAGCTCGCCAGTAAGCCCTGGTTTTTTCTTTTAGAAATTTCCCTTTCTTAAAGGGGTAACCCTAATCTAGGTGTACAATAGGTGTTTTAAAGAGAAAGTCAAGTAAATAAATAATTTGCGAATTTAAATAGACAGCCGTTTATTCATTTAACATTTTTTTATTACCTTTCTTTACTAAGCTACACCCTCCTAAAGGAGGCTTGAAAACTAATCAAAGTGAAACTTGGTAAATAGTTTTCAGTCATGAATGAGTATTTTCTTTGCATAAATAAAAAGTTACTTGGTTGTATCGGTTATAAGTTTCTATTTTTTACTTTACAATGCACAACATACATTTTGCAAAACAATATTTTCCATCAAGGGACAAAAATTTAAATTTTTTTAAAGGTAAGGTAAAACAATAAGATGAGGCTTTGACTGTTTTAAAAATTTAAAATTGTTTTCGTCTCTCGATATTTTTTTTTTTTTTAATTATATTGACTGCACCAGGAGATGGAAAAGATTTGTTTTTCAAAATAACCAAGGAACTTTCTATTTCTACATTCAGGAAATTATCCTTGTTCAAAAAAAGTATTTTTTTTTTAACTATCTTCTGTTTTCACAACGGGGTAAAAAAAGACAAACCTCTAGTTTGTTCCGAAATTTTATAAAGTCTTTGTTTCATTTTCTTGTCAATTTTTGTGGTTTCTGATTTATTTGCAAACCTTTTATCTTAAAAAAATGTAAAAAAACAACAATTTTCAATAAAATATGTACTCATTCCTAAAGGACATTATTTAATTACAAAAACTACAACTGATTGTCAATCTTAAAGCATTTGTTAAAAATGACACCTACATACATGTCTACAACCTTCTTAAGTTTCCATACAAATTGTGTAAAACTAATTGGGATTACAAATTTCTGGCGCCTCCTTTAGGAGGATATAGCTTAGGAACAAAGGTATATTAAAAAATGTTAAATAAGAAACACGTCATTATTTTAGATAAGGAATATACAGTTATATGTTGTATACATGATTCAGGAACATCCTATACACTGGGAAAAGGAAGCTTAATGAACAGATATTTAGTAAATGTCCTCTGAACTATATCAATTGTCTGTGACACATAACTAGATTGCCAGATGATACTGCAATATTACGAGGATTATTTAGCTGTTTTCGATTTAAAAAAATAACATCTGATTAAAAGAAATGTTTCTAAAGTAGACACACCCACAAAAACAGAGATACGAGTAATGGCCATTGTTTCAAAACCGTTTGAAACATATCAGAGACAGTACTGTGCTCGGTAACCAGATGTTCATTAATAGCATCTGTAAACAAACGTGTACGTAACAATAACAAACGTGTACGTGACAATAATCGCATCCGAGTTGCATCAGCGCGAAACACTCAAGGCCAACCATGGCACGTATGAATATGCATCTATCTTCACGAAAGAAACAGTTAGTTGGCTAGCAACCGTTGAATTATTCACACGGAAAAGAATGAATCATCCGGCCTTGGGCCGTGGTGCACAGTTACATAAATAACAGTTATTATCTAAGCAAAGATGATTACATGATAATAAAATAATATTTTTTTATTTATTAAATACACTATTCTACAAGTAATACCCAATTACAGAATAGGAAAATATGACAAAAATATTTAGATGAAACGTACAAAAATGAAAAATATTACAGGAAATAAAGTACAATGTTAACACTAAGGCAGTGATAATAAGCCTCTAGGTATTTAAATAAAAAAAATTTAGTGTAAATATGTACAAATTTAAAAGTTGTCGTGCAGCGTTTTTGCACAATAAATTGTTTTTTACGAAGTGTTGGAATTTCATTATCCGTATGGAGATGGTTGCAGCTATCACCGAAAGGAGACAGTCCACTTGTTAAGCGAACCTTATGACCCTATTTATAATTTGTGTTGGGTTTAACCTTTAATAACCCAAAAATCCAACAGCCATTGATAACTACACATGAATGAAATCCACATTGTAATTAAAAAAAAAATAATAATAATAATAATTGTAAGCTGCTACAAGCATGACCTACTTCATAAACACTTGTTTTTGATCATTTCATAGAATCAGCCTTTTACTCAAGCCATTTCCTCAAAATATAAAATTATAATTTGATGTTGAAAATGATCAATAATTATAAAAATAAATCTGGCTCACCTGCCATTTTCTAAATACTTCCAAATACAGTACATGATCACTCATAACACCATCTATTAAAATTTTCCTCTTTTCAGCTGCCCAACTTTTTAAATTAGCCTGTGGTGGTAACTGAAATGGATCCCTAAAAATAGTTTAATGTAGAAAGTTTTAAAAAAAGTCCATGAGGTGAATATCATTAAATAATCATTTTCGTTTACTTGTGACTCATTGATGCCACCAGAGTTAATACCGGTTCCAAGCATCGAAAAATAACACCATATATTAACATTTTTCCCAGCTGTGGTTCAATGGTTAATTGAGACAGATATGCTCCCAGTCTAGTCAAATCCTCTTCTTTATCCAATGCACCAAGAAATTGCAAATTTTCAATGGCGACTTTTATGGAATTAGCTGAAGGTGGGTCAGGTGCCAATGAGAGAAAATTATGTATGTTCATGTCTTCAGGCGCTAGTATCTTAGCATGCAAACATAATTCCTAAAAGAGTGTGCCAGAAAAAATTCGTTAAATCGATTTGATCATACTGCTTCTAGCAATAAAAGGTTTTATCTGCAAAATTAGCAGTTTTTATCTTTCTGCATTTATCTACATTTTATCTTTCTTGATACCAAAACGAAATGTCCTACTTGTAAAGGTACTAAAATGTTCAAGAGTTACACAAAAAAGGTTTAGAAGATAATAATTATATGTCTGAGAAAATAAGTTAAATAATCGATTATCTTGAAACAACAAATTTTCGGATAGGACCTTTCTTGGTATGACGGCAGTATTTATAAGGTCCTCATAATTAAATATTTTGTTAAGAATTTGAGTACAAAAAAATATTTAAAACATCCAAATTGACAAAATCCATCGTTTTTGAATTCTTACCTCTAAAGATACTCTTAAAATTTCAGGAATTCTTTCGGTGTCCATATTTTCGAATCTCTGTTTAGAATAAAGCCTAAAACACATTCCAGGTCTTGTTCTGCCAGCTCTTCCCTTTCTTTGATTTGCACATGCTTGCGATATCCACCTTGTTTGTAAAGATGACACTTTATTGTACTGAAAATTATTTGATAAAAAAATAAAAACCTAAGGTAACAAAATTATAGTATCAATTATTTTTATTTGGTCGTTTTTCAGAAAAATGTTTCCAGTGTTACTTGTTTTCTCTTAAAACTTTTAAACAAAGAAAGCAATGAGGATGACACACGAAATGGTCGAAACTAGTTTGGCTTTAATTTTATTAAATTTTGTGTGGTGCAGATTTTGTTTTCCATTTTAATCTTTGAATTCTAAGACCTGAGGGAGGTGAGAATGTGTATGTCAACTAGAGTTAGAATCTGATGTCTTCAAATTTACCAATTTCACCGTGGCCTAATTGGTAAAGATATCGAGGCGAGGTTCGATACCTGACTCTTCAGCTTTTATATTTTTTCTTTGGTATATTTTCAACTTGGGGTTGTGGGGGTGGAATCCTTAATTTCGCATGGAAAATTGTGGTTTTCATTATAACATTTCCAAACGCATCCTTTAGAACTCGGTTCTTTAAACAATATTTTCTTTCTTTTTTCATATATGTAGGAAGAAGAAGGACCGATTTTAGGATTTATTCTGGTACATGCTAAGAGTGGAGTTTTACACACTGTAACGGTCACACCGATGTACAGGCTTAACCAGTGTTTCACACCACAGATATAATATGGGGCCGATCTGACTCATCACTATTAATAAATGTGTGTTTCATAAGGTCTTGGAGATATTAATACTTAGATACTGAATGCATTTTATTTTTACACTGAATAAAAATCAGTTTAATTTAACACTAGGACATTGCTGACAACTAAACTACTTTTTACATTATTTACAATTACATTATTTCTCGGAAATGTATTACTTAAGTCGAGTTGATTTACATTTTATACAATGGCGGACACAGCGCTCAGAGTAAGTAAGTAGTAAAGAGAGGACAGTAAACAATGTTTGTGTCGCCATGATAATATGGTCAAGAATTCTAATTAGAGAGAAATAGATTAATATCTCTATCTCTTTGTTTGGATTTGTCAGTTTGACAAAGCTTTTCTCAGACAATTATTCCAGTGTTTAATTTAAATTTGTTCGTGTTGTGGTGTTAAAAGTAATTGTTATTAATATTATATTCATAACAAAAAAGTAATATTTTGTTTTCACTTCATTAAAAATGCACCTACCTACCTTTTAAAACATTTTATTTTATATTCTACTTGGTCAACATTTTCGCATTTAAAATGACCCAGCGAAATTGTTTTACGGTACGCTACTGCTGAGAATTCTAAAACGAGTGAGAAAGTCTTCATTAGAAAGAGAGATACTTTATATGATAGCGACATTAATATTGTATAACTTTATGCAGTGGTGGCCTATCTGCTATTATATTATCTAAGACACAGCGTCCCTTTTTTACCAATAGATAATATGCATGTTATTCGTTTGACTGTTGATCAAGCAGTGAGTATAGATAATGAGCCGACCAAGCTTGAGGCTGACATAATAATGTTTAACCAATGAGGAGTGGCTGACGCGCATGACATATTTATCTGTTAGAGAATTCCTTACTGGCTGAGATAGTACAAGCTACAGGGACGGTTGAAGGGGTTATAATTCGGGAATCAGTAATGATGAACGTATATTGAAAGTAATGTTGAATGTATTTCAACACACACCTATACTGAATTGGTGGCTTTAGGGAGAATTTGGAGAGCTGAGGGAGGGAAGAGTGTATATACCATCTAGAGTGGAATCTGATTTCTTCTGATTTGCCACTTCAACCGTCAAATATGTGTGCTTCTTTTCAGATTTATTAAATTTGTTTTGGTTTGTTATCACCCTAGGGTTGTGCGGATGGATTTCTTAAATTCGTAGGGGAATTGTTGTTTTCATATTGACATTTCCAAATGCATGCATTAATTTTCAGATCTTTAACCTATATTCTCTCGTTTCTTTCTTCAAAATATGTTTAAGCCTTTCACACTATCTCTTAAGATAAAATAGTGGGGGAACGTAAAAATAAATATAGTTAACAGAAAAAATTAGCTTAATAACGCCGATTTTCAGTTTAATATGCATTGTAGACTCCTGTTTTTCGATATTCATATTGAAATAAATATTGAAAAATTTAAAATCGTTTAAAAAAACATTTGGAAATAATTTTAAGTGATTTTTCAGTTCCTAAGTATTTTAGTGTGTATAAAAGTCGTTAAAATAATGTTTTAATGTTAAATGTAAATATTTTATTCAACCTTATTGTCTTTTGTCTCTTAAATCTTTTAATTATTAACCTATTTTATGAATTATACCACGATTGTATTTCAGCACCATATATATTTCACTACATTTTAATTATAATTTTAAAATTGTAATTTATTTCTCAAATGGGCTTGCCCGTAAATAAATAAATAAATAAATAAAATAAACATCTTTTTCGAATAACTTTTTTCAAAAAACTGAAACATAAGGAGGATAGACGTGTTTATCGGTTTTACCTTTTTTTAGATGTATGAATCATACGTCAGCAATGTCCTACCTTAGAACACCAACATTTTACCTTTTACTTACTAGTAAGTATTGCACTTCAGAGCACATGCCCTAAAGTTTGATTATTCAGGAAAACATTGGCACCACATTTAAACTGCTTATATCCCACTAATGCCATCTTGTATCCTACCACTGGCTTTGTGACAACCCATCTGCCTCGCATTCAGAAGATAGTGTTTTGATCCCCACTGCTGACTGATCTGCTATGAATTTTTTCATAGCAATAGGTACATGCTGGGTCAGTAACATCGTCTCAGATACCTACCACCCCATCTCCACATACCAAAGATTTCAGATAACAGCAGAGGGGCTGAAGAGGCTAGAAAACCATGTAGCGGCCAGAATAAAAAACACATCTTTTACCTCCTCTGCTTTTTCTTGTACTCTCCTCCCTCATCAACCAATCGCCATCAGCCACAATCACATTTTGACCGGCGGGTGTCTTCGTTTGTAACTTTTCTTGCTTTGTAATATTTTATTTATTGTGAATTTGTACGAGCTGTTTTTGAAAAAATGCCGCGACTCGAAAAGGAAGATAAACAAGAACAAACTTATTTCTCAACATCGATGCAGAAGATCTAGCCCTTAGACCATTTAAGAATTGAGGAAATCCTGATGAGATAAATTAAATTGGAAAATTCTTCAAAACGCGTTAAATAGTGATTTTTTAAATCGTTGAAATTTTAATAAGTTCAACAGAAGGAACACAATGTATTTGGGATATTCCAGAAAAAAATTATAAATGCAAGGCATTAAAATAAAAGCAGAAAAAATGGACACTCTATAAAGACTCTATACAGGGTCCCACAAAGAAACTGGTACTACTTGAAATGCAATAATAGTGAAAATCGCGAGGAAAATCGTCCAAATAAAAATATACCAAACTCTACTTACAGCATCAAAACATTTTTCTTTTGCCTTGCCAATGTCAATAACAAAAACAACATCGTCAATGGTAACACTTGTCTCAGCAATATTGGTAGATAATATAATTTTTCTTAAATTGGGAAGTTTCTTAAATACGTCATTTTGTTCCTTTATGTTCATCGAACTATGAAGAAAAAATATTTTATAACTCGTATGATCTAAAGACGAGTTTTGGATTCTATCATTACACAACATTATTTCATCATAACCTGGTAGAAATATTAAGATTGATCCATCTGTGTTGCTGACATGTATCAAACTAATAAGAGTTATTATTAAATCGTAATCAATAAAGTAATCTGGAGTTGTTTTATCAAATAATTCCAACAGATACTCTCCTTCTTTACTAGTATCAGTACTTTGTGAATCTGATTGTCTCCTGTTTCTTACACATTCAAGAATTCTAAGTATTTCAGGATTGTCATAGGCATAATCAAAAGCAGTTTTACTTAATCGACAGCACAATTCCAAATTTGCACCTATAAATGAGAAAGCAAAATTTGATACTGATTACTTATAATGATTATGAGTTAAACAATTACATTAAAACTCAAGAATATGTCTTTCAACTTACCCATATTACACAGTTTAGTGACAAATTCTTTATCACCAAGAAATGCTGCAATCATTAAGGCTGTTTGGCCATTTTGTGAATGTTGATAATCTACTGAGATGCCTTCAACAAAAAAATACATTCCCAAGTGAGCTGTAGCTTCCAAATGGTGTAAATTATAGTCATAATTTGCACTAAAATTCAGGTATTCTTCTAGAGCTTCATCTACACAGGGATTTATTTCTTGTTCATTATCTTTTATTTCAATCTCAGATCCTGCTAAGAGCTGTTCCTCATGTATAACTTGTTTTTTCTGTTCTTTTAATTTAGTAGCCCTCATCTCAGGTGACATATATTTTGTTAGTACTAATACATCTTCCAAAAAAATTGTATCTATGGCAAATAACCTTCCTGGTATAGAAAGTACAATGACATTTTCAAAATATTCAACAAATTTATTTGTATTTATAGTTGCTGACATGAGTATTATCTTTAAATTGGGATATTTTTTTACATTCTGTTTCAAACAAATAAGCAGGAAGTCTGCCAATTTATCTCTTTCATGAATTTCATCTATTATTACATGGGTAATGTTATTTAAACCATCAGTACTGCACATAAGGTTTCTTAGAAGTACCCCAGTTGTACAAAAAATTATATTGGTATTAATACCATAATTTTGTTCAAGTTTAATGTGGTAACCAACAGAAGCACCAACAGTATCTCCTCTTTCATATGAAACTCGTTCTGCAGCAGCCACTGTTGAAATTCTTCTAGGCTGTGTACAAATAACTTTGCATGGTTTTTTTAATAATGCACTATCTTCTGCTATGTATTGAGGAATTTGAGTAGTTTTTCCAGAGCCTATTACAAATTCATAAAAAAAAACTGTTTATAAACAAAAAAAGTAGCAAAAAATTTTTTAGTTGAATTATATGAATTCAAATTGTAAGACAATTTATTAAATTTATGATCAAAGGTTGTAGGGGTACAAATTGTTCTCTTTTGACTATTAAGTCATCATAGTATCCTTATTAACAGTGGCATAGCCAGAAATTTTTCATGGGAGGGGTTTCTGAGTACTATGGGGGGGGGGGGTTAACAAACAGTTAATAGCAATTAACACCAATAAGATAGCGGAAACGGTGATGTGAAGGCCTCTATGGGGAACCCCTGTGGCTGCACCACTGCTTATTAAATGTTTTCTTGTAATATAAGATATACATTCTAATTTTTAATATAGAAATTCTAGTTAGACTCTTTTTAACTAGTTTAATTATTGGACACTATGGTGACTTCATAATAGTCAAAAACCCTGCAAGGGCGGCACAAGGCCAAATTTTAAGAGGGCAGCATTGCCTTTAGCCATTCCCTTTTTAGCATATTTTTTTAATAAAAGGCTTGTGGATTATAAGAAAAGAATTTTAAGCTCGGGGGAAGTGGCATGACCCCTTGTTGGAGCCACCCTTGAAACACTGAAATTTTGGCACAAAATAAAAAACAAATAGTGCATTAATAAAAATAAAATATAACAGAGAATATTACTTAGATATTTGTTTGTTATATAAATAAAAAATTGAGCCTTTTTGATAAGGATTGAGCTAACAATATGAAGAAAATAGGTTTTTGAATTTTACTTTTTCTGGAATAATTACAGATAAAACTAAAAATATTTTTTATTTTTGATATATCGATGAATAAATTGTCAATAAATAATTTACCAATTTTATTAATAAGAAATAATAGCTATATAATGAAATATACCCACCAGTTTCAGAAGAAATAACAACTACCTGGTTATTTTGGATAGTTTCTATAATTTTTTCTCTATACTCAAACACGGGCAAGTTTTGTCTTACACCTGTGACATCCCGATTTACATTTATCACATTGGGAATCACTGCAGGGCTATGAATTAACCTTCCAGCTACTTTCTGAACATTGTAGGTGGTAGGTGCTTTATGTGCCTCAGGACTAGGTATTGAAGCATTAACAAACTCATTTAGGTGTAATTGAGCACCCTCACAAGGAAAAACCTCAATGTACTGATTGCAAAGTTGTTGACTTTTCTTTTTAATATGCAATTTTCTGATGGGCTCTTTTCCATATGATTTGGATATGATATTTTGTTTCTGTGCCATGTAGTGTATATACTTTCTTTGTAGATTGTTTAAATCTGAAGGAAAAATGTATTCATTTTTATCTGGATCATCTAAAAATTCTTTAAATATGCGATCAATTTCAATACGCATAATCTCAGGAGTACTTTCCAAACAATTCGAATCAATTCGTTTACTGTTTTTATAGTTTTTGTATCTAAAAAATGCTATTAAATTAAAACAAAGAGAAACTTTGAAGTGGTTTCAAATATTACCCTTTATTTCTTCCTCGTGAAAAATCCATTGTATAAAAATGTATTCCAACAAAATCAAAATAGAATAAAATAGGCTTTTTCTTTTAAAAAATTATACAAGTTTAATAGGTATAGAAGCAATTTATGAATGAAGGTTACATGTTTGAAAATCACTTAAAATCGCATGGTATGTAAAGTATATTATTGCCTTGCCACTACTCCTATTTTTATTTAACGTCTTGACAGATGTACATCTGTCGGCAGTGTCAGTGTCAACTTGACGCGCGATCAGATGTTTTTGCAGAAAACTATACCTCTTTCGGTTTGTTTTGTTGTCTGGGGACGCCTGGAAAAAGTCTGGATACTGGCAAGGTTTCTCAAAACGTAAGAAATAAAGTTCAATGTATCCATTGTCTGTATAAAGGTAGCAGACAACGATATAACTATCCTATAGGTAGATAATAAATCTTAAAGGTTGTTTAAATAAAAAAGTTTTTATTATGTGTATACGTCTCCATCTACCAATAAGTAGAAACCAAATATACTTTATAAATGCAATGGCGGGAACTTTTGTAAACGGCGTACCATTTGATATACATCATAGATATACATTTTCTAAGAAAAGCCGGTAAAACATCAACAGAATTATACATAACTTGAATGTTGGTTAATACAACATGGATGTTTAATGAAATTCCAATAATTGTTAAGTACTCCTAAGTAAAAAAAAATGTTATAAACACTGTTACCCAGTTTGAAAAATATAATGGCGGGTTTTTTCAAGATATTTATTTCCACGGAAAATCTGGCGAAACTACCTATATGTTGTACGATTATACAAAACTAACGATTTTATTAATACCGATTAATCTCTCACTTACCTGGTTGATTTAATTCTTTATTCATGTTTTGCCTTTTTTAAATCACTACTCTGGGGTACTTTAATTATTTAAATTAAATTGATCACTAAAATGGTATACTTGTTGCACGTAATTATACCTAATTATTTGGTATATCGCTAAAATTATATGAAATTTGAAAAAAGTTTACCGAAATACTGAAGGAACGACGAAAACCAGTGAATTTAAATTTAAAAATAATGGTGGTCACTGGTCAGCCTTCATTTGTCGAACGTAGAATACACGGCGTTGCCAAAGATCATTAGGCGTTGCCAATGTGTCAAATATTTCATTGTAATTTTTGCCTGTTTTTCAGAACTATCTAGATGAGCGTTGACTAAGTAAACTATAGACTATAGGGATCCAAGACTTGCGGGGGCCCTCAAAACTCTTTAAAGCAATGAAAAAATAGTAAAATAGAAGAAATATTGAGAAAATAGACTATTATTTGTCCTGCACTGTATACGGTATTTATATATATGGGACACAACAGAGAAGTTTGGACATCAAAAATTATTTAGGGCTTTTGAAGTTAATAGCACAATATGATCCATTTTTATATAATCACATAAAAAAATGTGAAAATCCAGGACGCGGTAATGTTTCATATTTATCATTTTCTATTTATTGTGACGAGTTTATTGATGTGAGTTTATATGGAATATATCGAATCTTGTTTTACATGATTTTATTAGCACCGACTAAACATAAAACATTACCAGTCTTTTTTGTAACCTTTTTTTACAGACACTTCTTGATATATTTTTAAAACGGTACTAAAATATCCCGTACAGATGTTTAAATTTTAACTTAATATTCATTAACATCCCTCGCATATATATCTACAACTGAAGTTTCATGTACGCAGCAGAGTATTTGCATTAGCATCAGTTACATATCTTTTGGACTTCTTTTTAGTTACTTCGTGTGACAGACAGATATCTTTTACCCCATGCACCTTTTCACTTCGTACAGGAAAAAACGCTTGTCCGCTCGTTGGCTCGTTGCAAGCCAAATTTCAAGCTCAAACATGAATAAAATTAGATTTGTTTGAGTTTACACAATTCATGTTAGCATGTTACGTAGGTATTTGATCGAATAAATGCCATTATTGCGTACTCTCATTTGGAAAATATATTATTTTCGAGAAATTTGGTTCCCTCGTCTCAAAGAGTAAAAATAAAATAATAAATAAAAAACAATGTAATAATACTGTTTTTTTTTTAATCATGACTTTGCCTTATGTACCGCGCGGGCCTATATATGGCCATCATATCCATTTTTGTTGTACAAACTACTATATTTATTTGTTTGTTAAATAATCAGTTTCTGTTTCGTATATTTTAAATAAACATCTATATTTTTAAATGTCTTTTTTTAGTCTAATAAAAATATTACATTGTAATATTGCGCTGATGTTCCAGAAATATTTTAGAAACGTTTCTACAACATTTCATAATATTTATGAAACAAAACTAGAGTACATTTCTGAAATATTACTATGTAATATTTCTGGAAGGTGTCAAATTTTTATTTCAGAAATGTTACTGTAAATATTAAATTTACAGGATTTTTTTTTTCATTTCAGGTACCTTTCAGAAATGTTTCTGGGACGTTTCGTAATATTTATACAACATTACAAATATTTCAATGTAACATTTTCGAAATATTTCCGAAATGTCTTTGTGCTTTATGGGATATAGGAGCGAAAATTAACTAAACTCGTTCTCGCACCTCTTCAGGAGATTTCCCGACGTGCATCTGGAGCTGAAGTAAGAATTTTCTTTCTTAAAAATCTGCAGGAAAAGTTCTTGTCCAGTTTTTTTGGGACTGTTATGGAACAAGTATAAGTGATTTTCTTAGTAAGAGTAAAACAATCACTGTGAGGAATATTATGCGACGTTACTGATCACTCTACGGGGAAAAATAAGGTAAAGGGATGCTTTTAAAGTTGTCCAACAGTGTTTTGTTTTTTTACAAAAATAGAACGTCACCATGAAAGAAATACTGGAACACCCTCCTATTCACTTGATATGTCCTTTCTGATTATTATATGTTATATCAAATTAAAATGAATTATTTCGATGAAGATATAATCTAAGACATATAAACTTGATTTGTAGAGTGAGATGATGAAGGTTTAGAGATGTTGCAGATTCTTTCTAATAGATTTATTAAGTCAAGTGAAGAATTACATTTTGTTTGCTTCTGATAGTCGTAGACTACGAATTTATCAATACGTCCTCGTAAGTTTAATACGTTTTATTATATGATAAGAAAATATGATACATTGGTAAATATAGCTACGGTGTATCGTACTTAGTTAGATATTATCTTTGTAGACTAAATAAATAAAAACATACATGGAATGTTCTTTAGTTGTTACCAGCTAGGAAAGGCGTTAAAAATTTCATTTATTTTCATTACACAGCTCGTACTTTTTCATGTTATAATAAACATTAATTATTAGGTACTTAACATGAAATGTTGATGTTAAGGTCACCACAAATCACAAAAGTGAACAAAACAATCTCCTATCTTGTTCTTACAGAGTTTTTAATCATTCCACAGATATAAGAAAGTGTTTCTCCTTCGATAAACAAATAGTAGCCAGTACCTATAAGATAAGTATATGTATCTACATAAAACCAAAAATGTTATTATTCTTAGGACTGGTATTTATTTTAAAAGGTATGTACCTATACATATTTTATAATTTAACTTACCTAATGCTACTATTTATATTATAGAAAACAAAGAATTCTCAAAAATTAACTTTGATAAAAAATTAAAAAATTATTTTTTTTTTCTAAATAAATATTGATGTTTTTCGTTTTGAACAAGTACAATTTATGTACTAATAGTCGGCATCCAGTAATTTTTTAGTGCATTTCTAAAGTGGATAGGTACCAATAATTATCTAGTATTCCGTAATTATTATTACTAGGTATTGAAACTTTCAAATTAGGCTAAACTACGTATCATAGAGAATAATAGCTAGCGCCTATATTATGTTATTATACAAGGTGACTCATTTGGAAACTGACATACGTTAATTATGGATGGAGCCCTCCAAGTCGATTCAAAATAACCCCTTTTCAATGGGGCGTTTTATTTTATTAATGTTGTCCATTTTTTTCCTTATTCATAACTTGGGAACAACCTCGTATATTTTTTTGACGTTTGGTACACTTCCCATCCATACCTTGTCTAATATATTAATGTAAAAAGATAGGAAAACCCAAGTTCGGCTAAAGCCTTGGTTTCTTTGAACACTTCGTCGCGGTGAGCGGACAGTCCGTCAACCGTCGCGTTTTGACGATTTTATCCAACCAGAGTATTTAAATGGGAATGGTTTTCTTGAATCCGCTTAGCTGAACAGGACGGCGTCATGCCGCTGATTTGTCGCGAAGAGTCAGTTGATATCTGTTGAGTTTGATATCAGCGGAATCGTCGGCGTGTGCGGAGACTATATTTATTAATTTTAAAACAATGAGTGACAAATTCACACATACAGATGACATCATGACTTTATTTTTAGGTTTCTTGGAAATTATGTCCTTTATAAAACTCAACACGAATTCAAAAAGATCTGTAGAAAGTCTAAAATACTCCCTAAATTTGGTTTCATTTCCAAAAAGCCTCCGCTGCACAGTGATATTAAAGGCACCTTTTGAATCGCGTCAGAAAAACAACTCATTCACTGGCTTATTGGAAACTTTGACGGTTGCAATTGCCAGTTCCTCTTGTTCTTCCTTTTCCAACAATAATAACGCAAACAATTTATTTGCAACCATTTTAGTACCTTTCGTTTACATTCATAATACATAAACAGCACGTACAGACATAGAGAAAGTATCATTTTCTATATTTTTTAACAAACCACCTCGGGCGAAAATTGCTGTCCTCAGCGGTCGACGGACTGTCCGCTCACCGCGACGGAGTGTTCAAAGAAACCAAGGCTTTAGCTAAAAATTTACAAATTCTTCCGCCCTGACCTGATTTTTAAAATTTGTTTCCATATTTGAAAAAAGCACAAAAAACTGAATGTAGCGATATTATTTTTATTTTCTTCTCAAATTTGAAATTCCCAGGTGTTTATTAATTCTATTATGTTAAATTAAGGTTATTTAATTATAACTCAAGTCAACGCATATTAAGTTGGTTTATATTTTACATTTACACCATCATACAATTTAATTACAGGTCCATATTTTGGTCCAAATATCACAATTATTCGAACAATAATTTTTTTAAATTTGAATTTTTTTATTGTGGTATCCCAGCAGTAGTTCTCCCACTTTATACACAGGATTTGATAGTTTCGCCGCGGGGCTAATCGAAAGGCTAATAACAATTTCGAGTAAATAGTTTAATACATTTTCAAATGTTTAAATTTTCTAAAGTTATGATTTGGGATATTATTACTTGCTTAAATAATTATTTCTAGCCCACAAAGAGATTCGATTGCCTGATTCCGCCGATAATCATTTAAAACGTTTGGTATTATTTTTATTCTATGATACAAAACTCTGGCGAATAAACATTCTTGAAGTCATTCGACGGGATTTGACGTTTACCACCTCTCTATCTACAAAAAGCCTTTCCAACTTCTGTTTCTGCTATATCAAATAATTAACTAACCAATAATAACTAAAAAAAAAAATTATAATTAACATTAGGACAAAATCTACATATATGTATCTAACAACCAATGAGAACATAAATTAATGGAATGAGACGAAAGACCTGTCAATTTATGTGTATAAAGTGGGAGAACTGGCAAAATCCTTTCCAACTTTTACTTCTGTTCTACACACATCTCCAAAAGTCTTGGCTCCCTTGGTAACTTTTACTGCGGTCAATGTAATTCGTTGTGTATACATTCTTCTCTATCTTATCATACATAACCACAATAGGATGTAAGCAAAAAATTGTTTTCATCCGAAAATATATGCACCATTTGAAAAGAAATCAGTTCTAAGCTGACATCAAGTATTAAAGTATCAAGTAAATTTGTCATAAAATGCCAGGTCATCCGATTTCTCAGTTTGTCTGGTCAAGAATAGTGGCCTTACATCAAGAAGATTTGTCAAATCACCAGATTGCGGGTCATCTGAATATTTCACGGTCTTCCGTAAGGCGCATAATGGCCTTTTTCCAGAAAACGGGTAGTGTTGTGCGAAGGACGGTGACTGGTCGATCCAGAGTGACATCAAAGAGAGAAGACCAGTATATGGCAAATTTTACCCGAAGGAACCGAATTATATAGAACGCTGCGTTTTCTACTGCGTGACGCCTGAATATGTCGATTTTAAGATGTTATGTAGTATAATGACCAAAAATTTCTTCTGCAACACAATAGAATGGTACAGTTCATCAAATTTCTAGAGGCTTTCGACGGCTAGACAGAGAAAGCACTACTGACAGGCATCCCGACGGATTTACGCAATGAAAGTACACTCATCTGCGCATCAAGTATTTCACTATTTCATTCAGACGTAAATGTCAGATGTAAATTTCGCTAAAACATTTCTTTTATTTTCGTTTGTGTTTTTTGCTCATTACAGTTTAATAGAACCTAAGTATGGAGTTTAATAGCAAATTAAGAAGCCGCGTGATTAACAGTCAATCTCGCGAAATAATAGCCAATGTTATAGAGTTTATGAGAAGAGAAGGAAACTTTAATTCACCTTCAATACCATTTAAAAATGTAAATGATCGTGTTGCTGCAGCCACAGGAGTATCTAAAAACACTGTCGTCCGCATTTCTGGAGAGAAAAAAAGAATCGATAACCGTGAGATATCGGAATTTTCATCACCAAGAAAAACCATTAAAAAACCAAAAACAGTTAATGATATAGATGAAGCTACACAAGAATCAAATTTTATTTTTTTATTATTAGATAGCTATTTTTGTTTCTGAGTTGTGTTCATTTACAGGCTCAATTTTTTTCCGTTTCTCCTTTTTGATTTTATATGGGGTTTCAAGTTGTTTTTGACTTATTTCGACGTAAATCACAACAACACACTTTTTTAATAAAGCAAACAAGTGTTAAGAGGTATATGTACGTGTAAACTACAATTACAAAAAATTGATATGAAACCCATGAAACCACCAACAAAAATGTAAAGCTAGCTTCCGTACTAGAACATGGTGTCATTCGTCGAGATAATTTATCGTTTTGTTTAATAGATCAAGAAATGTAAATATTCCCCTGTTATTTTTTATAAAATTATAAGAGAAATAAATTTCTTTCTAAATAGTATAGTTTATTATTTTGTAGAAAAACAAAATTTCGAAAATTTTAGTAATGTTTCAGAAACAACCGTTATTAATAATAGGTACCATTTTCCTTAATAAGGTAGAAATAAAATATAAACTATTTCCACGATTTACAAAGGCCTACAAAAAAATTATAGGTATTTTCCGCTATCCTATAAAATTTATATTTTCTGACTCAATTTCAAAAGGTTGAAGGAATTCCAAAACACCTTTTATGGCATAATAATTATTTTCAATTCTACATACTATCTTTAGCTGCTTTTAAAAACGTTCTAAGAAAGTCCAATCAGACCAATTTAATCCCTAAACTATTCCACACTTTTAAAATGTAATTACCTAAAAATATTAAAAACTATTTAAAATAACTTGTTTAGCAGACTGTACAATAGCTATCTTAGTCACACGTAGCGCGTTCTCTGTCTGGGCGTTGAACACCTCTAGAAATTTGATGAACTGTAATTTAATAATTAACACGAAAAAAAGACGACCGACAGAATTAATCCGGTCATCGATGAGTCCAATAGTTGCAACATGTCAAAATAACGAAGTTATTTTTACCATATTATTAATTTTCACAGGATTGTATAATAAATACACCCTCACCCAATCGATCATAGTGATCGCCAAATTTAGAGGGCCGTTTTTTCACTCCGACGACCTGAATATGTAATATTTACGATGCATATAATAATTACCATAAGTTTAAATACGTATCTTTATTAATTTTGAAATTAAGTATAAAATACACTCAAATGTGTGTATTAAAGGCGTTTCTTAAAAATTTGGATAGCATGTTGCACATCATTTCAAATGTAATTTAGTTAGAAATTAAAAACGAAATACAATTTAGAATTTTTTTTGTATAAAAATATTCTGCGTTAAAAAGTGTAACATTTTGAAATACCTGTCAAACTGACTGCGTTAAGCCAACATTTTAAAATGAAAAACGTAATCTACCAACTATTTTTTAATTTGAAAATGGATCCGAAATTAGCATCAAATTATCTAAAATCCCATTTAACCGACCCTGCTCTGTCTCTTATAATTATTCATAGATACTAATATAGAGACTCAAATTTCGGACACACTAAATATATATTTATATTTCTTTTTAGTTGTAACTTGTAATGTGTCATCACCTCCTGTAGTAACTTTACCATTAGGTACCGTCGAAGGTTATATTGGAAAAACTGAGCAAGGAAAAGACATTTATGTATTTGAGGGAATTCCTTACGCTAAACCACCCGTTGGTGACTCAAGATTTGAGGCAAGAAAAACATGATTAACTTTCATTAGGCTAAATAAAGTATAATAATACTCTGCCTGTATTCTTTGTTGAAAATTATGAAAGGCCGGTGCTATAACAAAATTTTCTCAGCTTAAACCCTTAAGGAGATATCACCCTCGATAAGATATAAGTAAAATTGAGTTTTTATTTTTTTTTTTCAAATGTCAATGTAGAAATTTTCAAGAATACCTGTACGCATAAAGGGGTAATTATGGGTATTATTTTCAGTATTACCATTATGTTATAAGGAAGTTAAATTAAAAACCCTTATTTTATTTCATTTATTTCTTGTCGAATTGAATTTAATAAATTAACAAGTATTAGAAATTAAAAATTTAAAAAAACCGACTTCAAAAAAGCGCAGATGCCGTCACCACATCTTAACCAAATTTATATGGGACCACTCCTGAGGTACCCCCTTACTAACAGAAAAAGAATCATATAAATCGGACAAGGTGGTAAAGCATTATCGCTAAACATACAGAAAAAATGAAGAGTTTGAGGATTTCCTCATGGACCTAATTATTAGATTTTGACCAAATATATATGAGACCACCCCTGAAGTACCCCCTTTCTAACAAAAAAAGAATCATTGAAATCGGACACCGTGTTGAAGAATTATCGCTGAACATACATACATACAAAAAAAAAAAATATCGCGATGAATTGATAACCTCCTCCTTTTTTGAAGTCGGTTAAAAATATTATTCAGAATTCATGTTTTGTCTGTTACTTTTATCCATAGAACAAAAAATATTTAATCACAATTTAAATTCAAAGAAATATATAATTACTATTTAAATTCAAGACAGGTTGTTAATTTATTCCCCTTATAACCTGTAATCTTTATAATGTCAAGTTTCTACATTAACTCAGGTTTGCCAAAAAATTAAATACTCAGTTTTACTTACATATTTTCGGGGGCTTATGGGACCGACCATAATTTTTAACGAGTAATCAATCCCATTTTGATTTTTTTCACATGAATTTAGAAACACCCTGCATATAATATAAATATGTTTTAATGTTTATTTTGAAATAATAATTTCAGGAATCAGTTCCACCTAAGCCATGGAAGGGAATATGGAAAGCAAAAACAATTTTCAAATGTTTGCAGTATGATCACTACACCCCTCCAGGACCAGATAAAGTATCAGGTAATATTATGATGAAATTGTATAATATTTATTATTTATGTACCAAGTCAGCAAAGTGATTCTTTATCGAACTAGTCTGAGATATTACAACATCACAATTTATTATAACAAAGTAAACAAACAGAAAAATAACAGATTCGGAAATTTAAACATGGATCATATAAACCAAATCTATTGCGGACGAGCGTAAGTGGGAGGGAGGTGGAAGTCGTACGTCGTACGTTCCTGGCGCGAGACCACAAAATAGGTAGGTAATCCGCTGCTTAGTATTTTTTGTTTGTGATCCTATATATCATACCTTGTCTAATTCATTGAAAAATAGAGGATCCGCATTTAGATTCCCGTATTTGTATTTTATTTGTAATAATTTACTAAAGAACCGAAATAGTATCGTTAATAATAATTAAATAATCTAACGATATAATACGTAAGACGTTCTGATGAAATATTTTTTGATGGTTCTGCTTTTAGGAGATGAAGACTGCTTGTATGTTAATGTATACTCTCCCACACTCGACACCACTGCTAAATTAGACGTTTTAGTCTATATTCACGGAGGTGCCTTTATGTTTAATCATGGAGGTCAAACTTTACCCAACATCGTTTTAGATAGAAACATCATTTTCGTTAACTTCAACTACAGATTGGGACCACTTGGTAATTTTAATTTATAAAATATTAACTACAATATTTCACCGAAGAAGTAATAGTACATTAAATTTCATTACGAGTCCAGAAAATACGCCTTTCCCTTGTAAGCGTGATAATTACGTATTATATTTCAACAAATCTTGAATTATTACATAGAATTATTTTTAATTGTTTTTTAGGATTTTTAAGTACTGAAGATGAATTTGTTTCTGGAAATAATGGCATAAAAGATCAGATCCTGGCATTGAAATGGATAAAAGAAAACATCGATAGGTTTGGCGGAAATCCAAACTCTATTACTATATCAGGGATGTCAGCAGGTGGAGCTAGTGTTCATACACATTTGATAACCCCACGTTCAAGAGGTAATTTTAAGGTCTGTTCCAAGAAAGATCCGAAACCAGTCATTGACACCAGGATTCTGGGCAGTAAATTATTTAGACCACCAACTTCATACTGCGCACAATCCTGATGTCAGTGACTAGTTTCTGATCGTTGTTGGAACAGACCCCTAATGTATTTTTTTGACACCTGTCGGATTCCAATGCTACCTGATCCGTCTATCTGACCATCGGGGGTATCGGAGTTAAAATTTGGCGATAATACAACCACCAAGATTTATTGAGCCACCATTTTGGAAGTCCTATTTTAGATATCTATTAATTTACATCACATATGTTGGAAGGTTAAACGCTAGTTCGATCTAATTTATCCTCTAGCGGTTACTCAGCCAAGATATGACGGGAGACAATACTGGTGAACGGCAAAATTATAGAAATCTCACCCATTCGACTTTTTAAATGGACACCCGTTAAATGTAACATTGATTACATCCGTAAATAATGCGTTGTTTGAAGAGGGGAATACTTTTGCAAAGAGTTCTAATAATTAACATTTTTTATACCTATTAGTCGTAATTAAGACCTGCCAAATATAATTAATTGGATTAAATTGGCAATGATAAGGAGGAAGTCTTACACACGATGTCCATAACCATAAATATATGGGGTAGCGAAAAAGTCTGGCACCAAAGTATTTTTTTTTTTTTTTTTGAAACGAATGAATGTATTTTGAAACTGCAGGGCGATGAATGGGACTGTGTTATTGTTTTTTCTGATCCTATACATACAGGGTAGTGGAAAAGTCTAGCAACAAAGTATTTTAGGATGATGAATTGGACTGTATTACATTAGTGATATATCATTCGACCTACGTCGCCATTTAAAAAAAAAATCACGATGGCGGCGGTACGATAAACGCTGACGTGACATAAATTTTATGTCCTTTAAAAAATGCAGAATACCGTCCCATTCATCAACCTACAATTTCATAATACATTCATTCGTTTCAAAGAAAGTACTGTAACGTTTGTTTAATTTATTTACAATTTATTTATAACGTACTAATTAATTTATATAATACTTAGGCACTATTATAACTCACAATTCTAATTTATTTATTACAATTTATCCTTTCTGTCCAACACTTAAATTCAATCTGCCCGTCTGTCGATGAACTTGCTCTATTTATACAAAGCCAACTCTGTACTAGTAGTTTCTAGACGTTCTCGAATGTCCGAAATTCCATCTCTATGAATCAACAGCCACGTACCGCTTTTTCTGGTAGTTTCGAGAAGCGGTGCGTTTGTCTCCATATTGCTAGATTTCATATCGCGGGCAAGGAGTAAACAAAGCACAGGGTTGGATTTTATGCGACATTGCCCTCTCCTTAAGAAATAGTTCCTCCTGGAACTAAAACTGAATAATTGAATCTGCAACTGGATCCTCTTTTACAATTTCCAGTTGCATGAAAGTAACAAGGGACGGTTTTTATTGAAACCTGGACCCTAGGCGAATGGCTGCAGACCAGTATTCGGACCTCGAAATCTTGGAAGATTAATGATCCTCCAATTTAGCTGGTTGCTCTCTATCCTTGGCATGACCAGTTTCTGTATATTGGACTCCAGTACGTGCTCCCTCAGACTAAGCAAAGCTTCCCATACATCATGATAAGTGGATCTCAAAAGGTGTTCTTCGTTATCAAATAGAAAAGATAACGCGATCCATCTTGAAGTTTCAATGCTTTTCCAGGGGCTGGTAACTAATCTTGAAGTTCTGGTAATCGACCAAACTTCTTGCGGAACACAGATGCCAGACCTCGAGCGTCGTTGATATTGGCGGAAGTGCTTTGGACCAGCGAGTAGTCTTTGGGTTGTAAAATCATATCTTGCTTTTACGGTACCTCCATATGCACCTATAAATGCTTCAAAGACAAGGTCAGGTGTTTCTTGGAGCTGATTTACTTCTTCTTTCTCGTCATGGTCATCCTCAAATGGCGCCAGCCGGTTTTGGTGCACTACCTTCGGTTTACCGTTCGGAATCTTACATATACATCATTAATTTTCTTCTTGATGAGATACAGACCTTTGAAGCTTCGGAGAATAACCCTTTTGTCTCTTTGGATTATGAAGCCAGACTTTGTCGCCTTCCTTAAAACATCCTTCTGTGGCTTGGGTATCGTACCGTTTCTTCATCCTGTCGCTGGCGATTTGAAGATGCGAGCGGACCAATTCATGCATATCGTCCATTCTTCTTCGTAACTGGATCACATAATCTTCACCAGCGGTGCGTTTGTCTCTATATTGCTAGACTTCATACCGCGGGAAAAGAGTAAACAGAGCACAGGGTTGGCTTTTACGCAACAGTACCTTGTTGCCAGACTTTTTCGCTGCCCTATATAATTTCGTCTACTAGATATATTTTTTGTCTTTCATGCGTTTTAAGCTACGTTAATAATTCAGTCTCCTATAGAAAACTCCAGCGCCCACTGGGAATCGTTGGAAATCTATGATTTATATGATTGTAGAAAAAATATTCCATATAATTCGAGTATCTTAAGGGTATTTTTTTCACTCAAAGAGTTGCTGCATACATTCGTAAAAAATACCATTTTATACACTACTTGCTGCATAAATAAACTGAGATTCAGCTATTATTTTAGAATTTTATTTTTTTAAGGTTTATTTTCAAAAGCTATATCTCAAAGCGGCGTTGCTTTAAATTCTTGGGTATTTATGGAAGAACCACTAAATAAAACCAAAACAATAGCGTTATCTGTTGGATGTCCAATACAAAATAATAAAGAAATGAAGAAATGTCTAAAATCTAAACCAGCACGCCAGATTGCATATGGTGTGAAAGATTTACAAGTAAAATATTTATATTCTAATAGTTTAACGTTTATAATTTGTTTGTAAGAATTTTTAATGTATTTGTTATTTTTAGCCCTGGTTGTATAATCCATTTTCACCATTTGGTTTAGTAGTTGATAAATGGGCAAAAAATCCTGTATTTCCGGAACATCCATACCAATTGATTGAAAAAGGACTTGTTGAAGACGTGCCATGGATAACTTCCTTTACTTCTGCTGAAGGATTATACCCAGGAGCAGGTAAATATCCGTTGTTATGAATAACGTTTTTTACTCAGTCTTTAGAAACTTTAAAAAAGCAAATAATAATTCGTGTTGTTTTACTCATCATCAAGATTAGAAACACTTACATTTAAGAGAGAAAAAATTCTACAATCATTAAAAAAGTTATATGTTTTTAATCGATTTGCGTGTATAAAATATCTATTTAATAAACAGTGTAAAAAATGTTATTAGCACATTAGTATTGTTTTTGCTAGCTGCCAGAAGGACGCGCGAATCGTGACATTATAAAAATTGCCATGAACTGGCCCGAGCTGTGAGTAATAATAATTTAGCAGTTTGTCATTGTCATAGCTAACTAAAGTAATTTTATAAGTTATACATTTAATTTAACACTTTAACCCCCTAGAAATGATACCCAGCAAGTTGTTACCATGGACTGTGTGTAGGTACAATATATGGTCACGAAATATTATTCATTAAAACCTGGCAGATATTTTATAAATGATTGCCAGAAACTGAGGATTTTTTTCTTAAATTTGCCTTATTTGAATAGTTACATATCGTACTATATTATAAAAATGTACAATTTTGCAAAAAAAAAAAACATGTTCGGAAGCGTCGCACATAGGGGTATTTGAATTATCTATGCGGCCAAAAGTCGATTTTACAAAATGCAAAATTTTTAAATAAAAACGACTACCTCAGTTAGGGGACTAGTTAGAGCACATTATCCATCCTCTCCCTTTTTCCTTCAGTGCTGGCAGTTTGAATTTGACTGTTTTAGTTGGTATATGTGTATGTGAATACCTTAATTTAAACGGCGAATATTTATTATTTTACATTTTTTTTCTAAAGAAAAAGTTATAGATCTAGTATAACAGGTAATGACACACTATCTGTAATATTTTTTTTATAAATTTTTTCATTTTTAAGATTGTCTTCCCTGGTCATTCTGTCGACTTCTAAAAAAAGTCAGCTTATATTACAAAAACCAGGTCCTTTTAAAGGCCATGCGCAGTAAAAAAGGACATTTTAGGCTTTAAAAAGTCGCAAGGACAATTTGTTCAGGTGGCAACCCTAGCATGTTCCGTGCCCATATAAGCAAACACATGCAGTTTGTGGGTAAATACTTATTGTATACCACTGACACGCACAATTCGTTGGGAAAAGCTACAAAAAAAGTAACTCGGTTTATGGTAAAATATATGAAATATTTGCCCAGGGGTCAAAGTGTTAAATCTATTTTACATATCAATTGTGTGGGTCTAGAACCATATAGGTATTCTTGAAGTAAATACGCATTTTTAGACGGAATTCATACCATTTAGAACTGTATCCAAACTATCATAGCCAAGCAACCATCAAAACCCTGACCTCTTACATAATCAGCTCAAAAATAGTATGAAGGTGTCTAGAAAAACTGAATTTAGCTAGGCGTGGAAAATGCAGTTACTTTCACTTAGGAACCGGCACGCTGCGGGGTGAATGGTAACGAGACTGCAGATAGTCTCACACAGAAAGAGACACACTCTTTGTGGCACCTGAGCTGTACTGCGTCAGCCGTAATACAATATTAGGAGAAATTAAAAAAGAATTAGGCAGTAGAAAAACCTACAATTGGAACGATCTCTTGGGACTAAAACAGGCTAAGATACTTCTGGGTGACTATAATAAGTAAAGATTGAAAGCATGAACAAGTACAGGCTACGAAATAAAAACGGGACCCCTACTGGACATTGCTGATTCATTCCCATTCTGACTGAATGTGGGATACTACAGAATCCAAGGACACTATACTCTGGAGCATGCCTAGCGATCTGACCAAATCCTAAACTTTCTTAGAAAGATAGCATTGGAGATTGGATAAGCGTTATATGCTGCCGTAGCAACAGAAGAAGACACAATTTATCTTTTAGGTCGCAGTGTGTCTGATATCCCATATAGACCAGAGCATACTGGCGCATTCGTTTGCAAAATTGTTTTAATTCGTAATTTTTTTTTTAAATATCCGGAAGGCTTTCCTAATTATAAAAGTGTAAGATGACACTCGATATTTGTTGATGTTATTGTTTAAACAACGAAAAATTAATTAAGCCAGAAAAAATGCATTTTTGCAATGAATTATTTTTTTTATATGCTTTATATTCTTTAGGATATTTCGAATAAAAAAGTCCTTACGCCCATCATCGTATTAATTAATAGACAATTAATTCAAAATTATGTATAATTTAACCAAATAAGTAAAAAGAGAATTGTAAACTTTAAAAATTTTATATATTTATGTATGTCTTCCAGATTTCTATTTTGATGAACGCTTAGAATTCATAGATAAAAATTGGAATGCTATAATGCCGTACATTTTACATTATAATGATGTTATCCCAGTTCAACAACTAGATGAAGTTAGTTCCGAGATACGAAAAGAATATCTTCAAAATGAACCTGTGAATAAACAAACATTTTCCAGATTAATTGAGGTAACGATCTAATAATTAAGAAAATGTATTTGTAAGTATTCTTTAAATTTTTATAAATACAAAATATTCGATCTGAAAATTAATGATTTTTAAAAATTCTTAACAATTAGTATATTCCGCGATACTGTGGAGAGCTTTTGCAAATTCAGTCTCATCAGTTACCGAACAGAAAATTATTGAGATCCCTTCCCCGTCGATTAACTACTGATGATATATGTTCTTATTTATTTTTGTTCAGGGTTTCTACAAGGGTGGGCTGTAACGAAACTCCTTGCCAATAAATGAAATAAATATATGTAAGACAACTATTCCGACGGTATTCTAAATAAAAGCAAATTAATAATAAACCTAGATACTTAATGTGACAGAAGTAATTTCAAAAATTATCAGGTTGAATACGACTAATTTCGTTCTAAAATCTCCAATGTTTCACTTAACATTCGCAATAAAAAAACAATATTTGAAGGGTACAGGCAAAGAAGGCGATATGTCAAAAAAGTTAGTTTTGAGAAAAACGCTTTTAAAGGTTTTAAGTGCTCTAAAAAGTTATTTATAAAAATAAAATCGGAATTTTTACATACCATTAATATTAGGGTACTGTGCTATAAATACCACTTAAAGTTAATTTTTTTAACAATTTTTTTAGTAGAAAAATACGCAATTTTTAAAAAAAAGGTACAATCAAACAGGGAAAGAAGGTGTTTTGTCATGAAATATTTATTTAAAAAAAAAACAGTAATTTTATAATAAAATGGCTTTATGAGTCTAAAGTACTAAAAATCAAAGGTCTGTCCTCATTTCAGCAATTATGGGCAGGATTGCAGGATATCTAAAAATGTATCTCAAATAAGATTAAACAGACTTGAGAGAATGAGTTTGTTTTACCTGCAATATTATCATTTTACTCGTGTGGTAATGAATTGAAGTAGTCTTGAGCAGAGGAATGACAAAACTTTTTAAGGTCCTGAAGGTCCTTCCATTTCAGTGCACTTACAGGCAGAAGATCTATAAAAATCATAAAATATTTTATTAATCACTTACTATAAAAAGAGGAACGTTTTTTACCTTTGCATAAGAAATCTGGAAGTTGAAATTCTCCCTCTTTTAGTTTCTTTTTTCCCACGATCTTAAATTTGGCGTCGATGATGACACTGGTTTGCCAACTACCATTGTAGCTATCCCGATGTAAAATCAACCTGGGGTGTTCCTTGACTATTTTTAGTTCCCTGAGCGGTCTAGAAGGAAAAGGGCATATACGTCGGTAGCGTTTTAATAAATAGGAAGTCCAACTTTGGAAGTACGATTGTGTAACTTTTTCAACATCAAAAGGAAATGGTTTGTTCCTTGCCATTTTGAACACTTCATACCACTCTTCTGGAACTTCGACTCTACTTTTTTGGTTAATCAAACCAAAATCCTTGTCGCACTCTAAGTATGAGTGCCTCCGTATCGGAAATCTAATTTTTACACTGTCTAGCCTTTTCTCCGCATGAACTACGTAGTGTAAAAAACGCATCATCGTATAATTTTTATTTTGTCCTCCGCAGGAGTCGCAAAATATTTCAAGCTTACGTACTTTCAGGTCGAGGTAATTATATAAGAAGTGGTGCAATAAAGAGCACACTGCCTTTTTTCCCCACAGTTTCGGGATACACATAGAAAATACTTTGTGATGTAGAAAGAACATGAATGTTAAAAGAAAACGTTGACAGCTGCCTTTTATAATACACGTCGTTGGTTGTTATATTCGGGGCAGGCAGATTTTTGGCGAAATCCAAGCAAATCGCCTCCATATGTCTTCAGATTGTTGGCTTTCTCTTTTAGTTTCTCTTTTTCTTTTATAAAATTGTTCAGCCTTCATTTTATGCACCTTATTTTCGTTGGATATTCGCTGTATGTCTTTGTCTATTTGACGATACTCCATCGTGTCTGTTTGCGATAAATTCAGCTTTTGAGTCTCCAAACTTTTCATTTTTGCTTGATATTCATCACACTGACTACATGTGTCAGATCTTGGATAGCCAAAGGCAAATCCATTGAAAAAATAGTTCTATAAGTTTCATAGGAAATATGGTGATTTGGGAACTTCTGACAAAACAATGTGTACATTTTTTTTATATTAAGTTCTTCCGGTAAATATACTTTATTCGAATCATGTAAGCTGTAATGGCTTTTGCGACCTTTAAATGACTTAATATAACTTCTGATTACATTTCGAGTTTCATCAGATAGTATGTGTTTACGGTTTTTGTGCTTACCTCTTTGATCTTTTGGTGCCTCGCCCTTACTTTTTAAAGATCGCTGTAACACTTCCAACTTCTTTCGGCCAATTCCATGGATAGCCATAAATGCCTTTTGACATACTTGCACCTCTTCGATCTTTCCTTCTGCACTTTGAAACCTTACGCGATAGCTAAAAGTAGCATCATGGAGGACAGCGTGCTCCTCGTGCTGTCTAGACCTGCGTTGTTTAACAGGCAAAACCGAAATAAGACCACACAAATAAATATTTTGTTCGTTGACTGAACCAAGCAAATTGAAATTTTGAATTATTTTTCTTCGAGACGACTCCGGTACATGTACAAAACATTTAAGGAGGTCCTTTCGCCACCAATGTTAAATAAAAAATATTAGATTACGACTAAAATTAATTTTTTTTCTAATAGTAGATGTCCGTATTTATCTAATAGTGAACTTTTAACTATACCTTACCGTGCAAATTTTTGAGAAAATGTTTTTTAAAAATGTGTGTGTTTGTACAGTGTCTTATGAGAAAGTAAGACTTCAACAACAATTTTCGAATTATAATTAATTTTACTATTATTTATTGATTAGATGGAGTAGAAAAAAACTAAAAATAAGGTTTTTGAAATATTTAGGTTTTGTTTTTTATAAATACTCACATTTAAAAAAAAAATTCTCAAAAATTTGCAAGGTAAGGTATAGTTAAAAGTTCAGTATTAGATAAATAAGGACTTCAACTATTAGAAAAAAATTAATTTTAGTCATAATCTAATAACTTTTTTTTAACATTTGAGGCGAGAGATGTGGCGAAAGGACCTCCTTAAACCTTTTGCACTTACAGTCTTCTCCTACGGAATGACTTCTGAGGTTTATCAGTTTATTTACATCACTCATTTTACCGTATTTCTTTGGTTTTTTACTAGAGTTGTTTAGTTCAGACATATTCTTTCTACCTTACAAACGTAAACTTAAACAACAAAAAGCAGCTATTTTAAACAAAACGGCACAAACACAGGCGTAATAAACACTGATTAATTGACCATGCATGCACCAACTGAAAAATTTTAACCTTGTTTTAACCAACGACTTAACACCTTTTTACGTGGTTCCGCGCTGACATATCGCATTTTTTCCCTGTATGGCAAAAATAAAACGGGCGATATCTGCTGACTGTTTTAGCCATGACACTTTCCAGGGGAAATGTTTACAGCTTTATCTCATAGATGGCATGATTACCTCAATTTCGATAAAAATTGACATATCGCCTTCTTTGCATATACCCTTCATTTATTTTCCTTGCGTTAAATTTAAAATTAAAAAAAGACGACATTAAGTACAGCTGCGTTAGCCCGGTGAATATAGTCAGATTTTCGGAAGAATTCAGCTGAATTAAAATTAATCTATTTTAATTGTCGGTTCCCTATTAAAATATTATTATATAGGTGGTAACGTTACCTCGTGATCGACGGTGGGTGATGAATTAAATATTTTACTTTTTTCCGGAGTCGCGAAGGGACTATTGAGGAACCTTGGAAGTTGAGAAATTAAGTCGGCGAAGTAAGACTGCGATAACACTTGACTTGCTTCGCTTACGTAACTTCAGAACTCACAAGTATTCCGAATAAAGTTGGGAAATCAATTATTATGGCGGATTTAAGAAGCTCCGTCTTTAAAACCAGACTGCGATAACACTTGACTGGTACCTCTTACGAAAATTCAGAAATTCTACACGCGGCCCAAAATTCGGGACAAGTGAAAACTAATTTTTTTCTCGGACTATAGCAAATAATTTCTTGCTAATTTTGACAGACGGCGGTCGATCATGAGAACATTAAATCTTTATAGAAAGGTTACTGGTGAAAGATGCCTACCTTAGTTATCCACAGGTTAACACATGCGATATTACGGTATTACTTCGGCACTGACACACGAGTAGCGGAAAAATAGCAGCGGAAAATGAGCAGCGGCAAATGGAGATAATTTTTGGGGGGCCCGGTTTTATATTTTACGCTCAAACTAGTTCGGTTTCCGAGTGGTTCGGAGTGCGAGTAACGAATATTTACAAATCGGATGACTGAAAAAAAAAATGTCCTTTTGAAATCTGCGAAAAACTAGATTAGAATTTCAGTAAATAATTAAATATTTTGAACCACGGAGCCTCTCGCAAATGTTCAAAAACGGGAATTATTAAGAAATAAAAATCTTGAGAACGCTGACAGGCGTTAACTAAACATTTTTATAATTAAATTGAAGGAAATTTTAGTGACTTCGTCACAGGGTATATAAAATATAGTCTTCTTTTTAAACTTGCTGTTTTGTGATTTTGTTATCTAACTAGACAGAAAACACTATCACAATTATTATACAATCTCTTTCTCTCTATTTATAATTTAAAAAAGTATTACCCGAATAAAAAAGTACACTATTCCTGTCAGCAATATTTATCTTGATTTTCAAACATGTCTACCTTCATTTTCAAAAATGTACACTCGCGAATGCGGCGCAGCATCATTTTCACTTAGTTGCTTTGATATCTGCAGTTGAGCAAGGTTGGCTACGGTTAGTACTTGGATGAGTGAGACCGGCGCTGGGGAATACCGAATGTCTAACTGCGGCATAAGTAGCATATATCACAACTATCAAGCGCTATATCGTTAAATACGAGATGAAGTGTACGTACTGCGTAGATAAAATGTCTGGAAACGCACAGGCTTTAAATTTGGGGCATTTCAATTGGATATCTTTAGTTATAAGGAAGTTCTAAGTGCAATCTTGAATTTTCTTAAATAGAAATGTATGTTTATTATTTAGTTTACAAATTGTTTAATCTATTTATTTTAAATTTTAGGCACTAAGTGACAGACTATTCCTTGCCGATATTGTACTAGGCACACGCCTACACGCAAAAAGCATCAAATCGCCTGTTTATAGTTATTACTTTGATTATAGAGGAGCTCACAGTAAAACTGAAAATAGGATCAAATCAAACAAAAACATAGGTGAATTGAAAGATCTCAAATCAGATCGATACATACAGCTCAATAAGAGGTGCTGGTGAAGCATCGTGTAATGAACCAGGCACGTATAAATACAATCGGTTTTCATATACAGTGTCAGCTATGGAACAAGGGCGGCTCCAGGAGGGGTGGCTTGAGGAGCATGCCGGACAAGTCGATTTTAATTTTTTATTATTTAGAGTGTAGGATGGGTGCATGTATGTTTCATCCCCGTAAATAACAGGTATAATTTCCTCTTAAAATTTTTATATTTTAAATAACTTGTTCATAAAAAAACATTAGATTTTTGTTAGATTTAAGTTTAATCACCAACATGAAAACTGGTACATTTAGCCATTAAAACAAATTTATATTAAAATTAATCTAAACCAGATTGTACTTGTCGGAGTTTCCACTATAATGAGCAAAAGAAAAATAAGCCCTCAACGTTTTACGAGGCTTTTGCCACTGCGCACCCACAAAGTTACTCTTGTTGAGCTGTACTAAAAGTGAGTCAAAAATAATTTATAACTACATACCTAATGTAATATAATTTTAGGTGTATCTCATGGGGATGATACGGCATATGTATTTAAAACGCTGGACGTATTATCGACTGAAAATGACAAGGCAATGAGTAAACTAATGGTTGATATGTTTGTATCATTTATGAAAACAGGGTAAGTTCTTACAATCATTTAGGGTATGATATGTAACTTTATAAATACTGGCAGAACTTACCAGTGTTGTAGGCAATTCTCAATTTCACTGCAGTGTCAAATTGCATTTACAAACCCTTTCCACATAATAGCATAAAATGTAAATATATTGTAATTAATAGTTACACAAATTAAAGAAAATTTAAAACATATTATTAAATAAAATACTTTCTGTTTAAAAATGAATTAATATTTTTTGCATATCCACTTTCACTGAATCTCTATGATTGTTGTTTTATGTATTATCTAGTGTAAATAAAAAGTATTATCATTTATAATTTCTCAAATAAATCTTATTTTGTATACATAAGTATCAGTCAATTTTCAACTATTTTTTTTTGTGTCATCGGCTTCAACTGCTAAGGTTATTTCGCCTCGTGTTCTGTGTAGGCTTTGTTACTGTTTCCCAGTGCTACTTTAGGAACAGCACTGTTAATTAGAATCCAACAGTGAATGGTCGAGTGGGGAATCTTACCAAGGCATCAGAATTAATTTTAAATAATTAAATTTAATGAAAAAATTCCGACCAACGGTGGGATTCGAACCTGGGATCCTTGGATCCACAGGCAGAGGCTCTACCACTGAGCCACCCACCCCTTTTTCAACTAATTATATTTCTTTTTTTTTGTATTACAAATAAAAATTATGTTATTTTATTTTAGAAATTTAAATATCTGTTCGCTACTGCCGAAACTAAATCACATTAAAAATATTTTAAATTCAAATCAGTTTGATGTTTTCGGTCTATGTAAAACGTGCTTACATCCGGGGATTTCCGATGAATTGGTAGATATTGATGGTTATCAGTTAGTGATATCTGATCGATTATCTAAACGCGGAGGCGGAGTGGCCTTCTATATTAAAAATAACCTTTAATTCAAAATAATTAGCAGAGAAAATTTAGAATTCTTATTTGGCTTGAAATAAAAATTGACAAACAGAAATATGCATTTTGTACATTGTGTAGACCTCCTACACATAATCTTTTAATACATTTGAGAATTTACTTCTCGATATATTTCCGAGATATGATAAAATTATGTGCATTGGTGATTTTAACATTGACTGTTTGTGCACAGAAACATCAACTGCCGAGCAATTGCTCTCTATTACTCATTCTTTTAATTTAATTTTAAAAATTTCTGATCCTACACATATTTCATTCCATTTATACTTCGAATTTACATACTTGTTTAAATTTTGTTAAGTATAATCTATATGCAGATGATACTCAGCTGTATTATTCTTTTAAAAACAATGACATTTTAGATATTAATGATAAAATTAATCAAGACCTTTCTACACTTACAACAATCTCAACCAAGAATAATTTAATAATAAACGCGAAAAAATCATCGGCCATTCTTTTTTGCAAATGAGGCCCAAAAAAGACAAGCTCTCAATCAGCTAACATTGCGGTTAAACAATGAAAGCTTAATATTTTCTGATTTTTGCAAGAATTTAGGATTACATGTAGATTCAAAATTGAGGTTTAAGAAAGATATAACGAATAGAATCCGTAAAGCTTATGGGTCTCTAAAGCTTATTTTCAATTATCTCATTTTAACCTCTGTGGCGCAGTATATGCCCCTTGCTTAGATCATTGTGATATGCGCCGTATTCAAAAGTGTCAAAATTCTTGTCTACGGATGATTTACGGTATCAGGAGAAGAGAACGGATCTCACATAAATTAACTGAAACAAGATGGTTAAATATGTCAAACCGTCGTAAATTACATTCATTGTTTTTTCTACAAAATAATTTATAAAAATACGTGTGGCACTCGGGGACTGCCACGGTAAAGCTATTGCATAGCATTTTTTATCAACTTATGCAATTATAATTATTTATTTATTTTATTTATGCAGTATTTTTTTTCTTTGATATCAATTCAAGTTTTTTCTTTGATATTAATTCAAGTTACACTTTTTGAGCGTGGTGACCGATAAGAAAACAATTTTTTTTCTTTTATTGAATAAATGAGAAGTTAATATTGTTTAAAATATGTTTATTCTTACAATACATGTAGGTTATTCAGGAATTTTTATCATTGAAACTATAGGTTTATGGTAACTGAAATAATAAACGTAAGTTTGAGACTTGTTATCCTCTAAATATCTGGAAAATACCGCGTCAATGGTAGTCCTATATTTTGTTGTGGATTCTTGTGGATCATTATTCAGTTTCAAATTCAATTTATCCGAAATTGTGTCTAAAAGAGATAGAATCAGTTAAGAGTAGTTAGCAGCTAGTCTACAGGCGTACGTCTAGTCGCACGCACACAAACACCGTGCCGAAGTCTGCCAAACTGAAACGACGTTAGACGATGCACGGCTTTCACCGCCGCACCGGTCGGAGTGGGGGGTGTTAGGTTTATTTTCGTTACGGAATTTCTTTTTCGATTTTTCAGCTTTTCGATTTTTTGATTTTCTTTTATTGAATAAATGAGAAGTTAATATTGTGTAACGCCGCATCGCTGTGCCGGTCGGAGTGGGGGGTGTTAGGTTTTTTTCGTTACGGTTTCGTTTTTTTTTTTTGATTCGGTCGCCGCGTTCAGAGCTCGCGATAAAAGCTATGCAATAGCTTAATAAAACTCCATCATATTTGCACAGTAAAGTTAGATTCCGAACCGATATACATACCCCCCGCTCATAAAAAATAATTATTTAAAAGATTATTCTCTTATCAAATATCTTGTTATGGAAATCTGCTAGATGTGTCTTTTTATAGTGTATCAATAGAATGTTTCAGAAATACTTAAAAAAAAAAACAGTTATTAGCAGAACAAATGAACTGGCAGTAACGAATATGAATATTCAGTTTAGTTAAGATTTTTTTAATGTATTATTAAATGAGACTTTTAATTTTGGGTTCCAATAGCATTATAGAACTGTATTTTAGTTTGTTTTTCAATGGGCAGTATGGAAGAATCGGTTTTTGAACCTAATACTGTACCATTTATTTACCAATGTTTGTTATTTTAAAACATCTGTAATCAGTTTTTTGTTTTGGTAAACAATAAATTTATTATTATTATTATTATTAAATAACTTATTTGTTAAATATTCGAAATGTTAAAAGTCACTTCCCATTTATTTATTTATTTTCAATATACATTAGGCAATGTCAAATTGTAATGTTTCTGCTTAAGTCAATTTTTAATACAAGATATCGTGATGAAAATGTCAGACCCATATAGGTAATTAAAAATTGTATTTTTAGAAAACCAAACATAACCTCAGATTGGTCCCCGCAATCAAAGAAAACAAGTGATCCATGGATGCATCTCCGCATAGATAGTCCGGATAAACTTTACATGGAAAAGAAGGAACAAGTAGGAAACCAAAAATTCTGGGAAAGTTTGCCATTTAAAGAAAACCAGAAATTGTTTAACAAAAGAGACGAACTGTGAAAAAACAAAATTCTTCTATATAAATAATCCATTTTAATAGAAACATTTTCTTTAAACAACTTAACATATTATATATTTTTTATCTGTAATTATAAATAAAATCAAATAAATTACAAATTTCTAGTATAAGTTAAAATTTTAATCAAACCGTTATACCAACTTCTCCAAGAATTTCTGTTAATCGCTCCAAATGGACTGATACTGATACCAATTCTTTATCTGACTTGCTTCTATTCAAAAGTTGGAAGGCGTTCATGTATTCCAGTTCGGAGAATTCCGGTCCTTTATCTACGATACCATTAAGAATTTCCTATATAAAAAAAAACAATTTACGATTTATTTTATTCATACAGTGCGCAGATAAAGTGTGGAATATATTCAATAAGTTAGCATCACTAACGCTATGCAGTACTCATCTATTAAAACCAAATTTTTATTTAAAAAGAAGAATTACAAGCTCTGACATGATTAAAACAGATTTAAATATTTATAAATTTATTTAGAGTGAGTATAAAAGTGTGTTAGACCAACCTCAGGTGTCAAGAAGAACAACTCAAAATAATGCCTAGCGTGATCCAAGGCTACTTCTCTTGTCATAGTAATATTCGTTAACGTCTGTTGCAAAGTAAAAATGTTCCTGCACATTCGTTGAATGCCAGTCTCATCGATGACATTCATATATTGCGCAGAACTTATGAGTATTTTTGCAATCAGATGACCCAATCCTTCAAAAATATACTGAAACAAAAAAGATAATTTGAATAAATTAATGCTAGGCTAGATCACTGATATTTATTTTATTTATTCCTCAGTAGGAATATAAAATACAATATACAAAAATTAACAAAAGAAATTTTGACATGAAAAACTTAAAAGTAGAAAATTAGCTTATTATTTCTCTCATACTATAAGTGAGTACACACTTGTATTGTGTTCTGAGAAAATAATAGCGTGAAATGAATACATAGATAAATAGATATTAGAAATAAAAAAATAAGAAAGCGAACATTTACAATACATACAATATAAAATGTGGAGAATGAAGAAATACAAATTAGGAATTTGCTATATATAAATGAAAAATAGTTGTTCAAATCAAATTAGTTATTGTGGTTAGAAGTAATAAATATGAAATGTTTATGTTTCTATAATTCTCAAGAAGTCCCTGTAGTTACTGTATATATATGGTTTGATAGCTAAAGTGAATTTGATGAGGTTAACAGATTTTCGAATGGCAAGAGGTAATAAATTATACGCTTTAATTAGGTAGAATGTATGTTACAAAATGGTGAATAATAATCTTTTTGTTAAGTGGTGTAACAAGTAGCTAGTTCATTGTGCCCCGTATACTATATCCATGATTGAATGCTTGCTGACAATGACCAATCTTATAGGCAAATGTTAAAATCGTTAGAAAATATAAAGACCGAATCTTAGATATTTCTGGAGAATACAATGCATTTGTCGAGGATCGTTTTTTTCGTCTAAAGATAATTTTCAATGTGTAATTCTGTATCACTTTGAGATTTTTTGGAGCGTTTTCATACAGACACCCCACACTAGTATTCCATACCGTAGGAGTGACTCCACGAGTGATTTGTATATTACAAGCCGAGATTATAAGCAACAGTTTGATTGACAGTATCTCTAAGTATACAGATTGTAAATAAGCTTTCTGAGTTTTGTTGTTAAGTAGCTGATGTGAGTTTCCCAACTGATATTTTTTGTCAATTATAACTCCTAAGTATTTGATCTGACTGACTTTGTTCAGATTTGTGATGCTGATATTCTGGAACTCAGGTCTATTCGCATTATTAACAGAAAAAGCTATATAATGTGGTTTTTCAACATTTACTGATAGCTGGAAAGCATACTTATTATGTTAAGTTCTCTCTGAGCATATAATTTAGCTTGTAGCCAAGTATCAGCCTCAAATAGGATTACAGTGTCATCAGCATAGGAAATAATTTTAGCGTTTGATAGTAAAAGTTTTGAATTGATGTATTGTATCTACAATTTAGCATTGTAGATACTCGCCTCTATAAATAATAATAATTAGTGATGGAAGTCCACAGACATGTCCAATGAACAAGTCTGAAAGGTGGACCTTTCCAAACAAACTTTTCAATAGTTGAAAAGTGTGCAAGCGCGAAATTTAATTAAATAATTAGGCGTAATTTCTTATAAACAAGGGCAAAAAATAGTTTAAAAAAGAAGAAACAACAAATGACAACTACTCACTTTTATATGTTTTAATGATTTTGTGATTAGCGTTCGAGATATAAGCTATAAAAAAATAAATTGAATATCCACTTAAAGATTTGTTTAAAAAGGTTGTTTCATATTTTTTGATTTTTATTTTGTATACCACATAAAATTTTCATACATAGCTCTACAAATAAAATATTTTAATATATATTTAAAATAACAATTTTGAAATCCTTAGGGCATGAACTAGATGACAATATAGGAAAATAAAAAAATAATGAGATTAATAAAAAGTTGTTATATAATAAATAAATATCTGAATCTAATAAAATAGAAAAATTGCCCTGACTGGTTTGCGTAAGACGGCCCTGAGATTGCCCTGACTGGCTTGCGTAAGACGGCCCTGACTACCTTATATCTTTTTTTTACAAGGTCGATTATTTTTCACAACTTTTGCGTACACGTTCAAAAATTATTTTTCATGAAAATATCTATCACTAATAATAAAATAAATCATAGCTGGCTGCTGCATCACAAAAATTTAAATATAATTTTTAAGGGTTTTGAGAATGTTTTTATATTTAAGGCAGTTTCAATTCCTGTAAATTGAAACAGGGTCACTAATAACATTGTATTTAGATATCCTAGTAGAACAACCTTATGAACGTTTTATTGGAGGTAATTCTGTCACGACATCTGTTAGAACTGTACAGAACTTCATCAAAATGGCTTGTGCGCTTGTGCTCCCTCTACATACAAAAAGTTTTCTTTATTTTTAAATTCGTTTGGGTAGATTGCCATATTTAAATTAATATTGTTATAATCTCTAAAATGATGATAAATCGTAAATAAATATATATATCAAAAATAATAAAACTCGATCTCATTTTTAAAACAAATATTCTGTTCATTCTTAATCGACTATGGGTCCATCTATTAGTAAATAGAGAAATTACGTTCGTTATTAGGTTTCGACAACCATTCGATGGTTCGGTAGAAGTCGACAATATTATCAAAGACATGACTTGGACACGATGGAGCTTGCTGCCATCTTTTGATACTGTCCATTGTCCTCCAAGATAATTTACATTGATATTGTTCTACCAGGCTATCTAAATACAATGATCATACTAAAGAGACGCGAGCCAATTCTGATCGGTTTTCTCCCCTCCCCAGAGGTAAAGGCTAACTGCCCATCAATTTTTTCCAGATCAATAGCCGCTCAGGAATTTTTAATCCAAACAGTCCCGTTTATATATGATATATATGTGTGGTATTCGACAAGCCCATGGACTAATATTATTTGGGGAATATTAAAAATAAAAAAAATCTGTTACTTTTTGATGAATGATCTATTATGTTTTTTACAAAACTATTACGAAAAATGCGCATCTCTATTATTTTGGTAACATAGTATAAGTAGGGTATTTAGGTAACCAGCTTTAGTGAAGTATGCCTAATTTAACATTTTCAAAATTTAATTACTCTTTCAATCATTAGTACTTTTTAAAACAATATTTTAGCATTTTCTAGGAAAGTCTAAATAATAATTTAATTTAATATCTTTGTAATTGAATAATTCAATATACTATAATTTGCCACTTGTTTTCCATTTTCCTAATATGTACTATCGTATTTAAAATGATTTACCTTGCACTTCCTTGGATGCAGGCTGTTAGCCATAGCTTCGTCAACGTTAGCCAAAACCCGGCTGAGTTCCAATACTTTAGGATCGGGCTCATGAGTGTCCTTATTGTAATGGGTGTGTGCTAATAAATGATAGAAACATTGTACGCGAACCTCTAAATGAAGAAGCAAAAGGCACGTATTGGCTAATTCATCAAATTCTTGAGTTATACTCGTCAAATGTTGAAGTGTGGAAGCTGAAACGGGTGAAGGATGGTCGATGTGGTTATTGTCTTTTACCTGCTGAGGTGGAGATAAGCCTAAAGGTTCTTGCCTGAATTCACTAGTATATTGAAACATTCGTACTGAAAACCATTCCTGAAAATTTAGAGAATACTATCAATATCGATAAATTATTACAACAAGCTCACAGACCGACAAATTAATTAATAGATCGGTATAAGGTTCCACAAAGTATAAATTTATTAATTTTGTCGTAAAACCACCTTAAGCCGACTCTGGTCCACTCGCTGTTGCATGACATTTGGTTTCACAGAGTCACAGAGAAAGAAATTCCAGAGTTTCTAGACGGTCGAAAATGTACTAGTGCAGAGCTGGCTTTATATAAATAGCGCGAGTTTGGCGGTAGACGTTGAGTTTCAATAAAAGTGTTGGATAGTAAAGACAAATTGTAATAAATAAATTAGAATTGTGAGTTAAAATAGTGCCTGAGTTTTAAATTAATTACTACGTTATAAATAAACTGTTTTTAATAAATAAACTACTTTGAAATTTAAAAATCTTTACAATTAACTGCATCAACTACTACGATTATTTGCGGTATGATATAAAATACACTAAATTTATAAAAGAAATAAATCAAATTTAGTTATCCCAAGTGTCCATATGAAAACAGATGGCTTTATTTCTGGTAACAAAGTTGGAATCTTGAATTTTTGGTGTAAAAAACAATGCATACGTGATCGTAATTAAAAATAATTAATCAATAGTGAATACAACATTCTTTTGAAATATCTCAAAAAGTAACCTATATAATTTTTTTTATTATTGATGTCCTCAAAAAGTTTGCTCTTTTATAATCCTTTATGATATATTAAAAATTTCGATGTAAAGATAGCTTAAGGCGAAGTAGGGGGAGGGATAGTGGAATGAAAAGTATGTCTCATATCCCAAAAATTCATTATACCAACTTAAATTTTACCAGAAATAAAGCCGTGTAAAGTTTTCACGCGGATACTCTGCATAAAGTCGTTAAAAACTGCAAGATATTGAAACGAGGAATTTTCAGGTTCATGAGCTGTTACCTAGGCTAAATCACCTATGAGTTCTTCATATTGATAGCCCTTGTTTTTAAGAACCATTCCATGTTTGATTACAGTTTAAAATTCAAACGATTTGTTAAAATATTTGGTCCTTCTAGCCCAAGTCCTTAAGTCAGCTCATGTAAAAATATACATGTTTCTTACTCCTTAAATCTTCTAATGTAAAAATATTGGGTCCCATTACACCTTCAGCTGCCCATGCAAACATATTTGGCTCCTTTACCCCTGCCCATGTAAAAATATTTGGCACCTTTGCCACTTAACCATGCAAATATAAAAATAATTGGGCTCTATATTCCTTAAATCTGCACATAAAAAAAATATTTGGACTTTTTTCCTCTCAAGCCTACCCATGTAAAAATATTTGGGCCCTTTGTCCCTTAAACCTGCAGATGTAAAAATATTTAGACCCTTTACCCCTTAAGCCTGGCCATGTAAAGATAATATTTTGGCCCTTTACCTTTTATCAAATTCAGATACGAGTTTAAAAATCCTCGATAATTTAATAATTGTTTAAGAATGACAGCAATGTGGAGAAAAATGTGTTGTTTCACAGCTGACAAGAATGACTATCTAATGAAATCAGTTCCTGTATCGCACTGCATAAAATAAGCTCCATAAGAAATGCATTGCTTTAAAAACACTGATAAAAGTACTAATGAAAATCGGAAATTCTCAGCTGGAAGAGATTATTAAATAAAATCAAAACCGCAAGTCGATTAGAGCTTTCGTTCTAGAGTTATCGTGACGGCGCAAATACATAGATCCGCACGCACAGAAGCCCGGGCAATATTTTTTTTTTCGCCACAGATGTTTGGTTCCAGTTTTTACAGCAATCCTGTATATGTAAAAGTAAACATACCCAAAAAATATTTTTTTGAATCAACTTACCATACTTTCCTGAAGTTGTGCAAGTTCTTTCAATAAATTCATATCGGAAATAAATTCTCCAGCGGAGACACCTCCTTCGCCAAGATTACTAGCCAACATCTCAGCTTCTCTTCGGTTTCTCATTCTTACATCTTCAGGACTCTCTTCTTCTGAAGGCTGATCACGTTTAAGTATTTTCTTATTTCTTTCACCCCGAGCGTGGTATTCTTGTTGGGCTTTCAGATTCAGCCAATTAGGTAACGATCTAAACAGTTAAATCAAAAGTTTTACTAATACATGATTATTTCGAAAATGTTAAAGTAAATCGTTCAACACTCCTTACTTTAAAAATCTACTGATATCATCATCTTTAAGCCATGCAGCACTACAAATTCGTCTGCTGTCATCAGACTGTGGTTGAACTATTCTTCTATATGCAGTATCACAGGTATCCTTGTATTCTTTTAAGGCTCTACAAGAGTATTCTGCAATTTTTTCACTGTATAGTGGCAGTGCCTTAAGCACAGCTTTCCATTCTCTAACACATCTTTCTACAGTTACAGTACTCTAAAATTGCAAATGAAAATACAAAATTTTGATAAATGCACTTAATGATTATACTATATTTCAAAATTTTGCCGAGAAAAGAACCGCTAACTTACTTTTCTTACGCCATCAAATTATCTAAATTATGTTTTGACATATAATATTTCTGGAAGTTACTGAAGAAAGCACTGTTGCCGGTTCGTTACAAAACATATGAGAAATATTTGTTTTTAATTAAACATACTAGAAAGACTAACACCAACTACTATTGGAGGAAAGAAACAGTAGAAGACTGAAAAAACTGGCCAATAAACCTAAAATAAGGTGAAAAAGGTCTTCTGCTCAGGACATTTCTCTCCAGGCCATCAAAATTACCCATATAATTATAAATTTAAATAAACAAAAAATCAACAAACGACAGCTAGAGCTAAAGTTAATCATAACAGAAGATTCAAAATTGCAATTTTTGTTTTAACAGGAGGATAAGCTTAACAGTCACTTTACCAAGACCTTAATAATTCGGACATAAAAGATGTAACTCACTGTACATGTTTAAACAGGTTTTGTTCTACGTTAAATACAGTGTTACTTTAAATCTACAAAAGCCAGTATTGCATTAACATTTTGAGAAGTTTCGGTGCAGGAATCATCTCAGTAAATACAAGGTGTGTTACAGCGCCACGTAAATTAAATCAACATGCCAAAAGAAGTGGTATAAAACAGTGGTATATGTCACTGTCTTTCAATAACAGAAAAAATCAGACAATTTGACAATGCTGTATGCATAATAAAAGTAAGGGGTTCTTTTTAAGTCCTTAGGTATTCTGAAACCAGTCCCAATTTTTAACTATTGGTTCTATCAAATTTAGTTGCACTGTTAAGAGGGCAAAAATAGGTATTCTTTCGTTCTTGATGATCTCATACTGATATCTCGGTACAAAATTTGATGTTACGGCCCTTCAAATGTGTGAACAATAGTCAAAATTCAGTTTTATTTGTCCCTTATACAGCGTCTTGTCCAATTTCTAATTTCTTACTATAAATTGTAGTGACAACTGATCATGTCTTGTACATTGTACATCTTACAAACTTATTGTTTATAAAGCATATGATGGTGGTGTGTTTTTGTTTAATATAGAATTTTAATTATAAATAACTGGACTTACCACTAATAAGGGCTTATAATCTGAAGTTAGGTCTAATAAAACAGTTGCTTTCCAGGCATCCGAAATTCTTATTGCCGACTCAATTTGATCCAATATTTCAGTAGATTTTCGTTTTAGGTAAACATTTGAAATATAATCAGTTAAAAACTGATATAAATTCGAATTTCTAAAAATTATTTATTTATATATGTATATATTTATTCAAATGCTAATTCTTTTTTTTATAATTTTAATAATTTATAAGGTGATTTTAAATACTACAGACTTAAAAAAAATAATTTAGCTTACCCTTGTTTTTTTATGCCTACTGACTGATCTAAATCTTCTAAGAAACACATAAATGGAATAAAAATTATTAATATATTATTTGGATGAGGGGGACAAATTAATACTTTATTCTTTTGTACAGATTTTAAGGTACTACTTAAACTTAACGCACTGGATGAACCTTCAAATTTAAAAAACACATTTTTCTTCCTAAAAGAGAAAATAATATTTTTTAATTAGATTTAAGTAATTGGAAATAAAAATTATCATGTCAACAAATTTTAAATTTTTAAATTTTGTGAGAAATACAAGTTTTTCTGTGTTTATCTAAGCTGCCTTTATCTTCTTTTGGTTCCTTTTAATTATTATGTTAAAACACACTATTTACAAATAGTTTAAAAGTTGAAATAAAATATGAATATATTTAACAAACTTTTGGAATTTTAATCAGCTTCATATTTATAATTAGTTACATATCAATTTATTAATTATTTTAAAGAACTCTATCTAATTTTTTTTAAATCTTATTAAAAAGAAAATTTAATTCAAACTAAATATTTGTGTATTAAACATGACTAGTTTTCGCCCAGTGGTCGAAATTCGCCATAAAAATTATTGAAATTTTGAGGAGAACATGCAAATATGCAATATTTCTAATTTTTTTTTTCTTATACATTCGTTCAAAGGGTTCAAAGTAAATCTGAGACCATAAACTTTTATATATACCTACAATACAAAATAGTTCAGTACCATTATAATTTAATATAAAATTAATTCAATAAAATAACAGTAACTTACAATTTAAAAATTTTGACACGAGCCCAGGGAGGGAGAAAGTGAAAAATGTTTTAGTACCAAAATGTTTGCCCTTCGTTTCCATGAATTATTGGCATGCAATTATTTTCTTGATTACTTTTGAAAAAGGAGTGGGGTGGGAGGAAGTATGTGGTATCAAAAGTTTGGGCCTTTGATCCCATGAATGACATGCATAATATTTCTTTAATTTCATTTTCAGTCCACTCTTGGCGACTTTTTGAGGGGAGAATGAGATCCAAAATGGGTCTGATTCGACTCTGCCTTTGATTCCATACATCTCTTCCACAATAACAATTTCAAATTTTTATTTTGAGGTTACTCTTTAAGACTCTAAAAAGGGGGATTGGGTGTGGGTAACCCCCATCGCTCAGCTTGCAACCCGTCATGAAACATCGAAAATAATCATTAATAGCCCAGAAAAGATATAAAAAAAGGGTGGGGGAAGGAGGTCGGCGTACTCTTCGATTTTTTCTTATTTTTTAATTATCTTAAAATACCCGATTTATGAAAAAAAAAAATGATTGGCCCCTCCTACACTTAAGGAGGGGGTGGGGGAGAAGTGACTTATCCTTTGGGTGATCATAATGGTTCCTCCCAGACAATATAATATATAATACCGTTCCAGACGGGGTGGGTGGCTCAGTGGTAGAGTCTCTGCCTGCGGATCCAAGGGTCCCAGGTTCGAATCCCACCGTTGGCCGGGATTTTTTCATTTAATTTAATTATTTAAAATTAATTCTGATGCCTTGGTAGGATTCCCCACTCGACCATTCACTGTTGGATACTAATTAACAGTGCTGTTCCTAAAGTGGCGCTGGGAAACAGTAACAAAGCCTACACAAAACACGAGGCTAATAACCATAGCAGTTGATGCCGATGACACCAAAAAAAAAAATATCATTCCAATTATTAATATCCGTTATAAAATCAATTGTAAACCTTTTTGTGGAAGGGGGGGAAAATCGGATTAAGTCTTATGTTTTGGTCCTCGTATACAACCGTGGGGAAAGCGAATAGGGGGCGATCGAAAATATATAGAACCCAAAGGTGTACGACTTTCGGGACTAATTTTTCAAAAAAAAAAAAAATTTGAACTTTTTTTTTCATATGGAATGGTCGGAATGGTAGGGGATGAGATGGGGTAAACTTTTTTCGCCTTAAGCGATTCTATATATCGACCACCCCTGGGGTGGGGGGAGAAGTATAGGAAGCGGAATTTGGGCGGTTTAAAATCGTTTCAGGTGAGGCATACGGCTCTGCTAGTGTTTTTTTTTCGATTCCTTACAAATTAGGCGTAGTAGAGGAAGAGGAGGGGGAAGTTGGAGGAGTAGATGGGGAAGTTGGAGGAGTAGATGAGGAAGTTGTAGGAGTAGAGGGGGAAGTTGGAGGAGTAGAGGGGAAAGTTAGAGGAGTGGAAGAAGTATTTTTTTCGTCGTTTTTCACGATCCTCTACACGTCCATGTAATATTGTCCATGTTGGTACGAAATTAAAAGATGCTTATGTTCATTATAGGCTAATTTTATTAGTCAATCAATACATAACTGTGGATCAATGGATTTTATATATCAAAGGTTGGGAAAAAATACTATTTCCATTTTTTGTTGTTGTTGTTGTTGTTAACACTAAAGCTTGTCAATAGCTACTTAAACAAAAATTAACAATAGAAAATCGGTTCAAAAACAGAAGAGAGAACGGTACTGAACTATTTTGTCTTTGTCTATTTATATATAGATACTTACGTCACTTGCTTTCGTCTTGAAAAGTAAGAAGAAATGTCATTTACATTATTAATATCACTAAGTTGCAAATCACTTGACATGTACTGAATGTCTAAATACTCTGATAAAAATGACTGCAACTAAAATAACAAAAAAAAAATTATTAAAAACTTCAACGCTAAGAGATACAATGAAATTTAGTCCAGATATGTAGATATTATTTTGCAATATCTAGTTATTTCTCCCAAAGACAATCAAATTAAAAAATTTTAAAATTACAAATCACAAAAAGTGAACAATTTAAAAATAAGTAAAACAACGGCCGTGTTCACCGTCATCAAACAGTTTCGTTTGATTAGAAATCATATGTTCCTATTGTTCCTGTAAACAACTGCGATGATGGTGAACGAACAAGGAACGGCGTTAAAATTTGAAATAATTTGAGATATAATGATAAAGTTTGTACTTTAAATAAACCCAGGATCCTTTATTAATGCAAACATTTGAGTCAGGAATTGAAATTATTTCAGGGTAAAATATGTAACGACAAATTTAACTTCAACTTGCACAAATAACCCTAACTTTTTAGTTCCCATTTATCGTATTTGACAAAACTAAACGCAAAACGAACATTACAAATCATAAAACATCTGTCAAATGTAAAATATCGTTGATTGTTAAACGTAGAAGCGACTTTAATATTTGTGTAGCATCCAGGAAGGTGAAGATTTCCAACAAATTAGTCATAAACACATGATAATTATATTTATGACGAGAGCACGGAAACTAAACTTAAATTAACACTAAATGAAACTCAAAAACACTGATAATATAAATAAAAACAAAATCTTGCCCAAAACAAATATCCTACTTATAGGTGACAAATGATGGGCCCTCTAAAACAATTATTTAAATTTGCTATGATCCAATAATAATAGTCTCTATATATGGAATATTATATAAATTTTCAAAATAATTTAAAATATTCATCAAACTTACCACTGTTTGAACTTGTGACCAAAAATATTGAGTATCATAAGAATTAACTTCAACATTATGTGCTTTTTTCGCTTGTTCTACACACATCATAAAAACATAATGACAGTCTGCAACTTCCTTATATTGCTCAAAGAGAATTTGAACCAATTCTTTTAATATTGCCTTTTGGTCATTTAAATCTACTAAATTTTTTATATTATTTGTTGTTCTTTCTATGATTTGTGTTAAAGATAGTTGCATCTCTTGAACTATCTCCTATAAGGAAATAATTTAATATTAAAAAAATGAAAGTCAATCAAAAAGGCTAAATAATTGTTTGGAGGGTAAGACAAAGTGTGTTATCCTACCTTAACAGCATATGGCAATTTTTCTAATAAACACAAGCTTTTTACTAGTATGGCAACAAAATTACTATGATTTTCTTCAGGATTTGCAATATCTAATTTTTCTTCAACATAAAAATCTTCACCAAACATAGATTTTTTATCACTGCTAAAAATATTGCACATGTATAAAAAATTTTATATTTAATAATTTTGTATTACCTTGAAACATTAAACAAATTTTTAGAAACTGAAGATTTGTTTCTACCTGATCTTCTAAGTTCTATACTTCTCTGAAGAGGAGAATTTCCAAATAAATAATCTTGGGCAGATCCTTGCCTTCTTAACGCTAATACATGTTGTGATGGTTTTACATACAAGTGTTGTTTTAATTCCGATAAAAGTTGAAAATGTAATTGCTAAAAATTTTGTATTTAAAAAACATAACTTATGAATAATAATTATTATTTACCTCTTTCTTTTGTTCTAACTCTTGACCAAGTTCCTTAAGGCTTTCTACTCCTTCCAAAGTTCCTTTGCCCAGATTTACTGCCTCTACTAATAAATTTGTAGCATGTAAGTACTGTTTTCGAGCCATATATGTAGAGAGGTGATTAGGAACCTCATTCATTTTTTCACTAAAATTTTTCAGATACAGATTTGTTTAATGTAATTAAGTTTTTTTTTTATTTAGTTTGATCCATTCTCGGTTTTTTCACAGAACAGTTGTAAAATAAACTAAAAACGTTTTCCGATAATATAGACATTTTGCAGAAACAAAAAATAATAAGTTAAGAAATTAATGGGACAGTAGTGTTGTTGAGTAGGTAAAACAAAAAACCAGTTTAATTGTGTTTGGATGAATACTAGTAGGTATGTTACTAGGAGTATGAGATAAACTTTATTCTTGAGCCCAGAACCTTGTTACAGCAGAGAAGCTGGCTGAGGAATGGGCTCTAGTGATGAGATAACCAGCAATTATCTTTTCTTCAAATACGTTTTTAGAAGTTGATCATGTATTAAACAATTGAAGGGCTTATTGTAAAAACACACTTTTTAAAAGGCATTTTTACTTCATGATAATAAAAAATAAGGTTACAAAAGCCATAAACCAAGTGAAAATTCTCTAACAAATACCACCATTAACCGAAAAATCAAGTTATTGCATTTTAACAAAGTTGTTTTAAAATAATAGATATACAAGATGGTTTTCAAAAGAAATAGCATAGGATTTGTATTAATACTTTCAAAATTGTATTACAGTTAAACATTTATAACAAACTACAAGTTATAATGGTTCAATACATTTAAAGAGTATGTTTATGAAGAAATTCACGGAAAGAATTCATTATCTTCTTTACGATAAAAATAGTTTTACATTTGTGAATAAATTCTTAAGTTTTGTAATATACAGTGCTTTTATTTCAAAACCAGCCAGTGGAAATAAATTTTAGAAATATAAAAACTTTATTACATGTACATTTGTCCAAAGTCACATATCCTAAACCTAGAAGCATTTTGCATAATGAAATGTGGGTAATATGTGTACAAGGTTCCCAGTCTCTAGCCCTATTACAGAGACTAAACAATTTTTACATTGATATACTTTTTATTCTATTGTAGGGCAATGTATGTTGGATTTTTAAGTACTTCTTACTTTATAGATGTGCTACTATTACATATTTGTATGTAAAAGTGGACTTTATCCTTAAATCAAAAAATCAATGGCACATTCTATAATCAGTGGTTGACTCGAGAAGGACTCAAACTACAAAATCACGCTAAATATGAACTTACACTTCTTCAATTAGCTGCAACATATGTTTATACTCTAACCCTTCGAGCCATAAATTTTTAAGTTCATCTCTCTTGCATCCTAATTTTCTCTTGCAGTCTTGCAAGTTTTCCTTTACACTTCGTATTTTTTCTCTGTTAGTAGTTACAATTTGAGAAATAGATCCAAATAATTGCATTACCTAAATATTAAGCAATATTAAACTATTTAGGAATGAAGTTAATATAAAATAACACACCTTTGTTAGGTCATTTTCATGCTTTGAAACAAGTTCGTCGAGTTTCTGATCACATAATTTATAATCTGTTTCCAATTTTGCTTTTTCCCTATCCCTCTGTTCATTAGTTTCACTTGCAGATAAAGTACGAATCACTGACATCAGAAGACCACTCTAAAAAATTTGAGTATTATATTTTTATAACCTAAAATTAAAAAATAAGAAACTTTTATACTTACTGTTTCTTTAACTGGTTTTACCCCCCTAGGAGGCTTAATAGGGGGGGATAAATCCATGTTTATATTTTTAACTTTAGCTTGTATCAAAAATATAAACACCCCTTTTTGAAATCATTACTTCTTCCTTTTTGTGTTGTCATCGTATTTGCCTAAAACTATGACAGTTTTTTATGTCATAACACTCATAACAAAAATTTACATGTTTGGCGATGGGTGTATGCAAAAAGAGGCCAAAATCGACAAAAACGTTAAATTTTATGCTGGTTTTTTAAAAATATATTGAAATTTTTCTCAGGGTCGATTCCACCGTTGTGTTAAACGGAGATTAAAATGACATTGTTAATGTAAAAATCAGTGCTAAAAATGTCATTTTAAACTTCGTTTAACACAACGGTGGAATCGGTCCTTAATGTAAAAATGTCATTTTAAACTTAGTTTAACACAACGGTGGAATTGGGCCTAAGGAAAATACCGGCGTTTGTTGTCAAAGGTATAGTACGTTAACTTTGCAACGACTCTATTATGGAATAGACAGAAATAATAATACGTATCCGACTGCGGATCGCAATATCCCATCCTTATCATCAAAAAAGTGTGTTTAACCAATACTTTCTTTATGGCTTTCACGTCCAAATATTCATCTTATCTTTATTTTGCTTGGTACGTCGATTACATTATTTAATATTTTTGCTCAGATATTTATTATCGAATATGATTATGATGAATTGTATACCTCGATTATGCGCATTAGTACATAATTACTTTTGCTTAGGACCGATTCCACCGTTGTGTTAAACGAAGTTTAAAATGACATTTTTACATTATTAATGTCATATGTAAAAATGTCATTTTAAACTTCGTTTAACACAAAGGTGGAATGGGCTCTTAAGCATGACAGAAACACAGAACAAATTATTATTTATTAATATGGTGGCTGGCAAATGCATTAGAATATAGTACGGGAATGATCACATAAAAAGAAGAATTAAAAATGTCATTTTAGGTTATTATGACAGTTTGGCATTTGACATTTAAAATAAAGTGAAAAGTGACATCATTCATCGGCATTCATTGATGGAAATTAAATTTGGGATGTGTAGAAAGATAATAAACTCACTTTATTAAAGTATAGCTATTGAAATACAAGAAAATATATTAGTGATTATTAAAAAATGGAGGCTTATGATGTAATCGTAAACCAACCAGTTGTGATAGATAATGTAAGTAATACACATATCCTTTTGTTGATCTCATAAAACTATTATTTCAGGGAACCGGAGTAATAAAAGCAGGATTTGCTGGTGGTCAAATCCCCAAATGTAGATTCCCTAACTAGTAAGTTACTTTGAAAAATATCTATTTTGCCGTAAATGTAATATGTAAATTTTCAGTGTGGGGAGGCCAAAACACACTCGGGTTATGGCAGGTGCTTTGGAAGGAGACTTGTTTATTGGTCCCAAAGCCGAAGAACACAGAGGCTTACTATCCATCAAATATCCAATGGAACATGGTATAGTGACGGATTGGAATGATATGGAAAAAATTTGGGGTTACATTTATAGTAAAGACCAACTTTCCACTTTCTCTGAAGAACACCCTGTTTTACTCACAGAAGCTCCACTAAATCCTAGACCAAACAGAGAAAAAGCTGCTGAAATTATGTTTGAAACTTTCAATGTACCAGCTTTATTTATTTCAATGCAAGCTGTACTTAGTTTGTTAGTATACAGTTATTTTTATAATTCTTGTTTTTTGACAAATGTATTTTTAGATATTCTACTGGTCGAACTACGGGAGTAGTTCTTGATTCAGGAGATGGTGTTACTCACTCTGTGCCTATTTATGAAGGTTTTGCTTTGCCACACAGTATCATGAGGTCTGATATTGCTGGAAGAGATGTATCTAGATATTTAAGGTAATATTTTTAAACTACTAATTCAGTCATTTGATTTTTATGAACCTATATAATCATTTGCTTTGCCTATTACTCTTTTGCAGGTTGCTTTTGCGAAAAGAAGGCATAATTTTCCGTACAACAGCAGAGTTTGAATCAGTCAGAACTCTCAAAGAAAAAGCCTGCTATCTCTCAAACAACCCAATAAAAGAAGAATCTGTAGAAACTGAACAAATCAATTACACTTTACCAGATGGCACAATAATTAAAGTAGGCCCAGCCAGATTTAGAGCTCCTGAAATCCTCTTCAAGCCTGATATGATTGGTGAAGAGTGTGAAGGTATACATGAGGTGTTACTGTTTTCTATACAAAAATCTGACTTGGATCTCAGGAAGGTATTATTCAAAAATATTGTTTTGTCTGGTGGTTCAACTTTATTCAAAGGATTTGGAGATAGGCTGTTATCTGAAATTAAGAAAATGTCACCGAAGGAGACTCAAATTAAGGTAGATAGACCTTTTTAAATCAAAATAAATGTATGTATTCTAAAATTAAAATAGTTTAATAAAAATTATTTATTTTTCAGATATCTGCACCACAAGAAAGGTTGTACTCAACATGGATTGGAGGATCAATTTTAGCATCTCTAGACACATTTAAAAAGATGTGGGTATCAAAAAGAGAATTTGACGAAGAAGGACAAAGAGCTATACATCGAAAAACATTTTAGCTCTAAATTAGACTTTTCAAATGTGATTCATTACAGAGATTTGAAATTAACTCTTCTGAAAAAATATATATATGAAGAACATTTTTTAAACTTTGTGTGCTACTTAATATGCTTTTGTGGATTATAATAACTTAGAAGTATTACAAATAATATTGTTATGACCAGTGAAGAGTATGTTACAGAAGAGCATAATATGTTCAAATCTTTTTAGTAAACTTATTTTTTTTAACTTATTTTTCATGTTAAATAATATTATTTGAGTTAAGTTCCAAATTTAGATCAATATTAATTTTTATTAATTTAAGTTTATTTTTACTTTATTTCTGTGTATTTTTTATATGAATTATATTTAATCTTGGCACAATAATATGCAGCTTCAAGTGGCTTCTTTTTAAGAAAATATAAATAATTTAATCCAAAGCTTACTTGTTAATTTTCTAAAAAATTAGAAAATTATATTTTTTCTATTTCCCTATGAGAAAAGTGTTCCATTTACACAAAAAAAAATGTATTATGCTGGGAGAAAGAGATGCAGTATATTATGTGTGCCTCATGCAAAGCATGGTAATCTAAAATGATATTTAGATTGGGCTAAATTTATAGATATAGACTATATTAGTAATTATGTAATTTGTGTTCCACTGACATTTATACATATGCAAAATAATTTGGTTACAAACTCTTTAACCTACTTTATTATGACCTACGAACAATAATAAAAAACGAAAAACTTAAAATATATTTCGCAAATTTATTGACATAATTGTTTTGGTTAAAAATTAATTGTCAGTAGAACACAATTACATTTGACTAATATGCGTTTTGAGGTGGACAAATTAATGTGAAAAGATACCACATATCCAGGATAATTTTCAAGATTTAAGAAAAATGAAATATATCATTTCCTTTTTTGGTTCTATCATTATTTATCTACATACAAAAAAAGGTTTCTAAGATTTTTGTTTCGTTGGTAAGCTGTGGCAATGCTATCTCTTAGTTGAGAATTACATTTTGAGGGCAATTAAACATTTTTTACATCTATTTTAAAAATCAGGCCACTTTTCACTAACTTGTAAGAATATCAACCCTTTCAAAAAAATGTCCACAGTATCACCTTGAGTTAAAAAAACGCGTTTAAGTTATATCCCCCATTTCATTGTAAATATCCGGTTACATGGTCAGAATTCCGTAACTAGCAAAACCGGACGACAGAAAAGGCATTTTTTTATTGTTCTTGGCATAATATATGAAAACATTTAAACACGGACAAAAATACAAATCATGGATGCATAACTTTTAATTTTGACAGGTCAACTTATTTACCCTCCTCCCCAGCACCAAAATAGGATTTCATTTGGAAGAAACCATGCGTAACAAAAAGCATATAGATATCGGGACGGTGGTGTAGCGGTCTATCGCGCTTATATTCATTTATAGGCAAGTTTATGAGTCTGAGACTGCTGGGTTTCGAGTCCCAGACCGGACCATGTGGATTTTTAATTAAATTGCATGGTTCGGTTTAGGATTTGATGTGTGGCGTATTAATAGAAATTCAATTTCTGTTGATATGACATGCAGATTAAAAAAATTCGCCATACACTACCGTCTCGATGATGGTGGGTGAGGTTTTCCTCACCTGTAAGTCAAATGGCACCATCAATCATCTTTAAGTCGCCCCGGAGCGCCACGGTAAATAATAATAATAATAGCCGTCCCTTCCCCTACACAAGTCGTTCAGTCGACTTCAGGGGTTGAAATTCACTCGTAAGGGGGTGAATTAGGGAGAGTATTATTATTATTAAACTAAAATCACAGTAAATAAATTCTAAATTATTTTAAACAAAGTGTTTTTGTTTTTAACACTGCAGTTAAAAATATCAATTTACAGTATACACATTTACGGATTGGTTACTCTATATTTCTAAAATCCTGAAAAATCCTCACATCTTTTCATGATGTCAAAAAATCTACTGCACTAAATACTATACCATAAATGCCAGTGTCTTGTAAACAAGCTCTTAGTCTTTCTCCTACAATAAAAACAGTACTATAAATGCTGTTGTCTGTGAAAAAGCTGTTAGTCTTTTTCCTAGAGTTTGCCTCCTACAGGAAAAACACATAAATCTAATATCTCTGAAAGCCCCGATTATTCGCCCTGAGGGGCGGACAGAATAGCTCCACCTGAGCATTTACCATCAGGGTGGTAGAAACTCAATTCTAAAAATCTGATGTGCCCATCACATGACTTTCCTATCTAGTTATTGCAAGCTTTTTCCGGTTATTTTGCACAACCTATTTCATCACCTCTGTAAATGTTTAGAGGATAAACTTAATATATACATTTTCCACATACATCTAACTCGAAACATTTTTCTATATTCATTGAAAACGAAAATACTGAAAAGTTTAAATTTAGCACTTTTCCTCCAATTTTGTAAAATTTCTCGAATACGGACCATTTCTGGAAAATTTTGCTTAAAACAAAAATATTAAAAGTAACTTTTATTTGAACAATTTTCTTCTCCAAACATAACAGATATATTCCATAAAATATAAAAACGACCTCATATAAAGTACTCCCCAGATGTTCCGACTTTGTCCAAACTCTAATCATTTACCTCGGGCCGAAATAAAACTTAAGCTTTAAATTTAATGTTTTTTCCTTTATCCGTTTTTGAGTTTTCTTCAAAATTCGTAATTTACACATTTTCTTAAATATCTCGAATACGGTCCATTTTAGAGAAATTTTATAAAGGAAAAAATTATAGAAAATTATATTACAAACAATTTTTATAAAAAAATATTTTATTTTGTCAAATTACACACACACAGACATCATCGCGAAAATAGTCGAAACGGATTCAGGGGATCCCAAAACGTAAAAATCCGCCGAAAACTGGAGGTCGAAAAAATCATGATTCCTATACTTTCCTTATCTGTATACAGATAGGAAAGTAAAAATAGAGGCATCTTTAACATGCAGGACTTTGACGGACTGAGAGGCTGACTGTCCCTAGATACAGATTAGGTGTTTGAGGAGTTGAGGCAGGTCCTATATGTCCCTGAACAGTGTTGCCAGAATATATTTTTGTTATGTACCAGATTTGTCTAAAAAATGTACCAGATTTCATAAAAATGTACTAGATTCAGTAAAATGTACCGGAGTTTCGAATGAATTGTGATGTGGTTTGGTTCATTAAGGACCGATTCCACCACAAAGCACATAGAGGTTCCACGTGAATGACCAAGGTCAAAACCGACAACTGACATTTTTTATGCTATTTGCTCCAAACTCTAGATGGGGCTACTGGTGAAATTATGATTTCTTACTCCATTTTTAAGCCTTATGGGAGAAAAACTTAACCAAAGACTCCAAAGATGTGACGTGTATTTATTTATGTTCTTGGTTAGTTTCATTTTTCCGTCTGATTTTAGTGATTTTTTGTTGCTTTGGCTTTTGGTTTCTGTTTATAGTTTCGTCTTAGTTATTTGCAAAATTGTGATGTTTCGCTTTTTTATTTCCTACTGTGTTTTGCAATAATTTTGGTGCTACGTTGAAAACTTCGAGAAAAACTTCATTGATTCACCATATATTCACCATGCATCTGCATCATAAAAAGACAAACGGGGACAACAACTAATTGATAATCAATTTATCACTGGACTAGATACCGAAATCATTTTTCACATAAGAGAGTAATACCACCATCTGTATTTGGAAGGAAAATACCTATTTATCATTGAATGAATAGTTAAAAGGAATCACCTTTTAATACAATACCTATATTACATTTGTCCTCAGTTAAAAAGACATTTATAAAATATATAACTTTAGTGTTAATAAAATGTAATATCCTAGTCTCTACTTCACATTTAAATTATTGATAGGTATTTTAAAGATTTGAGATTATATATCTATTTGCTCCAAGTAAGTATTCGTTAAATATGTATTATTATTTGTATTTATTTTTATCTAATAATATTTATTTAAGTTATTAATAAATATATTTTAAGAATGTTCTATTTTATTATTTATTGATATATCTTATATTTATTTAATAAAAATATGCAGAACCAACTCTCCACATTAGACCCCTTATAACAAATTAATTCTTCAAATTTGGTATAATCGACCTAAATTATTTTGTAAAATAAAAGTTTCGAACTTACTAGTTCCATACTTTATTTTATAAAATAATTTATGTGGAAATCATTTAAAATTTAATTTAAAACTACTACCTACTCCTAAAAATTACAATTTGAATTTACCGCCATCTGTCAATTGTCATTTTAGTTCCAGCTCCAAACACAAGGTGGCGCTAATTTGGTTTAAAAGTTTAACATTGGCGTGGGGTCTCTAGAAGATACATGCTTTGTGGATTCCACCGTTGTGTTAACCAAAGTTTAAAATGACATTTTTACATTAACAATGTAATTTTAATCTCCGTTTAAGACAACGGTGTAATCGGCCCTAAGGAAAAAAAGGGTATTAGCGAACGAAAACAAAACAAGGAGCAAGATCCCAGCAATATATTTTACATGCATCTAATGATAACACGCTGAAAAAGAAAAAGGTACTAGATTTTGCGTTGAGTGTACCAGATTCTTAGAAAATGTACTAGATCTAGTACTATTGTACTAGACTGGCAACATTGTCCCTGAAGGAGCAACCCACCCCTTCCACCTTATAGATACATAAGGTTCTGATGATTATTATGCAGGGTATCTCAAAAAGTTGTAAACATTTCACAAAAGAAAATCCTTGTTAAAAAGTTCTGCATCAGTTGGACATCTATAATCAAAACATAAGATTTTTTTAATATAGGTAGTATACAGGAAATTAAAAAAATGATTTATAATAAGGGTAAATTTCGATTATTTCAATATAGAGCAATATTAATAAAAAATGTTCATAGGAATTAAAAATTATGCTCAAGTTTAAATCATGGCAGTTGTTTTTAAGTGATTTCGATTTACAAATACAAAGAAGGGTAGTTACTAACTGGTTAATCGATTACCAATGCACAAAATTAAAGAACCCAACCACAAATACACGAAAACATCTAAGATGTCAAAATTATTTTTAATGGTTTTCTAATAAAATATCTGATTCTAACTTAGTATATATGATCCAATCAACTAAATATTTTTCTGGGTTAAATGTAGTTCTAATGAATAAGTCGATATGTACAAATTTTTATTTATAATCAAGAAACATTTCAATTTAATTTATACCTAAGAGAATATTGCTGTTTCCAAGCCTCTAACTTCTTTGGGATTATTAATTTCGTCTTGAAAACTAATTTCATTAATTCTTAAGTAGGTTTGTGGAACTCTGTAGAAATTAATTCTCATATACTGTTTCCTTCTCTTTTTTCTAAAATGTGTTTTAGTGTGAGACAAAGTTTTTTCAATTACTGTCGCCTGAACACGAACTAAACCTTTTTCTACAATAGGTCGTCCTATTAGAGTAAAATCTGCTGATCCTGCCATTAAAACTTTGTCTAGTGTTATTTTATCTCCTACATCTGGTGGCCAATATCCTTCTATTACAATTACGTCCCCGTCAGTTATCTTGAACTGTTTTCCTGTAACATGAACAACTGCAAAGAGTCTTCCATGAGTTTTGTCGGCTACAAGACTGTTGACTTTGTTTAAAATTTGATTCTTTGCTTTATTGTCCTCTTCTGTGTCTACTACTTCGAAAGGGGTGGGTGTATTTGAGTAATTTTGAATTGAAGGAATTAAGGATATTGCTTGAATATTTCTTAGTAACGTATTTGATGTATTTAGTTGAAGATTTTTAAATTGCGAACAAAATCGTTTTAAAAATAATGCCATTTTCAATAATTTTAATAACTTCTTCTTCTTTCTCTATATGGTTATGGCCTCTTTCCTTAGGTTAATACAATTTCATAATTTTCTTCTTTTTTGATGATTCGTCTTGTTATACAGTCGGCCACTGAATGGCCACTGACCGTTTTCCAATACGCTTTGCACAAGTACATAGGTCTGTTCTGGTTTTTCAGAAATATGAAATATGTTGAATACTGTATTAGTATTAGATAAATAGTGGAAAGTAAAAAAGTTTTAAGAGGGGCATATTTTGATATTCAACTGTTCCACTGGATCTCGCACAGTTTGTAATACATTTTGAAGAAACCAGAACAAGCCTCGTGTGAAAACTACAGAGCTTTAGCATTATAGCGAGCAGGAAACCAATATCAGAGTTGCCAGTTTATTCGGCCCGACCGCGTTGTAACGTTGTCAACTACATCAAATCTATAGGTTGGCTAAGGAGCTAAGAGGGATTTATACATTTAGGAAGATGCACAATGGGCCTAATGAGGCCTAAGTGCCATGGACAACCCACCGTCCACACGTTACATATGCAGAAAAGTGTTTTTTCAAATTTCATTAAACTTAGAGCAAAATAACAATTGAAAATATTGATAGGTAAAAAATATCTTAGTTTTTCTATGAAAAATATACATAAGTATAAATCAATACACATATTTTGAAATTGAAAAATCTTGTTCTGGGTAGTATTCACACTAAGGACCCGGACCCACATGGACCCTACAGTTCAGACCACAAAGCACATAGAGGTTCCACGTGAATGACCAAGGTCAAAACCGACAACTGACATTTTTTATGCTATTTGCTCCAAACTCTAGATGGGGCTACTGGTGAAATTATAATTTCTTACTCCATTTTTAAGCCTTATGGGAGAAAAACTTAACCAAAGACTCCAAAGATGTGACGTGTATTTATTTATGTTCTTGGTTAGTTTCATTTTTCCGTCTGATTTTAGTGATTTTTTGTTGGCTTTGGCTTTTGGTTTCTGTTTATAGTTTCGTCTTAGTTATTTGCAAAATTGTGATGTTTCGCTTTTTTATTTCCTACTGTGTTTTGCAATAATTTTGGTGCTACGTTGAAAACTTCGAGAAAAACTCCATTGATTCACCATGCATCTGCATCATAAAAAGACAAACGGGGACAACAACTAATTGATAATCAATTTATCACTGGACTAGATTCCGAAATCATTTTTCACATAAGAGAGTAATACCACCATCTGTATTTGGAAGGAAAATACCTATTTATCATTGAATGAATAGTTAAAAGGATTCACCTTTTAATACAATACCTATATTACATTTGTCCTCAGTTAAAAAGACATTTATAAAATATATAACTTTAGTGTTAATAAAATGTAATATCCTAGTCTCTACTTCACATTTAAATTATTGATAGGTACCTATTTTAAAGATTTGAGATTATATATCTATTTGCTCAAAGTAAGTATTCGTTAAATATGTATTATTATTTGTATTTATTTTTATCTAATAATATTTATTTAAGTTATTAATAAACATATTTTAAGAATGTTCTATTTTATTATTTATTGATATATCTTATATTTATTTAATAAAAATATGCAGAACCAACTCTCCACATTAGACCCCTTATAACAAATTAATTCTTCAAATTTGGTATAATCCACCTAAATTATTTTGTAAAATAAAAGTTTCGAACTTACTAGTTCCATACTTTATTTTATAAAATAATTTATGTGGAAATCATTTAAAATTTACTTTAAAACTACTACCTACTCCTAAAAATTACAATTTGAATTTACCGCCATCTGTCAATTGTCATTTTAGTTCCAACTCCAAACACAAGGTGGCGCTAATTTGGTTTAAAAGTTTAACATTGGCGTGGGGTCTCTAGAAGATACATGCTTTGTGGTTCAGACAGTTGTCTAATCACTGTTATGTCTTGACAAATAAATAGCGAATTGACAACACTGCGTATAAGGCATTGTTGTCTACTGGTTTAGTCTTTAAGAAAATGAGTAATTTTGTCGTAATTGAGTGAGAGTGGATCAGTATTTTCAATTATTTTGTGCAGATTTAGGATAAAAAATGGAAACCGAAACAGAATTTTTACTAGGTTGTGTAAGTTTATTAAGAAATTATTTTTATAAAACCAATCTTTATTCCTTCGATATAAACTTTCAAATTGATTTTAAAACAAAAAAAGGTTTACTTGTATTTGTTTTCATTTGCAACTGGTGACATAATAAATTTTTCGTAACCAGTTTCATAATGTTCAACTTTATATAACTGGTTGCATAAAGTAGATCGTTTTGAAACTTGCTGCGATTACAAGAGATGTCACTAGTATGTTAAAATTGGAAAAAAGAAATTGTACTTGCTGGCGTGTCGCATTTTAAAAAGTAAAATGATTAAAATAAAAGCGCAATCATTCAAACAACACATTGATCAGAGATATCTGACAATGATATTAGCATCAGTTTCCTTTGTCCATTTGCATATCTTGCTCTTCTCTTAAAGAAATAAATGACAAGTGTTGTTGGGGTTATGTTTGACATGACATTAATTTGTTTATTTCTTACTTCACTCGATTAGATTCTATTTCCATTCATTTTTGTGGGCCCCATATAAATAAATATCTTATAATTATTGGATTAAATTTGTTTTGCCGATTATAGATGATAAAATTAGGTTAGTTAATTGATTACTTATTATACACATAATGACAGTTTACAATATTTATATATTTGACAAGTCTGGAGTTCTACTGTACTATCAGGAATGGAATAGGATTAAACAATCAGGAATGACTCGTGAAGAGGTAGTTAAAGTTCACTATTGCGTCTTATTTTACATTTTAATATCACATTTGAACTACAATAAAACGTTTTCTGTTTTTAGGAAGCGAAGCTTATGTATGGAATGCTCTTTTCTATTAAATCATTTGTTAGTAAAATATCGCCAGTAGATCCTAGAGAAGGATTTTTATTTTACAAGACATCGAAATATACCCTTCACTTCTTTGAAACACCTTCTGGTTTAAAATTTGTACTAAATACAGATATACATTCTCAAGGAGTTAGAGAAATACTACATCAGTTGTATAGTCAAGTAAGAAATTAAATTACAGTATTCAAATGTGAAAATAATGTTATTAGTGATCTGACTGACCGAATTTACAAATTTAATGCACTAAAAAAACTGAATACAATTCATTAGACTGTCCAAAAAAACAAATAATAATACTTTCCCTATAAGTCACCCCCTTACGAGTAAATTTTAACAAATTAGATACCTAAAATAGAAGTGTGAATAGAAGATATACAGTAACCCAGGACATATATGTTATTGTATTGTTCGGACTATAAGACGAGCCTTTAATTTATAAGATTTTTATGAAAATATATTTTAATGTTACTTTCAGATCATAATTTTTATTTATTAACATAACTTGTACTAAAAATTAATTTTAATCAGAAAATAAAATTAATGTAAGCAAAAGCCAAATTAAAGAAATTTTGCACATTTATTTAAAAAAATTGCCTGCATTCTTCAGCAAATATTCCCAATTTTTAAGAGTACAGATGTCTTTCGTAAACACTTACTGGTGATGTTATTTCTGAAAATTCTACAACTAACACCTACACATACAAATATGAAAATTTCGTACCAATATGACAAAAGTAGTGTTAATTATATCACGTGATATCATTCATTACCATCTCCCTGGTTTTTCAAATATAAAAAAATGTTTTCTTTTTTAGATATATGTGGAGTATGTGGTAAAGAACCCTCTCTGTAAGTTGTCCCAACCCATTCAATCAGAATTATTTAAGACAAAACTAGATGCTTATGTCAAACAGCTATCCATATATTCAACCAAAGTAGCTTAGCTATGTCATACTAATTATAAGCTACTCAAACCACATGATAGATTTATGGTATTATTTTTGCTGGTATAAATATTTATGATTTTTATTGTAATAAGTTTTTGTAAATAATAAATTGTTATAAAAACTTTTTATTTATTTCTCCCTTTAGATATTTGCAATATTGATCTATTTTGTCAATTTCTCATATCTGAGAAACATTTTACATTTTTGTGTAATAAGATGACGGGATGTCATAAGAGGTAAAAGGCATAAGACACAGTGCCTCATAAGTTTTCAAAAAGTACCCCCCTTTTATACTGTAAAATGGTAAATGCTTCTCAACTGAATTATAAAAAAAATAGAAAACAAGTCTATAACATCTTCGATTTTTAAGATATAATCTAATCAACCCCGAACCTCTTTCTTTACTTTTTGAGGAGTTATACATAAAAAATACGCCCTCCTCTTATCCCCCCCCCTTGATGCTCCTGTCAGTCTAGGTAGCTATATTTAAGATTTCTGTAAGTTGCAATTTGCACGAAAAAAAAAATAAAGAATGCAAACGGAATAAGAAAACTAACGTGGATAGCACCTAATCCAAGAATGAACTGATCGTCATCACGAGCCCGTTCAGACAGGGACAGGATACTATTTAAAGTTATTTAAATTGACGGTGAAAGAGAAAAACAAAACTATTATCGGAGGGAAAAAAATTACTAACGCGGATAGTACCTACTCCAAGAATTAACTGATCGTCATCACGAGCCCGTTCAGACAGGGACAGGATACTATTTAAGATTATTTAAATTTGCGGTTTACACATTAACTAAAAAAAAAATAACGCGGATAGCACCTACTCCAAGAATGAACTGATCGTCATCACGAGCCCGTTCAGACAGGGACAGGATGCTATTTAAGATTATTTAAATTTACGGTAAAAGAATAAACAAACTATTAAAAGAGGGAAAACGTTTCCTCGAAAACTCCGTTTATAAATATTCCCAACTTGGTTACAACGCGGCACTTACTAAACAAAAGTATTTATCAATAAAATAAAATTTAATTCCCGATTTAACCTACCAAAAAAAAAAAAATAATAATTTCCTAGTACAGATCAAAAGTTTAAATCACCGGTATTACCATATTAAAGAACTAAATCCTATCATTTATTATTTTAATCAAATTCTATTCCCTTTAAAGAAACGGTATTATATTTGTCAAGAAATAAATTCTAATTGGTCCTATGATTGAACGTTTACGTTATCCGTAACGTACATGTTAGGCCGAATTTTAAAAGTAACGAGGCAAGTTCGTATGATGGAAACCTGTTAAATTAGAATATAACAGGCGGAAAATAACAGTAATATGTTATGAAAGACTTTACATCATACGAATTTGTCTCTTTACTGTTAAAACTCGGCCTAACATGTACGTTACGGATAACGTAAACGTTCAATCATAGCACCCAATGGGTCGTATGATTGAACGTTTATGTTATCCGTAACGTATATGTTAGGCCGAGTTTTAACAGTAACAAGGCAAGTTCGTACGATGGAAAACTTTTTCTAACACATTACTGTTATTTTCCGCCTGTTATGTTCTAATTTAACAGGTTTCCATCATAAGAACTTGCCTCGTTACTTTTAAAATTTGGCCTAACATGTACGTTACGGATAACGTAAACGTTCAATCATAGGACCCAATATTTCTTAATGGAATCAAATTAAATCTTTTAACTCAACACTATCTATAAAAACGGTATTATATTTGCCAAGAAATAAATTCTAATATTTATTAATGGGATCAAATTAAATCTTTTAACTCAACACTGAATTAAAATATTGACTTCATTACAAGTCTCCTACGAAATATTTCTAGAAATTTCCGGGAGCGGTGCCGATTTTTTATCTGGACTGTCTGGTATCATCGAGAACATAAATCGGACATTTTTGCCATTTAGGTGAGTATTAAGTTAGATATTTGTTTGTGTAGAATATTTTTAATATAAATTAGTGTATAAGTTCAATGTGATATAAAAAACAAATTGAACAAATAAACGTTACAATATTAAAATATCGAATTTTGTTGTAAGATTTGTACACCCTATAGATTCCGTATAGCTGAAAGTACACTGTAAACAACTAGAAACCTCAGAATGTCTTAAAAGTAACCTTAGGAACAAATGCCAAAATAATATTTCGACAAATCAAAAAATTTTCATCTTTCAATTTTCCTTTCATTCTTTCAAAATTCTTGTGAAAATATCGCATAAAATATCTACTGCCGCTTCGCAATGGTAAGGATTTTACGTGTTTATTACAATTTAATATATTTAGTTTTAATAATACATATAAGTTTGATGAACTTGAGGTTTATCAGATTCTGGAGTAGGTGACACGTCAAGAGAAAAAGCAGTACAGTATGAGAATTTTTAATTTTGAATTTTTATTATAATGCCAATCAAAATATAAAAGTATATCAAGAACATTAATAAAATTGTTTCTAAAATTAAATGAAAGGGTAAATGTTATATTGAAGCAGTTTGATATCTATTTATTGAGTGTTATAAATAAACACAAATTATAAATTTAGTCTCTTTGCTAACTATAATGCAGTATTACAAAAATTTTATATATTTCATACCATATATTTCATACCCTAAATATAAAGTGATCATATTTTGAAAAGTAGAAAGCCGGACAAAAAATATGGAGATTTTTTCGACGAATTCTATTTGCAGTTCTGATGATAAAAAAAAGGAATCTTTAATGGAGTGCGTTATTGAAAAAAAAATTGTAGTTAGGCGGCTTAAATATGAAATATATATTTTTTTTGTCGGACAAAAGCAGGACACATGAAATTTTATCACGTCAGGAAAAAATAACAATTTAAAATGAATTAATCATATGAGTACCTTGTTTTTTGGTTTTAGTCCATCCAATAACATTTCTACGAATATAAATAAATGATTGTTTATCTATAACAGAAAAATCATGGCACAATATTTGATATATTTCATGCAATTAAAATTATGAGCTGAAAATCGCGCTAAAAATTAAAAATATTGTATCAAAATACCTAGATGTTTAGTAGATAAAAAATGTGATTACTTAATAGGATTGTAATAGGATAAAAACACTTCAAAATTCTTGCCTATGACTAATTTTCGAAAAAAAAAAAAAAAAAAAAAAAAAATAAAGGATTTCGCATACTTTAAAATTAGCAAAGTGGTTAAAACATGTAAAATCGCAGAAAACTTCGTGTACTAACCCTGAAAAAACCTTTACAATAAAATTATCTTTTGTACAAATATTCATAACAACCACAATCGACAAAAAATGCTACTGTTGTATCAAAATTCAATATTATTATGTACATCAGATAGTAGAAAATTTATAAATTTATTGATTTAAAAATTTGAATAAATCTACAAATTTAAATTTATAAACAAAGCTAAAACCTTTATATAAAAAACTAAAATATTCAATTATTCCGCTTTTTGTTACGTTCTTGTTCTTAAGTGGGAAAATGCTTATGTTGATCAAAGAACTTTTTGAGCATCTTCTTTCTATTTAATACTCATGTATTTCTAATGACATTTATGTAATATTGAAAATGTACTATTTTCAATGATCAATAAAAATTAGTTGCTTTTTTTTAGAGAGAATGCATATCTATACACGTTGGTCAAGCAGGAGTACAAATAGGCAATTCTACCTGGGAATTGTACTGTTTAGAACATGGAATTCAGGTTGATGGAGTGATACCAGATTATTTAAAGGAAAATGCTTTCGGAACATTTTTCCACGAAGTAGAAAGTGGCAAAGTCGTGCCTAGAGCTGTAATATTTGATTTGGAGCCAAGTGTTGTAGGTAAGAAAAAATGATTGTGTTTTAGGTTGCAGTTAATAAATTCAAAGTATTTTTGACACAACCACAATAAAATAGTACAGGTACCTACATTCAGAACTTAAAAACATCCCAACAAACATTTGGTTTAGGCAAGTTAACGGCCTTTAAACTTATGCACGTTACTTCAAGTAAAAGGCCGTCGTCACTTTACCAGCAATAAAGTAGCGAAAGGTTTGCACAAAGCCATGCGTTTCCCATAATATTATTGTTAATTATCCTTCAATGGATTTGCAAAGGCTCGTAACTTTACTAGATATATGTAGTGAAAGGACTGCAGCAGTGTCCCATATTATTGTTAACTTCTCATCAAAGGGCCTGCATAAGGCTCTTATAAAAATGATGCCGAGCTTTTAAAGGGAATGTACCACGCGTGTCTTCTACAAAAACTATATTCATAAAATATTCTTAATTAACAAATGTTAGCTCTTAATTAATATTTTTAAATTTGCGCGCCGCGCCACTGACCAACGAGCGCTGTGAATGTTTTGGTCGAGACATGCTGAGTAAGCACGAGAAGGAGTTGGCCATAAGCGGCAATCGCCGGTTGTATTCTGACAATAAAATCAGTTTAATTGAATTATCGTGTTTAAATATAATTAAAAATGAGTCTGAGTGATCAAGTTTCGATAATCAAATATTTAAACTTAACACAACACATAAAAGTAAGAACTTAAAATGAATACTGAATAGTGAATACACCAGCAATGTGAGACATCCGCTCGTTGAGTTTGTAGCAAGGGATCATCGATATCTCCATCTATGAACGTGGGACGGAGCCCTTCTAGATTGTTGGGGTTGGGTATGCGGCAGTTAAAAGCCTTTTGACTTGTACCATGCTTTTACAGTTATATGTGACAAAAAGTTAAAAAGCCGTTAATGGCCCATCAAATAATTAAAGTTAAATGGCAGTTAATTACAAATTTCAAACGAGCCGAATAATTTCACAGTTGCATGTGGGAAACTGTTAAAAAGCCATCAGCGGCTCATCGAAAAATTAAAGTTAAAAGGCAGTTAATTACAATTTTCAAATGGGCTGTAACGATAACGATTTTACAGTTGAATGTGGGAAACAGTTAACAATCCATCAACAGCCCATCGAAAAATTAAAGTTAACCTTCCTATCTGATGAATAGCCGTTATTTCTCGAAATTGTAAATCAGAACTATTATAAACAAAAAATATAGTACCTATATTTTAAGTCTATTAGGCAACAAAACTCATTTTTTGAAAAAATGTTACATGACACCTTTATCCACTTATGTCTTCAATTTCAATGTTTGTTGGGAGAGGCATTGAAATTTAAAAAAGAAACTCATTTAGGGCAAGTGCTTTTTTGTCTCTGGCAGTATTTTCCAACAAAAACTGTTTATCATTATTTCCAAATTAAAAAAATAATTTCAAAATACATTAGGTACTTTTATTTTTATAGACTAATTTCTAAAATGAATAATAAAAGTTACGTTTCTTCACAATTAACGTTTTGTTGAAGGTACCTTATCAAACCTTAACTGTAGGATGTAGTAAATAGTAGAGAGTGGAAAACATCCTATATGGTTAATCTTAATAGTAAAGGAAATCCTACCGAAAACAAATCGTCACCAGCAATTTTTAATATAGCACAATAATCACCTATAAGTTGTTTTTAATAGCATAAGACTTTGAGTGAAATTGATATAGAATTAGAGCTCCCTATATGTCTCTGTTTATGTGTGCTTTATATTTATTTCCTGTATTTTTGTTTCGTTCACGTTATCCTTATTCATAACTTCAACTGTTTATATATCTAACTATTCGCAGATGAAGTTCGAATGGGACGATTCAGAAAACTATTTTCTCCAAATCAACTTATCTCCGGCAAAGAAGATGCAGCAAATAATTATGCCAGAGGCTATTATAGCGTCGGCAAAGAAATGTTAAATACAGTGATGGCCACTGTTAATAAACTAGCAGAAGCTTGTCATAGTATTCAAGGATTCTTTCTCTTCCATTCGTTTGGAGGAGGTACCGGATCTGGATTCACCTCTCTATTGATGGAAAAATTGACCAATGACTTTGGGAAAAAAAGCAAATTGGAGTTTGTTGTGTATCCTGCTCCCCAGGTAAGTAAATCAATTAATGCTGTATGCAATTACTTTATTTAATAAACTGGTAATATTCGTTCAATTATAATATGATGGAAGTCTATTTGGTCCAGAGAGGATATACCATAGAAGGAACTGGAATAGGAGTGTATGGGACTTTAAGTTCTCTAAAATACTGAAGCATCTTTTAGGTGGAAATTCACGTCATTGAGAAATTTATCCAGGTAACATCGATAAAAACTATGAGCACGAGCGTCGTTCAAAAAATTTCCAGGAGGGGCAAGTCTTATAAGCAGACGGCGTGTGACGGGCCCATGGACATGTCCGATATCCAAGCAGCCATCAAAGCGCTGATCTCTTATGTAATCAACTAAATGGTCTAGAGGTGCATTGCCGACTTAAAGAACACCTCAGTTAACTTTGATAGTAGAATATAAATATTTATATGAGGAGGAGGGCAACACCTCTATTCACTTTCTGACTGAGTGTTTGGCACTACATAATCCAGAATCCAAGAGCACTTGCTTGAGAGCATATCAAATAGAAGAGACAGCCACAACAGATTATCTATATCGCAGTGTGTATCTGACGCAAAACCTATTATAAAAATATTTTTTTAGGTTTGTACAGCAGTAGTAGAACCATACAACGCCGTCCTCACAACCAGTGCAACCCTAAATCAAGCCGAATGCGCTTTCATGGTCGACAACGAAGCGATTTATGATATTTGCAGGCGCAAACTGAACATCGACAGGCCTGATTACATAAACTTGAACCGACTAATTAGCCAAGTTGTCTCATCAATAACTGCATCTCTAAGATTTCAAGGCGCTCTAAACGTAGATCTGAACGAGTTTCAAACCAATTTGGTCCCATTCCCACGCATACATTTTCCACTAGCCTCTTACGCGCCTGTAATTTCAGCGGACAAAGCTTTTCACGAAGGAATGTGCGTTTCAGAAATTACATCAGAACTGTTCGAGCCTCATAACCAGATGGTTAAATGTGATCCAAGAGAAGGTATGTGTAGGGGATTTTGGTACTCCAAATTATTAAAAGTATTAACAACTATTAACTATACTTTTATTAAAACCACAAACACATTGCATTACTGAATTGAATAACCAAAACATCACCTCTTTCGTCATCATCTTTTCATTTTGCTGTTGTGTGTTTCTCTTGCTTCATTCTGGACTTTTTAGCTTATTGTCTCAGGAAACAGCGCACGTCTAATATAAATAAAGAACAGTATCTCATCTGCTTCTAAAAATGTTTTTTTTTTTTTAAATATCATGGCTCAAACCACTCAAACGTTACAGGTGGTTGTTATTTTGAATTAAAAAAAAATGTATATACATTCTTTAGCTGTCTCCGGTAGTTTATAGACAACAATGGAATTTTCTATGATTATATGCTTTCTACAATTCTTCAAAATATTAATTTAGGTTCTATCTGTAGCTATTCAGAACACTTTACCTACTGCTGCTTCAAAGTTTTTCAGAACACTTTAAATTTTTTACTTCTTCAGGATATTTTAATACTTTCTTTTAGATCTCAACACTTCAACAGTAACTTTTTTCATTAGTTTATTTAACTTTATATTTCAAGAGATATAGATATATTGTAAGTTTTTAAATTCTATAAGGATCAATATATAAGAACAAGAAACCTACTTATTTCTTACGCCTTTTGCGAAGACACAACAAACCAGTTATAGCGATGGTTCACCATATTCGTTGTCTCTCTATAATAATATGTAATACAATATAAACTTTGAGAACAAGCAGTTTAAATGTGAATTTACATGGATAATACATAATGCTAGTTGTCAAGATTAATAGACTAATTGAATGTCACGAAAGAGCAGTGAAAGATGAAATTTGGGGAATCGTAAAGACGAAGTTACTAAAAAAAGATTGTACCACGAAAGCTTATGCAGAACATGATGGCTATAAGGTTTTTAGGACTGTCACATCATTGATAATAATATAATCTGGTCTGAAGAAAAATGTTACGATTACAGCCCTTTAAAAGTCAAAACGAAGAAATAACAACCCGGAAAAGGTTCTTAGAGCGGTTGTTTGAGTTTGGTGGCCAAAATAAGAAAACAGCCATCAATACCCTATAAGTACAGATTCTGGCATGCCATATTAAATACGGGCTTAGGACCAAATGGCACGTCGCCCAACCTTCAACATACTCTTCCAGGTCGACTGCAACTGGAACGAGTTAAATCAAGAGGTAGAAAAATACTTGCTTATGGGTTTGGTTTGGTATACGGATGAATCTAAAACTACCAAGGGAAATGGCTGTCGAGTACATGGAGTTAAATCCAAAGGAGACGGTTCTCCTTAAATAATTATCTCAGACAACCAAGCAGCTTTAAAGGCACCTTAGTTCAAACTGAATCAAGGCCTGGAACGGCCTTGGAATACTTAATTATCTGGCAACCCACAATAAGGTAAAACTATAGTGGGTACTTGGACAAAAATTTTACCAAGAAAATGAAAAGGTTGATGAACTCGTTAAACCCGAACCTGTTCTAAACATTAAACTTTCTGGAAACAAATAAGGACACATCATCAGTAAGCTCATGCTAAAGAGACCAAACCCACACATGGCTGCTGAGTTACTACAGCGTTCAAGGCCCAAGGTATCCATATTTATGGAATTATTAACGGGACATTGTTTGCACTTATATGTGATGATTATACAATGATCCCACCACATGTAGACTCTACATTGCAAAGGAAGAAACCTCATGCCATGTTATCATCGAATGCAGAGCTCTAGCTAGGCGGCGACACACCAGGAACACTTGGTGGGGTTCCTTCCTAGTAAAACTAATCAAAGGCACAGAACTATTTAAAGATAGTATCAAAATCTAGAGATAATTGGGGAATAAAATAAGTCTCAAGAGGCCGCAGTAGTGTTCTTGGCTAGATCTAACCTTACATACTTATTATCGACATAGATAATAAAGGTTCGTAGACAAGTTTCTGGAAGAGTACTGGGCCAATTACTGTGGTTATACCAGAGATAACAGATATAACCATTCATTGATAAAATATAATATTCACGATGGCAAGATTAATTCGTCAATCGATACACTCTATTTGTAGGGACGCGGTGAGGAAACGAAATGTGAGAAGTAAGAGAGGGAGAAAGAGAAGAATTTTACGCAAATACAACTTATTTTTATCAATGAATAACGTAAATATCCATGCCGGTGTAAGCCCTGTTGCCACTTCCAACCTAACATGAGTAGGTTTTGGAATTTATTGAAAATTATTACATCTAATTTAGTGAAATTACATCTAATTTAGTTAAATTTAATATAACTAATGATTCAAAATTTTTTGAGTTCAGTTGCAATAAAATATGTTGAATTATTTTAGCTTTTAATGTAAATAATTTTATAAACAAAAGGAGAATAATGAAATAGGCATATGACAACAGCGGATATTATGCCCTCCTGTGTCCCTTAGAATATGTCTTATTCAGGACCGCACGATATTTGTTAGTAGTTACATCTGTTATCTCTGGGTTATACATATACAATTATGTTGGAAGAATTAGGAAAGAAATTGAGTCCGCTACATTAAAGCTATTTTTGATTTTAACAGTTTTGTTTAATTAGTGTAGGTTTCGAGCCCATAATAGAGTTCGTGCTTTTTTAAAACTCAGTGCAATATCAGAGAGTTTAAAAACATTTCTGGTATGAGTGTGTGGTGGTATACTTTCTTACGGTAGCTAGAAAGACGGAAGTCAATTTTAAATATAAGTGCTTAGATTATAAACAATACAAAAATTAGAAATCACATTAATTTATGAAATAGAAATGATTACATGGCATTTCATGCGCGGATATTAATTTCGTTATTCTCCAGCAGAATTAGAAACACCGCACCGAAGTGAAACTAATAAGCTAGATGCCACTGTCTTAATATCGATTTGATTTTTGAAAAGAATGGTCTTTTAAATAAAAAAAAATAGAAATAAATGTCTAACTCTCAAAGAGCGATAACATACCAAAGAAAATAAAAAAAGGACCTCGGCAGGATTCGAACCTGATATATCTCTCATACCGACCTAGCACCTAAACTATTAGATCATCAGAGCTTTTTGATATCCGTAAAATATCGTACCATTGTTTTTGATACCATGATAGACGTTCCTTTTTATTGGGTTCTCTCGGCCATAAACGAAAGCGCGTTCATTATGTACCAGTAACATAAATAACTATTGTAGGAAAATACATGGCCTGTTGTCTTCTTTACCGTGGTGATGTTGTTCCCAAAGACGTAAACGCAGCTATCGGCCAAATGAAGTCGAAGAGTGACGTCAGATTTGTAGATTGGTGTCCAACTGGTTTTAAAGTTGGAATCAACTATCAACCTCCTACCGTGGTAAAGGGTGGAGATTTGGCTCAAGTGCAAAGGGCGGTTTGCATGCTCTCTAACACAACAGCGATTGCGACTGCATGGAGCAGACTAGACAAAAAATTTGACTTGATGTATGCGAAACGAGCCTTTGTGCATTGGTAAGCAGTTTTATTTATTTTTTTTTATCTGAAGCCCTCAGGGGTGATCCAATTTAAATTTGGTCTAGATGTGATGTTGGATTCTACGAGAAAATTCTCTTTATTTTTGGAGTTTTTTAAAATGGCATTTTAAACTTCGCTTAGTAATTTAAACTTCATTTAACACAACGGTGGAATCGGCCCTAAATACATTAAAAATATAGTTGCATGACTACTTTTTTACGACCTGCAAACAATGCAAAACTTTGCGGGACGCTAAATTGGTGTTTCCCACTTTATCGTAATTGAGGCATCCACGCATAAACTCGTAGCATAAAAGAAATTATTTGATTTTGAACGAAAGGTAATGAGAAGTAGACGTGTAATTTTCAGCTTCTGAATCATGTAAAAATATGTAGACTCTTTATCCCTTAAGTCTGTCCAAGTAAAAATATTTAGACGTTTTACGGCTGCCCAAATAATAATATTTGGCCTATTTTTATCTAAACCCTGTCCATGTAACATGTAATTATACTGTCACTTAAAATATTTCTGCCATTATAAGCCAAACCTCCGTAACTAACAAATTACAAATATTTGAGGTTATTCGACCATTCTGATACTAATGCTTTTTCTTCCTACAAAGTAAGCAAAATTCCGGTAATATTTATTCTTTATCCTAAAATGTCAACTTGATTCTTTATCGTAACTAACATTTTTATAGACTATTTGTAGCAAAAATCGTTTAACCCAACAAGCCAAAACAAGAAATTAAATCAAACTTATTTTTGACTAGTTAAAAGCATTATCCAAAAATTGTATTTAATTCAACAAAAGCAGCTATATTGGTATTACCGATCAAAATGCTAAAACTAATAAATTTCTTTTGTTGCAAATATCTTCAGTCTATAGTTTGACTAGTTACTGGGGTTTTGCTTATTACCGCAATTTTCATTACTTTATCCCTTAAGTTACCGTTACCACTTATGCCTATCCATGTAAAAATATTTAGGCTGTTAACCCCTTATTAAGACTGTCGATGTAACAATATTTGGACCCTTTACCCCTTAAGCCTGTCCATGTAAAATAATTGAGCTTAATATCAAATTCAGATACGAGCTCCATTAAAGTTGTTAAAACTCGTGTAGAAATCATCGTTACTTCCCCATTCACCAACCTGTATGTTATTAGCGTAAAATCCATATTCATTTTATATTAAATAAAATCCTTTAAAATATATAAATATTGTATTTGATGTTTAGAGTGACAGCAAATCAAAGGTAGAGTGTAGAAATTAAATTTCTATCTCTGTTGTCGTTTCTTTGCATATAATTTTGTGTGACATATGGCTCTGCTTTATTTGATTTTACGTCTTGGTCACATTTTTTTTTTTCAGAATTTTTTGCATTTTCGAACTTGATTGGAAACGCTGAGAAAAATATTAAAATGAAGTCCCATAGGTAGGGGGCTTATCAGTAATATACAGGGCGTCTCATTAAGCATGGGACATAGAACAACGGAAGATTTTCTGATTAAAAATAAGACGATTAAGTGAAACATGCTTAGGTAAAATATTACTCGTTTCCGAAATAGAGTGGGTTATAGTTGAAAATTCAATAGTAGTTTGTGCAACAAGAGTGCATATGATGGCCATATCGCACGAAGACGAGTCTTGAGTGCGATATGGACAATCAACTAGAGCTGTACAGTATATTTTTTACGACCCACTAACGGAAATCTACAAATTAAAAAAATATTTTAGGTTATTAAGCAAAATAACTAATTTTAAAATAATTTATAAATTTTACTGATTTTTAAAATAAAATAAATATTGTAACGGATTAGCTTCCCAGTAGCACGCTTCGACCTTTTCCCTAGTGACAGCGAACATAAAAACGAAACAGTCAAGTTGACAAGGGGATTTTTGAAAAACGTCAGTGAGAGCAGCATATAAATTGCAAGATAAATATAAAAAGATAAATATCCTTTTTTTTAGTTCGTAATTAGTTTTCGCGTTATTTTGTTGATTATTTGTTTGTGTATTTACAAGAAATAAATAGTTTCCACCCACACTCGTGTTACAATATGAATAACAAAAAAAATTAGTCGCCAGCCGAGAATCGATCCCCGGCTTTTCGCGTGGAAGTCAAGTCATGTCTTTATGGCCACTTTTACGATTTTGGTTTTAATACTCGTAATTAAAATAGTTTCTTATAGTTTGTATATAATTTAATTTTTGTTTCAAAATATGGTTCAAATAAAAATCGAAATGCTATTATTTACGATTATTTATCGATTCTACACAAAAATAACTCATTTTAGGAATGCCCTCTCCTTTTGCAGACCCACCTCTTAAATATCATTTCAATAAATCAAACATTAAAAAAATAAAGAAGTAAACCAACTAATTTCAAACAACACTAATATCACTACTAATGAAGTCAATAACTTTCACACAAAGGTCTCCGAGATTATCGCAAACAACACACCAAAAACTGCAAACAAATATTTTACCTATGAACTTCCTAGATACATCGTGAAACTCATCAAAACAAAACGTAAAATGCTCAGAGAATATAGGCAAAACGGGAACTCAAAATAAACACCAACAACTTTAACAAAGACATTCAAAAATTAGTAAAACAATTTCAGCAACACACATAGCTACAGACCTGCCAAGAAATCAATCGAGAACAGGGAAGAAACTTCTATCATAAAATAAACTGTCAAAATATAAAACCAGGAATAAAATTCCAAATATCACAGACAATGGTACAGACTATGCCACAGATTAAGAAAAGGCCGATGCATTCAAGGAGAACTTCATTAAAACATATAACGGAACGAAAGACCCATCTTTTGAACAAGAAAACTGGAGTAATGTAAACTCATGGCGCAAACAATATTTTAGAAACAACCCAATCAATGAGGAAGATAACATAGAATTCGTCGAGGAAAAATACTTTCAAATACTATCCAATCAGAAAAACTCCGCTCCAGGATCGGACATGAACCCATGGCAAATTGTGAAAAACTAGAATATAATATACATATCTATATTATAAAAATGTTCGTATTCTGTTACAAAAACTCGTACTTTCCAGATCAATGGAAAAAAGGCACCATCATAGTTATCCCAAAACTAGGCACAGACCACAAAAGAATTGATAATTACAGACCAATCACCCTTCTTCCAGTTTTGGGAAAATTATTCGAAAAATGTATTAAGGTAAAACTATCAGCATTAGTAAACAAAGGAATTTCGCAATTCCAATTTGGGTTTAGAGAACAAATCTTCGCTCTGGCAACAACCACTCTGCTGGTTTTCAATGTACAAACAACAAAATTGAACAATAAAAAATCTGCCATTCTCCTGTTGGACATTAAAAAAGCCTTTGACTGTGTCTGGCACAATGGCCTCCTATTTAAACTAAAACTTCTGATGGTCTTATAATTCTTATCAAAAACTTCCTTCAAAACAGAACTCTAAGAGTAAACCACACATGTTCAAGTTTCATAGCAAATCAAGGTGTACCGCAAGGGTCGCCACTATCTCCGCTCCTTTACAACATATATTGCTTTGATTTTCCTTCAGGTCAGTTACACCTCAATGCAATAAATTACACACTCCAATACACAGATGACACGGCCTTGATATCGCATGGAAATACGCTGAATCAAACCGTCACAGCACTACAAAATCAATATAACGAAGTTTCTCAATGGCTCAATAAATGGAGATTACAAGTTAACCCACAAAAATGTCAATTAATGATACCCTATCATGATCTAAGACCGACATCACCTACACTCATCATATCTAACCAACCAATCTATCCCATATCCTCAGTGAAATACCTAGGCCTTATTATTGATAATAAGCTGAACTTCAATGAACACACCTGCAGACAAAAAAACAAAATCAAAACCAGAGCCAAAAATTTCCGCTCTTTAACATACAAAAAAAAAAGGTATCACCATCTACACAGCCACTAAAATGAGTTTGCACACCTCTCCTGGAATACGGTAACACTATATATTTAAACTGCCGAAAATCTGCATTAAAAAACATTCAAGTGGCCGAAACTTCTACACTAAGAATCATTACCAAGAAGCGACATCCTGAAAACCCCACTCACCATCCAGCGAATGAATATATTTACGAAAAAACTCAAGATTCAGCCTATCCTGGAAAGAATTAGAAAACTATCAAAAAATTTCTCGAAGAAACGAAACAATCACATGCTAATAACCAGTTTTTCGATGCAACGACAAATTGGTCAAGCAAAGTTTAAATACCCAGTGAGATCAATAACAGAAATCTTAAACGAATTTGCCGATGAACAATAATTAGTAACACATATTGTTGTTTTTTTTTTTAAGTATCTTAATATTCATATTCATCTTACACATATAGCTTGTAAATCCTCACACATACCATACAAATTGTACTGGCTGAAGGACCTAGGTCGATGGCCATTTGGTTGTAATATTCATAACCAATAAAGTGCTTTTATTATTATTTAACTCATTTTATTGTATATTTAATCTTAATAATTAAAATATACTGACAATTAGTTTTACAGGATTGTCACTTATTTAAAATTTAAAAAATAATAGTTGTGTCCAAAATATGAACTGTAATTGGTGGATTTCATTTTTTTGCAGTGTTCCCACTACCTAGAATGGATATGAAATATATTCGTTCAGTTGAACGCAATGACATACTTTTTCGTTTTGTAGTCTGTGTGTAGATAAGCCAATATCCATGTGGGTGTAGAAAAAAATTATGAATGGCTATCATTTATTTATTCATTATAATTTTACTAAATTCGACAAACTTTTGGTGTCATAAGATAAACCTATCAGTGTCAGCAAAAAGCTGTCAAAAAAACTGTCAGTTGCGTAATATATGGGTAAGTAACATCTCCATCCCTTCTACATTTTACACCCCTGTCCAAAAACTCATTTGGACTATAATTTAAATTTTTATGTTTTTTACATACATTATGTACTCTTGTTGGAAACTTATAAAGTTATTGGTTTTTGAGATATTCGCACACAAAGGTGGATACTCATTTTAAATTTTGAAATTTATTTTTTTTTATGTTTTCAACAAGAGTACATTTTATATTTAAAAAACGTCAACAAATTTAAAATTACAGTTCAAATAAGTTTTTGAACAGTGGCATAAATTTTACTTACACATGCCGTACGCCACTGCCAAAGTTTATTTAACTGATTTTTGTGCCGTTAGGTGTATCTTATGACGCCAAAAACGTTTGCCGAATTTAGTAAAATTATACTGACCAATAAAAAATTTATAGCCATTCATTTTTTGCGAATTTTCAACTTCAAAAACGAGTAACATTTTACCTTAATATGTTACGTTTAATCGTCTTATTTTCAGTCAAATTATTAATGGGACACCCTGTATACAGCTTAATTCACGAGGTATCTTTAAATTTACCAAACTGAAAATTCTTAAATATTGGAACGTCATTATAATGAATGTATAGTCTAGAGTTGTTCGATATTTCATAAACTGTTATTTAATTTTTTTAATCTTAAACTGACATTCTTGACAGTTTTTCTATCGATTTCATAAGTTTTTCAGAAAAATATTAACGATTATTTAATTTTTTAATGATTTTAGGAAACATAATCTCATTTATTTAAATTTTATTAATCACAGTAACAATTAAGTTGTGATTGAAAAATCACAACGTCGCGTCGTTCAACTCTACTTTTTATCTGATTCGAGGTCGGCAAATATTTTAAAATGCTTTGTTAATTAGGCTAATATAAAAACATTTAAAAAATGTATCTGTGCCTTTCAGTCACCGCGTAGTTGACATATAGGTACGCGATTGATTTTTCTATCTAGGTTGTATTATTTTAGGTATGTTGGTGAAGGTATGGAAGAAGGTGAATTTGCTGAAGCTAGGGAAAACTTAGCTGCCTTAGAGAAAGATTATGAAGAAGTGGCAGATGAAACTTTTGAAACCGCTTGAAAAAATTTGACAATTGGAAATCTAAAAAGTTTAACGACAAAGATATTGATTTTACATTATATGCAGAGTGTTGTTTCTAAGAAAAAAATGTATATAAGAATGATAGATTTTCGTAAGAAACTATACTGACAAGTTGCATCGGATTTTACAAAAATGATCTAAATTACGAGCTATCAATTTGCAATATTAGTGAAATGAAAGCGATAATAGAATTCAAATTCAAAAAACGATTTTTGTAATCAAATTTACCTTCTACATGGGTATTTAAAAATATTCACAAATAGTAAACAACGAATATCTTGGGTTTCTGGAAATGAAACCTTTGAATTTGGATAAATTGTGCAAATGTGAGTGTTTTGGTACGGATGTTCGTTTTAATGTTTTTGGTAAACTAGTATTTTCTTAAGAATTTAACAGTCATCACTAAAAATAATTATTTTTTATAAAAAAATCACGCAAGACTTGTCAGATTGCACATGACTGTAAAATCAAGATTAATTTTTTTAATGGAAATACGAAACTGACAGATACTATTATACAAGTAGTTGCAAAGAAATTTTCAATGTACCTACGTCTCTCATAAAAATCTCGTTAACCCTTTCACTGCGGGAACCGCCTTTTTTGGAAATAAATAGAAAGACTGTTATTGATGATTTATATCGAAAATTTCTTTGCAACTGCTATTTATTATGTCATTCAAACTCATGTAACAACGATCATGTAACTAAATAAGGAAACTGAAGCAATAAAGTTGAAATTAAAAATCTGATGTGTCCAACACATGACTTTCCTATCTAGATATTATAGGCTTTTCCGGTTATTTTGTACAACCTATTGCAGCATCTCTATAATTGTTTAGAGGATAAACTAAATATATACATTGTCCACATACATCTACCTTGAAACATTTTTCTATAGATATTCATGGAAAACGAAAATACTGAAAAATTTAAATTTCCTACAATTTTTTCATTACGGTCCATTTTAGAAAAATCATGTATAAACAAAAATTATAGAGATCGATATCGCAAACAACTTTTATTTCAAAAACTTTCATAAAAATCAGAATTTTGCACATTTTGTCAAATTTCTCGAATACGGACCATTTCAGGAAATTTTTACATAAAACAAAAATTATAGATAATAATATTAGAAGTAAGTTTTATTTGAACAATTTTTTTCTCCAAACATTAATAACAGATATATTCTATAAAATATAAAAACGGCCTCCCATAAAGTACCCCCCCCAGATGTTTCGACTTTGTCCAAAATCTAATCATTTTACGTCAGGCCGAAATAATCCTTAAGTTTAAAATTTAATGTTTTTTTCTTTATCCGTTTTTGAGTTTTCTTCAAAATTCGAAATTTACACATTTTCTCAAATATCTCGAATACAGTCCATTTTAGAGAAATTATGTATAGGATAAAAATTATAGAGAATTATATTACAAACAACTTTTATTTAAACAATTTTTATAAAAAATTATTTTTTTTACATTTTGTCAAATTTCTCGAATACGGACCATTTTAGGAAAATTTTGTATAAAACAAAAATTATAGATAATTATATTAGAAGTAACTTTTATTTGAAGAATTTTCTTCTCCAAACGTAAATAACAGATATATTCCATAAAATATAAAAATGACCACCTATAAAGTACCCCCCCAGATGTTCCGACTCTGCCCAAAATCTAATCAGCTCATTGGACGTTGAAACAAAGCTTAAGTTTAAAATTTGGTGTTTTTCTATGTATCGGTTCATGAGTTATGCGTTATACAGACACACACACAGACACACACACACACAGACACACACACACACACACACACACACACACACACACACACACACACACACACACACAGACATCATCGCGAAAATAGTCAAAACGGATTCAGGGGACCTCAAAACGTAAAAATCCGTCGAAAACTCGAGGTCGAAAAAAATCATGATTCCTATACTTTCCTTATATCTGTATACAGATAGGAAAGTAAAAAGGGTAACATTTTATTATTTTCAGGTATCTAGTACCTAGACTAATAAATAAGGAAGCTACATATAAGGAAAATATTTAAAATAATTTATAGGTCTTACAAACAGGATTAATCCTAAGTTGATATTATTTAAACTGCGAAGTCGTTAAAATAAACGTCTTTTTCAAAAAACTCAAAAATAAGAAACATACAGAATTAAAAAATTTAAATGCGGACCTGGCACTTGTATATGCAAAGTTAAGCTAATTAATAAGTATGTTTGTTTTTCTTTTCGGTTTTTCTAATGAATCGGGCTCCAGGGAGTTGAATTTCTGGATATGAATTTTATATGAAAATTCGTCTGGATGCTAATAGAAGATAGTAGGTTCTGTTTTTCTTAAATTTACGTAAAATAAAAGTTATTTCGACGGGCTGGTTTTGAAATGAAAGCACTGTATATGACAAACAAAACTTGAATTTATTCACAAAAATGTAAAACCATTTTTACTGTTAAGAAATTATTGAATTCATTCTGTTACCTTCTTCATAAACATACTTTGCAAACCTTTTGAAATATTATATTTACAACTTGTTGTTTGTTATAACTGTTTAACTGTAATAAAATTTTGAAAATATTAATACAAACGCAACTCATCTTGAGTATTAAAAAAAAAAACAAAGTCCCGGTCCTGCTCTAATCCCTTAAGTTCCTCGCTGCCTTATTTGGGCCTTTTACGGCCTCTATTTTCCCGTTACCAAGAATATTATTGAAGAAGAGTTAACCTTCAAAATCCCCTGTGGGACGGCTATTTTTGGTCATCGTCAGTCGTCGTGATGAACCATTGCTATTTGTTGGATACACCGATCTAGAATTTATCGGAAGCACCCAGAGGCAACGCATCAGTCTAATAAATGGCGAAGGCATCATCGCTGTTGTAGCAAGTTTTGGTGAATGCCCGAACAATTCAAGAAACTCCACGTTTATATAAATATGCCACGTTTTCTGTTATGGTCAGTTAAATATTCGTTTGTGCAGATTAATATTAATATAAATTAGTATATAAGTAAATGTGATAAATTAGATACATAAGTATTGAGTATAATAAATTAGGTTAATAAATTAGTGTCTTAGTGTAAATAAATTAAATAAATACATGTTATACTATTATAAATCGTCGTTGATTGTGCAATACCTGCTATGTGCACTTCATGGCGAATTACTCTGATAATAATAATTACTTAATGTAAAGTCAATGTTAACTTTATTGTCTTTGTGAAAAAAAAAACGTAAAAAATTATGACGCTTTATCCAGTCTAATAATTTTTATTTGCTTTAAGAGGACATTTAATGTATTTACCGTTTTTTTCTATTCAAATATTCAATATCATGCCTACGTGAACTTCATTTGTGAAAGAAGAAAATTATTTTTTGTCCCAAAAAAATTTTTCCATGCATGGTGGGTGCTTACCAAATTTCAACAAAATATCAATGAATTTAAGGAAAAAAATTGACAATCCAGAAAAATGTTTTAATTTTTTTTTACCCGAAAATGGTGCATCATAAACTAAATTTTTAGAAAAAGCTGTGGCGTACCATTTTTTTCTTCAAAAGATTCAGCTTAAACCCCGTACGAACGTCACTGGTAAAAATTCAAAAACAAATGGACATCAAAAAATGCTCATTAATGATTTAAAAAATTTTATAAAAATATCTGGAGTGATAAAAAAATTATAAAAAAGTTATTTTTTTCTTAAAACTGCAAAACCCTGTAGCTCAAGTATCGGCAATCAATAAACGCCTTGTATACCTAAAAACAGAAAAACGACCATTTCTAAAGACATCCCCTTCCCGCCAGATGCTCCGACTATGCCCAAAATCTCTTCGCCAGATGGATTAGTTTTAAATTCCAAATTTGGTTTTTCTCTTTATCCGTTTTTGAGTTATCGTGGATACAGACAGACATCATCACGAAAATGGAGACCCCAAAACGTAAAGATCCGTCAAAAAATCATGATTCTTATACTTTCCTTACTGGATACATGAAAGTAAAAATACAACAACAATCTAGTGAGTATTTATTGATTTGATATTATGTAAGCAATATTATTTCAGATTTTCGTTATGCCAAAATACTAACTTTTCCACAACTAATTTACCTTTGTAAAGTGCTATGCCATCGGAACATATACTGACATTACAAATTGAAGGTTATGACATGTTTTATGTTTCTCCATTGGCCGTTTTCCATTAAAACTACCTGTATGAACAAGAATAAAGTAAATAATGTGAAAAAATAACTTTCATCGCCAACCGTCAATAAAACCATGCATTACCATAGCGATTTGCAGAAGTAAACAAACACTATATCACTTGTTATACTAAAATGTGATGTTATAATATCACCATTTTTATTAATTATAATTATTTACGTTTGGCGATAAAAGTATGTATGGACCACGTCAGCAGTGTTTTTCTAGAACTCGCCTGTTACTCACCTCTAATTCGATAAAGAATCACTTTGCTGACTTGGTACATAAATAACTATTCTCTCGAAAATCGGCTATCTACATTTAAGTTTCTTGTAGTGGTCGGATACTATCGATAATCGGCCCTATCTATAGTTTCCGATAGTCTCAAGAGTTACTATCGATAGTACTATCGAAACTATACCAATGTTGCACGTAATACTGAATCCGGGAATCCCCAGTGATTGCATTCGGTCATCATATGCCGATGTTTCTTTAATTTAAAGCAATAGATGGCAGCACAAACAGGAAGCAGATACACAAAACACGAGGAGGCACACTTGCGATTGCATGCGTACATGATAGTTAGGCCAGTGGCGGCTCTTGACTTGTGTAATAGGGAAAGCTGAGTATAAAGGCACGAAAAAATCAATACCAAAAGTCATTTAAACTTAAGCGGTTGAATACGAGGCTTTTTAATTCCGTCACTTTCATAATAAATAATTATTACGAAGTTAATTAAATAAACAACACCACACTAGATCAACATAGCAAAACAAACCACAAAGCGATAGCGGCACCAACGCATGCATCCAAAATGCAAACTTTCTTCCCATTTCTCCGCAATCTACACGTTGACGTCGGTAACCAAGGCAACCGTCAGCGATTCGCTACTGATACTACGCCCGATACAATAATTATAGCAATAATTATTCGTATTGTACAGGTCCGTAGCTAATTAAATTGTCCGCTCACGAACTTTATTATTGCATTTATTTGGGCTTGGCTCTTTTATTGTTAAAAAATTTAGGAGTTAAATAAAATTACTGATTAAGTATATGGAAAATTGAAATACTAATTTGCAGACGACTCTTGCTACTTCGCAGAGAGGGCGGCGCCCCAGTGCCCTCCCTCACCAGTTGCCACCGAGTTAGGCAACCTTTAAAACAGATTATGATTTAGTGCTGAATTGCAGAGTGCGTTTTTATAAATTTGATTTATTTTTAAAATTTAGTGTTTTTGAATCGAATTCGGTGAAAATAAACTCAAAAAATCAAAAAAACATGCATGTTTAAACTATCGATGATCACTTAAAACAATCGATAGTAACAAACTATCGATAATATCGATAGTATCCGGCCACTAGTTTCTTGCATCATTGCATTTTAAATAGATATTGTAATTATTGTAAACAAACAAAATTCAACTATATAAATATATAATGTCAAAATAAATAAAAACAAAAAATAACAACTATGGTACTATCTAACAACTATTGAGGTATATAATTTCTAAAATAATAAATTATTTCAAATACAATATCACTTTTTTAGAGTATAATGATGGCATTCCATCAACTTTCGATATAACCATTATGGCATTAGGCAATTTGGTGTACGGTCAATTTAGCAAAAGCCAAATAGGATTTGGACGAAAATAATTACTAGTAAATTATAAAAATACTTTATAAACGATTATTCTAAAGCTAAAGGATAACAAACAAAATATGAAAGGCAAACAAAACTGTCTAAACGTTTGTGTATTTTTTAAATATATTTAATATATATATATTTTTTTTATTTAACATGGTTTACAAGACACCTTTGTAGCTAAATATTATTTATATCTTTGGATAGTGTTATGACTTTTAAGAGCAACAGTTTTTTACAAATCGTTTACTGACATCATGTGGGATAAATGTTATTAAATCTAACTCTTGTAAGTAAAAATGTGTATACATGATTCTCAACTGGGATTTTTTTGTTTGAAACAAAAGAGCAATACCATTTAATTATGTCGACAGTTAAAATGACTATACTTGGTCTTTAGGAATGAACTGGATACTTGTTCTAATTTGAATTGAATAAATGTATTTTTAACTTAATTGAAAAGGCCCATTCAAAGCGGGTTAAAGAGAAAGAAAATAATATCAAATCCCGTATTTAGTAAACAGTAGAACAAACCGAGTGATGAATAAACAATTCAGTAATTCACTAAACGCTTGGGTAATTTTATCAGTGCTCAAATTATTTATTTAAGAATGTTTCGTTGAAAAAACCAGTAGCGTAGTTGGTTGAGGTGTGTAAAGAGTTGAAATTTGATTTGATTTTCACTGCTGTGCTAATAATTTTTAAGACTTGATAAGAATTAGTAAATAATTATTTTCGCGATAAACTATGCATATATTGGCCAAAAACTGCAATATCTAACGATGATCTACAGTGCTAAGGCCTTCACAGGATTCAGGAAAACATATAGGACGGTTTATAGTGGTTTCGAAATGTTGTGCAATTTCTTGTAATACTTTTGAGATGTATCGTTTGTAAACCAAAATATTTTTCAGAAATTATGTTGCGTTTGTTTAAAGAAGGCAAATGACCTATTTTTTATTTGTTTTTCAAAAATATAAGATAAAGATATAATAAATAAAATTGGTCTATACTTTTGAGATGTATCATTTGTTGACAAAACCAAAATATTTTTCAGAAATTATGTTCCGTTTGTTTAAAGAAGGAAAATTACCTATTTTTTATTTGTTTTTCAAAAATATAAGAAAAAGGTATAATAAATGAAATTGGTCTATAGTTTATCTTTGTTAAGTTACTATGCTAACAGCGCGAAGGCACTCTCGAATATTTGCGGTTATGCCGTACGCAAAAGGCGATTGATTGTTCTTGGTTAGGTGTGTTATAGTCAGAGGGCATATACGGGGGAGGGTAATGGGGGTTATCAACCTCCAAGAATTTTTAAAACTAACTTTATATAGGTAATAAAATGTATTATTATCAAAAATAAATAACCACTAACTCCGCCCCCCCCCCCCCCCAGACTATATTACCACTACCCCCACACTTTAACTCTAGATGCGCCACTGGTTATGGTAAGGTCTTGTTTTGGTGTGTGAATCTACCGGAACGCGCGTAGTGTTCGTTTTCTGATCTGTCCGCCATCCATAAGCAATCCTTTTAATTAGTTCATTTCCTTGGGGATTATTTTGGATCATTTATTCCAGGATACCTATTCTCTAACTCATGAGAGTGCTCCTACCACATAGTTCTATTTTTCTCTTACTAGGTCGCACTGCGCAGCTTTCTGAGTGCCGTTTAAAAGGAAATAGAAAACTCCGCCATTTTGAACACTTGCCTACATCTTGGCGCAATAGTTTTAGTGGTTACGTTATAATATTAACCCAAAGTAAGTCCCCAAAGATATTATTTACGAACCTACACTTTACAAAATCATTAACAAATAATGAATATCTTGAAAACCTTGCTTTACTTGGTGATTTTATGTTAAATCGTTCCATTTGTTTAGAATTGTTTAGAAATTATTTTTAGCTAAACTCTGTTATGTCTGTTCTCAGCAATTTGAGGAAAATGCTTATTGCTCTTATGTAAAAAGGTATGTAATCAATCATGAAACAATTCTTTGTAGAAGGCAAATACCAAGAAAATTGAAGCATTTACTTCAATAGATAGGAGCAGTATTAAAATCAAACGAAATATAAACATGTAAGTAATATTGTTTACTTTTTGGAACATTTATATTATAATAATTGTTTTTATTTATTTCAGGTTTACTACCTCTGGCTCATCTACACACCTGAAAGTAGAGGTAGCCCACAGCCTCACTAAGAAAATAGCCCCCTCTGCTATAGTTTATCTGGAACAGTTATAAAATATTTGGAGAAATAATTTCGGATAAATGGAAATTTCTGAGAAGCAAAAGTACCACTGATCCAGGTACATTGATTTTGTACGTTAGGCACACACAGGAATCATAAAAGTAACAAAAAAGTCTTTTAGAGCCACCATATAGACATCCTTTTTACAATATTAAGTCGACGGACTAAGAAAAGCATAGCTAGGCCATCGATTGCTATAAAAACAGAAAGTAGGGAGATATGCAAGAGTTTTGAAAATGTACACTGGCAATCTAATGTTTATACAATTAACAAACTTGTGTAATTTTTGAAAACGAGAATATTGGTGGAGGTGGTGGCAGTAATACCCATAGGGGTATTTCCTTGAATAGAAAATATTCAGCAATTTCTTACTGTGTAACAACTGAAAGAAGACTCATTTGTAGATGAACAATACATCTGTTTTAGTTAAAAATTTATCAACTACATATAATTCATTTAAAAAAACACTTATACAAATTCAACGTGTCTGTTTCAGATAAATTATAAGATAAAAACGCAAACCAACTGCAAGAGTATATTCCTCTGGTAATATCTTTTAGTTAGAGCTTCTTTAATCTCACATTTCTTTGTTTTTATTTTATAGTTTCGTACCATATTTACAGCTGAAAAAATGCAAAATATAATATTAGATTGTTTAGCCTCAAAGATTTTTATTATATTACAAAAAAAAAATGTTCATGGGCATGGGACTGGCGAAAAATATCATAATATTAAGGTAAAATCATATACACAGCTTTAGAAATAATTTAAAACCACTCACCTCTATTTCAAGATGCACTCGCAATTATAATTTTACCTCAAAAAAATTTCTTGTATATTATTTAAAATAAATAAAGGTTTCTTCTACATTGTTGCCTTCATTTAAAATCTCAAAATACCAAGATGTAGGCTACCAGTTTAACATCTTAGGAAAATGTGTTGCCTAACCTAGTAGTAATTGCATCAAAATGGCCGTGCCCTGTTGGGCGTGTCCGACGTCTCTCTTGCACCGTATAGTATTCAAAGTATGTGGCTCCTACACTCTCATACACGACTGCTTTATCACCAGGAGCGCGTCCAGGAAACACGCTCCGACCAAAAAGAGCGCGATCAATTTGGTTTTGGTTCGTTCAAGAACAGTCGAGCGTTCAATTTGGACGTTTACCTACTCTCGTTCAGAAAGTCGAGTCAAATTAGTCTGGAGTGCACTCTTTTTTACCCAGTTTAGACTGGGTTTATTTGAGTAAATTTTACAGAACGGTGAGGTATTTTGCAGAAGTTGCTGTTTCATATTATTTATGTGTGCCATAAACGTGTTAGTACATAGCATAAGGTTAAGTTTGTTTTAAAATAAACAATCTAAAATTTCTTGTCTTATTGACTTTATAGATCATTCATTATAATCTAGATTATAAATAGGGCTGTAAATATTGAAATAAAAAGAAACAAAAAAAACTAAGAAAAATAAATAAGTAAAAAATAAAAACTATACGAAACACGAGTAACAACGAGAAGCGAGGAACATCAAACATTATATAAGGGAATAAAATGTCTGTAAACAAATAACTGTAATAACTTTAATTTTCAAACTCGTTGACGTTTACTTTCGTTGCCGTTCAGAAATGTTGGGACAATGAGAATTACTCTAGAGTAGTCTGGGCAAACGATCTAAGAAAATTAGTCTACTCCCGTCTAAAATCATCTGAACGCGCTCCAGTGTTGTCAAACGACCAAAATTAAATTGGTATAATACAATGCTGTAGAAATTCTTTTCGTACAAAACTGTCCTTACTAGGAGACTCGGAGGCAGGTTAATTTAACAGTTTATGGGGTTAGGGTAATTTGATAGTAATTTCATTGAATAAACATAAAAAACATAAACGTAAAAATAACACTTAATCTATTGTTGTTCAGCTAAAGTTTCAAAAATAATTTCTTGTAATCCTTTCTGATTTTGATCTTCCAATTGTTTTTGTCAATACATTTTTAAAGATTCTTGAATTTTATCATTTCATATGTAGGTTTAAAATTTACACATCCATTATTCAAAGGACCATGCACTTATTTTTGTTGTATACACACGTTTACTAGTTGCTTTGGACTAATTCATACGAATTTCATAAAACACCCTGTAGTAATGAGTTATGAAAGACCCATTAATAAGGGGTGATTTCGAATCGTCTATTTAAGTGTCTCACATCTACAGTTAATATATCTATATTTCATTCAAAAACACCATGTATTTTTAAGTGCCTTTTGCCAAATTGACTTCTTCTTTGGTATGGACTATAAGAACAGTAATATGATCCATGATTTAGATCAGAAGCTGTTTCACTTTTTACTTAAAACTCAGTTATTTTCAAGATTTTCAGCACAGAAAAATAATTAGTGAAAATAACTAATACATTTAATTAAGGTTAATTACTACCATCAAACTTCAGCAAGCAATAAAATTAAAATGTGAGAGGTAACAAATACGATTAAAGCATAAATTGAAACACAAAACACGTACAATACCATGACATTAACACTGTAGGATAGATACTAAGAACATAATACATCGATTTCGTTTTCCAATCATTCATACATAAGTTCTTCACGTTTGCGTTCCAAATTGCTATCTTGTTCTAAAACATCATCAGAGTCTGTAGAATTATCACTAATTCCTATATCATCACTAAATAATAAGATATTTTGATTATCACCACTTCCTAGTTCATTCTTATGTAAAACATCTTCCTCGTAATTTTCATGAGTACCATGTTCATCATCAGGTAACAGGTCATCTTGCTGATTTTCATCAGTATTTTCAGAACTTTCAGATTCATCTTCCAGGCGCTTCCGCTTCTGTTTGAGTTTTTTGTTAATAGTTAACATACCTAGTCAAAAAAGTGGGGGTGTAAGAAAGATTTTTATCCATAGGGCATAAAACTTAAAACAAAGTTAAGAATTTACTGTACAGGGTGCTTTCAAATTAAGCGTTCCTTGAAAACATAGGTAGTTGAGATCATTTATAAGAAAAAAGCGTAAAATTTTTTCGAAAGTCATCGGTTATATCGATAATTGCTACTCCATTTTGTAAAGAAAATTAATACAGAGTGGAAAATTTTAACTAAATACAGGTTTGTCGCAAAATTTCTGAAAACATGTCAATTTTTATTTTCAATGAGATTTGTTTATGTTTTTAGTTGCAGCCAGTGGCGGGTGGGACCCCTTGGATCGGTCAATTAAAACGGCTTCGCGCCGGACCAGCAAAAAGTTAAACAACATTGATTATTTTTTTTTATTAATAAATTAACCACAAATTATTTTACAATAACTGAAAAATAAAAAACAAACTATATTTTTTAATATAAAAAATACATAGGTAAAAAACCTACTAATTTTGTTAAGGAACTCCTAATCTAAATTTTTGCAGTCAAAATAACAGTTTCTTTGAAAATGAAATATTGGTTTAGGGCCGTAGCCAGAGGGGTACATATAGGGACAATGCCCTACCCAAGAATAGCAACCACAGAGAAGCGACCTTGAATTTGACTTATGAGACGGATGGCCAGTATAAAACACCGAGAAAAAAATTAATGGAGCGTAATAAATGCTATACACTGAGAAAAATATTAAAAATAATATTTTAGTTGTCACTTTTAATTTGATTTTTCTAAAAACAAAAATGAAAAACATGATAATAGACCTTAATGCCCAAATCCTACTTTCTGTTGAATTTAAAAATGTATTGTTGTTACCTACTCTAGCTTCCAATTACACATTCGTAATAGTATATTACACACCGAGTTGGGAAGAGTTTTATTCCTGCCGTGAGATTAGTTAGATCACCGAGACGCGAAGCGTCGAGGTTAACTATGATCTCGAGACAGGAATGAAACTTCCTACAGAGGTTTGTATACTATTTTATTTACAACCATTATATTTCGATCAAAGTTAATAAATCTCTGTTTCGTTCTGAACATACCTAAAATGTTACATTTAACGACAAATTACCAAGCGCGCGGTTTTCTCAGAATAATCAAGTAAATATATTGTTACTGTGATTACGGGGTAAACAACTGTCACCAATATAAATAAATGTCAGATAAACCCGGATATTAAATTCGCGAATAATAAATATCAATAAGTAGTTTGTTGTATTTTAGTTCATTGTTGTTTGCCATTAAATAGGTATTATAAAATTTGTCAAAAAAATGTGTTATTTTTTAAATATAAAAAATATTCATCTAGAATAGATGAAATGAGGGAGGGAAGTGAGGGCGGGAAGTAGAGGTGTGTAATGTGACACTTCCCAACCTTCAATGACGTTAGTAATGACAACATTACATATAAGGTTATAAACAAATGTCATTTTTAACTTTTATTAATGGTAGAGGAGCCAGTGACACATTTAGGTGTGTTATTTGCTCAAGGCAAAACTATATTTCGTTTATTCTTACCTTGTAGAACATGGAAATACTTTGCTAGTGCCTACGGCGACAGAGTCCTCGATGAGGACGTCTTAAGAAAGTCTGTTTGGATAATGCCTTGTGCAAATGTGTACCAAAAAAGTGTCACTCCCAGCAAACATTTTCTATAACATTAGTTATAACTCGACTTTGTAAAAGACGAATTTACTTATTGATGTAATTATTACGTAAAATTGACTAGAAAAATATGCCTCTAATGTAAATTTACCAAACGGTTTTAATTTATATTTAAATTTTCGTAAATTATACCAAGAAATCTGCCTTTTACACAAATCTGCTTAAAAGTAACTTTAACCATACCAGCAAGGGAAAAACTACTAAAAAAAATAACCAACAATTACTTCAAAGTTAAATTTCCTTTGTAGTAAAATTAGGTGCCATATTTAGGTAATATCTACCTGTTTGGCAACTAAAAATCGTCTTTATAGTAGAATATTCAACTAGGTAGATTTGGTTAAAAATTCTACGTAATTTTATGCCTCCATAGTAACCTATTTGGCCGCTTTTATTTACTCTCCTTTAAAGTAATATTAGGTCGAGATCGTAGCAAAATTCTACCTGTTTATCTACCTAATTTCAACCAAATAGTCGAATACTCATTTAGTTGACCTATAAGTCATCTTGAAGAAATATTTATTAACTTTGTTGTAGCAATTACCTGAAAAATCTACCACAAAGTAAATTCGACTAAAAACCACCAATTTAAAAAGAGTCATACATGACCTATTTGTAAAATTTATATTATTTAGGTTATTTTAACAATTAGGTTGTTCAGTTACTGTCTTCGTCATTATTCTTAAGAATTTCGGCATTTTAAAAAACCATTACAGTCGTAATCTTAATTTACGTGTGGTGTAGATAGAGCTTTAAATGAGTGCGAAAAATAATTAATAAAATGAGTTCGAAAAATAATAAATCATATCGTTATACTTCCGATTTTTATCTAAAATCTCAAGTGCAGAACAACGTGACCTAAATATGTTATATTTATTACCTATAGGTAAATTTTTTATAAAACCTATAAGTTATTATTTCTTTAAATAGGTAAAGTTAACTAATATGTCGTGAAATTGAAGTTAATTCAACTTAGTAAAAAGGTATTTGTAAAATACGTAGATTTTATTAGTCATAATAACTTTTAGGTCGAATTCGCACAATACGCCATATTTTCTTAACGTAATTGAAGTACGATTCCAAATTTTAAATTTTTAAAATGACCGTAACTAAAACATACGAATGAAAATACCGAAAAACGAAACATTATTGATTTTCTAAAGTGATACACAACAAACGTAACATAGTTTTAGCTCATAATATTATTATTTTTTTACACGATCATATTTTTTTCTTATATTTTTTTAATTAGAGAGTATTTTGGAAGGGCATTGTAATTTTTCTAAGTAGAACTGTTAACATGCATGACAAAATTTTCTTCTCATTAATTTCAACAAGCGTGAACTGTATATTCACCTCAATTACATTACATATATTTTTGTCACCGACATTTATTTATTTTCAATCTTTCATGTGAATTAGGTATATGTTTTAGTTGTGTTGGTGACTTCTTACAATATTTCTACTTATATATAGATAAAAATACCAAATAAGTATAAAATTTCTTTTCGTACACTTGGAGGCATACGTCATCTGCAAATATTTTGGTAGTTTCTACCTAAACGTTAAATCAACGTCGAATTAACGTTATACTGACGTCAAATTTCCCTAGAGAGGTATTTCTAACCAAACGTACTGGGCTACTACAATGTGGATTTAGATGTAATTCTACCTATTTTGGTAAATAAAACCAAATTTCGACGTCGTCTTATTCTCCACTTATGTCGAATCCACGTCGAGCCAACGTAAATTTTACTTAATTATGGTTAAATCTAATTTTGCGACCAAATTTATTATATATAATTTAGGTAGTATCGACGTCAAATTACACCAAAATGTTTGCTGGGCTGGCCCCCATACTATATAGACTAGATGACATCTATATAGTGTAGATGACAGTTGTTTAAAGTAACGATGACAGAGGGTAATCGTCGTAGCCAAACCTACAGTTATAAAGCGAGGATAAGAGATAGATAAAAAATAGGTTGTATGAAAAATTACTAGATTTTAAATTCCCGCGCTTTTTTCGAGCATGAGTAATGTGAAATTGTCAAATAACGGGAAAGGTGGATTGTCAGTTTTTTAAATAGCAAATAAAACATTTTTATAAAAATAAAATATATTTTTAATTCAAACAAAACGAATCGGAAAATAGCAAGAATCACGACTAAACTAGTTAAACTGACAATCTGGCAAGTTATCTACTTACTTTTTACTTTTAAATTCTTTATTCAATGTTTAAAAATTTTTACAACACAATAAATCAACATATAAATAAAAACACACTGTACGCAGTACAGATGTGCGACCCTAAAAGTAAACCCTTAAGGTCTAAGGCGATCCCTCCGCCTGTTACATGCCGTATTCTTTATGTATTATGATTATGCTAAATATAGCCGCCCTTACTCCTTACCCTTGGGGTATTATTAAGGGATTATGTGGGATTGTGATCGGGAATTGTAGGTAGTTTGTAAGTGTGTCGTGTTTTAATTTCGTATTGTCCCCTGAAAAAGCTAGAAAAAACAGGGTTGTCGTTTGTGGTAAGTGGTCCTGTATTAGTCTGTGTCTTGTTGTCATAATTCACTGGGAGGGTGGGCTATAAACTGCCCGGGAGTGCCTCGGTCGATTGCGAAAATTCGCACTCGGCCGAGATTCTACCAGTCGATTTATCGCTCAGTTCTCCGTCGGACTATATTTCGTAAATATCCAGTCCGTGTGAATTATTGTTTAGTATTGTAGAGATTGTCGTGGGTCCTGTTATTGTCGTCTATATATGCTTAGATTTTTGTGAACACAGCCGTGTTTTCTACGCACGCCGTCTCCCTGGTGAATTAGAGTGATACTCTCCCTCAGTTCCTCAGGGAGGCATCGCGCGTAGAAGTTTTCAGCAGTTTGTATAATGAAATCTTTAATCATAGGCATATTTGTCGTCTCGTGTATGTCTCGTATTCTAGCATAGCGGTCGTAACCCAGTGCTAGCCTGAGACATCTGTTTTGTGCCCTTTGTAGTGGGAGAAAATATGAATTTGGCATTGAACAGTATACTGGACAACCATATGTCAGTATAGGCCTAAATATAGTTTTAAAGAGTAGAATTTTGTTCGGCAGGGTTAGCTTGCTCCGTCTATTCATTAAGGGGTACAGAGACCTCAGAATACAGGAATTTTTCGCTACCCTGTCTTTTATGTGGGCCCTGAACAATAATGTTTTGTCTAGCAGAAAACCGAGATATTTTAGTGGAGTTTTAGTCTCAATTGTTTGATTCTGTATTTGAAGGGGCGTGTCTATGCCCTGGATACGCCTTTTTGTTAGTACTATAGATTCCGTTTTACTTGAGTTTATTTTCATTTTGTTCTCTGCTAGATAATTCATTAATGTCCCATTAATATGATCGTCCAGCCTGCTGCTCGCTGTTTGTGCAGATCTGTCGCTGGTAAAAATACAGATGTCGTCGGCGTACTGCGCCGTTTGTACCCCATTACGACCCATTGGTAAATCATGAGTCATGATAGTGTACAAATGCGGCGATAGTACTGAGCCCTGAGGTACTCCCGCCATTGCTAGGAAAGGTCCTGTTATTGTTGAATTTACTTTTATGTTGAATTTTCTGTCCGTAAGATATGACAAAATTGTTTTAACAATGTGCCCAGGAAAGTCATTCATAAGCATTTTGTAGATTAACCTTCGGGTCCAGACGGTGTCAAAGGCTTTTTCCGAATCAAGCGCCACCAGCACTGTTTGCAAGTCCTGATTGTATGCCTGTTTGGCATGATGGACAATTCTCAGGACTTGGGCCACAGTGCTGTGCCCTCTCTGAAACCGTACTGTTATCTATGTGGCAAGCTTGTTGAAATTGAAATGACAGTTTAACCCCCTGTCCATTTGTTAGGCGGGAACGGCTTTGTCGCTTCTTTGTGGTTGTTATTCTCGGGCCTTATCTTACAAATAGCCAGCGACATTACGCCATCTCTTTTTATTTATCTGTGTACATTGTTACTTTGTAATATTTTACTTATTATGAATTGTGTAACTAATAACTAGGTATTATGTAAATTAAATTATTTGTCAGAAGAAGAAAAGGTCCTTTATATAACATTGTGATAATAACATTAACATTGTGAGAATAACATTAACGTTGTGATATTAACATTAACGTTGTGATATTAACATTAAAATTGTGAGATTAGCAATGTTAGATTAACATTGTAAGATCAACATTGTGAGATTTAAGACGTTTCCTTTTCTATTTGTGTTAAATCCACCTTACTCATAACGAGGATGTGAATAAATAATTTTCAGCCTGACCCTATAGTGGGATTGTGATTTTGATAGCGAAAGGCGAGACAGTTCAAAAGATAGTTCCATCGGCCTGAAAGGTTAAGGCGTCGATATTTTGGGATCCAAAAGACATTATTTTTATTGACTATTTTGAAAAGGATATAACAATAAATGGACAATAATATGCTGACTTGCTTCTTGATCAGCTGCAACAGAAAATATTGGAGAAAAGACTTGGATTAACGAAAAGACAAGTTTTGTTTCATGTCTGAAGTATATTATAGTAATGGCTATAATTGATGAACTGGGCTTTGAATTACTGTCCCATGCACTCTACTCGCCAGACTTAGCCCCTTCGGATTTCAGTTTATTTCCAAACATAACAAAATTTTACGTAGATAAGAAATATACGTCCGATTTGAAAGTCATTGCCAGCACAAACATCTATCTTAAGAGCTATAGATGAATAGGCCTATAAGAGCGGCATAAATAGTATTGAATTTCGCTTGGCAAAGGGTATATAACAAAAAGGAGACTATGACGAAAAATAAATGGATCTGTGAATCCGTATTTTTTTTATATACTCTCACTGTTAATAAATTAACATGTTTATGATTTACAGACTTACATTAATAAGTAGATTAAGAAATTAGTTAATACATTCTGACTTTTTCAATTCTTTAAAACTTCAAATTGTTAAAAAAAAAAACAAATAAAAACTGGCGTTTGTAGGACCGGCGCACCAGTTAATCTCCCGGATTCCCGGTGTGCCCATCTGCCCCAGGTTGCAGCAATCCCAAACTTTTTTAATGGAAGGGTAGGTTGACTAATGCTTTTTCATCTGAAAATTTACTTACGTATTTTTTGTTACTTTTTATAATTAATGTGTCGGAAAAAATTAAATGATATGTTTACTGAAACTACTTTAATGCAAAAAATGTTAAAAGTGTTTCCACATTAGGGTTGCCACCTTTTTGAAGTATGATGCAAAAAGTATGATGCATTCTTCTAATGAACTTCTAAAAAAAGGTTCTCGCCTTATATATTTTTGTACAAGCCAGGTACAGGACATACGCCGTTAAAAGTCACAAGGACATTTTGCTTGAAAAAAGAACAGGTGGCCCACCCTACTCCACAACGCTTGCCTAATTTAATCCCCGATTCTTTGTTGAAGCTTGGCGATTTTTTCCAACACCTTATAAAAAGAAACAAAAAATATGCAATTGTATTTGCAAATTGTCCAACCATAGACTTTCTTGTCTTGCATAAAGTTATTATAGGCCTTTTTTATTTATTCTGAGCAACATTGTATCACCCCTGTAAATGGATGGATGAACTGCAGCTTGAAGTCAGCCCAAAAACGGTTTGGAAAGTTCTAAAAAGAAATCTCCGGTACCCATACCACATACTCTACTGCCTCAGGATTTTCACCCAAGATTATTGTTGATTCATACGATGGCACACAATTTTAATTTTTTACCAAAGATTTTATTTTCGGACGAGGCAAATTTTTCAGGAGATGCTATTATGAATTTTCACAATGACCATTTTTGGGCCGACGAAAATCCCCACGTTATTAAAGAAAGTAATTTTCAGCAACAATTTTCGCTGAATGTTTGGGTAGGAATTATTGATGACTACCTAACTGACCCGTTACAGGTGAATCCTACACGGACTTTTTGCAAGATCATTTACTCATTTTATCAGATATACCCCTACATGTAAGAGCCAACATGTGGTTTATGCACGACGGGGTTCCATATCATCTTAGTGTTTTTGCTTGTCAGCATCTCGACATCATCTACCCTAATGGCTGAATTGGACGTGCAGGACCTTAAAATTGGCCAGCTCGCAGTCTTGATATGAATCCTGTAGATTTGTATTAATGGGGTCATCTGAAGGCACTTGTTTATAAAACTTCTCTACTAGATGTGAATGATTTTAGGAATCGGATAATTGACAATTCCAATCTAGGTATTTTTGAACGTGTCAGACGTTCAATGACAAATCATTTATTTTAAGGCCAAAATTGTTTATTTGGTTAGTTTTTAGAATGAGTTAAAGTGATTTTAATGTTTTTTTTTCTCGAATATGAAGAAAACACAAGAGACCAAAAAGTTATAAAAAATCTGAAAAAATAGGGGCGTACTTTTTTCTCAATAATATTGGCCGAGATGTCATTGGACCCAATAATTTCAATCTAATTAGAGCTTATTACTTCAAATAACTGTACCAAATTTAAACCAAATCGGTTTAGGTATATTTATGATATTTATAAAATACTTATTTTTTTTAACTTTAACACTTTGTATCGTGAAAAGAAGCAACTCCAGACATATGTTTAGGAACTTTTTTTTAAAAAACGACCTAACGAATCACCATCTAAACTTTCGTAACGTAGTTAGGAAAAACATGCTGTATATTCCATTCATATAGATATTCAATAAAAACCCCTCTTTATACATCCAGCTTAATAGATCTTAAATCAGACTCAGTGTGGATTTCCTAGAAATACTTTAATATTTTTCTATCTCTGTTGTTTGACTTAAAAATGTGCGTCACTCTTTTCTTTATTTAATAAAATAAATGCAAATACTTACATTTAAGCGTTTGAACAAACATATTCTTTGGTTTCCTCAATGCCAATTGTCTAAAAGAATAAATCATATGGTATAATTTACTACAGATATGGCGTTGTCTAGCATGTTAATGGTTAGTAAAATTAAAATACACTCCCCAGCATAAAATTCCGCCACCCTAAAATTTTGACCAAGTTTGATGTTTTATAACTTTTTATGTTTTATCCTATTTTTATGAATTTTTTACCAGTTTATAGATAAATTAGTTTTTTTAAATTAATGTAATAAGTAAAATTTTTCGTTTAGGCAATATTATACAGGGGTAAATCAAAATATTTGTCGCCACTTCAAAACACCTTGCAGCAAAATTGAGGCGGATACTTTTGTATTACTTACCGTTTGCTGTAATCTCAGATGTATTCCAAACATTTTGCTTTTTTAATTCATCCCATTGTTACAATAGTTTTAAAAAATCACAATATCTTCAAACTTGGTCAAAATTTTAGGTTGGTGGAATTTTGTGCCCGGGTAGAGTATTTTCAATTAGAACAATTTTTCAATTACATTTTTAAGTAGTTCTGTGCCAGCCTATTTAACAACGAATTATTTAATGAATGAAAATCGTAAATATCAATATAGATTAAGTGAAAACCTCAAAACAGTTTAAATGATTCATGTACTTTTAAGAGTATCTTTTATATACAGGGTGATTACTAAGTTCATACTTCTTTTTTTTCTATTTTTAAATTAAATAAGTTTTTTCAAGGTCGACTACTTTTCATTTTATCACTACTTGTCAGGACATGCCCGACAGAAAAGTACAAAAATTTTTTTCGTGAATAGAACCATCACTAATATTTGGTTTAGCTAATTCTTCAATAAAGTTATTATATAAAACAGAACAAAAATACCTAGCCCTTCTCTCCTCAATTTCTTTTCTTATTTTTTGAATTTCATAGGCCAGGTCATCTCTAGGCAAGAACAAAGCACATTCTGTTAGACTTCTTAGACAGCCCTGGTGTTTATCCAATTGTTCATAACCATCAGAACTGCTAATGCTGTCTTTCCTTTTAATGTCTTGTCCATGATACAACCAATGATTTAAAAATTTAAAAAGCACCTGAAATATTTGTTATGTACTTTTGTTTCTTTATTGCTTGGGGTACTTACGCCTTGGTATATTTCAGCCCCCAACCATCCCATTAAATTGAATAACAAAAATAACAGTAAAATATTTGGATAGTCTGAAATAATTTTTAGGCCAAGAGGTACTATGAAAGTCAAAGGTATCACTATTAGATGAATTGCTACGCTAAAATATAAATTGTTTTAGATAAAATGTAAATATAAAGAATTGCATTGGTAACTCACTGTACAGCCAATGTTACAATAAATAAAGCAGCTATAAGTATCTTCGTGTAAAAATATCTTTGATCTAGCACTACAAACAGTCCTTTTGTAATGTGTAATACAACTTGTGCAATACTAATCAAAGCAGAAAGTGTAAATGAGATTTCAACAACCCTAAAAAATACTCAAATCTTAATATATTTAACATAATTAGTAAACTGATTGTAATTTGAATCTGATTATATAAGTATTTATTTTTACCTTAAAATGTAAGAAGACAACATAAAGAAAAATAGGAACAAGTAAGATAGCATATTAATTATTCTCATTTTGGTAATTCCTTCCCAAAAAGCTGAATGTAAGTAAAACATTAATATCAGAGTATATCCAAGTACCACTTGTGTTGGTAAGTTGCTAATGGACGGTACTTGCATTTTTTTAAAGTTAAATAATTCAACTTCATTTTGAGATAATGCTGCTCCACAATATACTACTCCAGTGCCATAAAACCCCAAGTACCACAAAATATCTGTTAATCTATCTCTTTCATACTCTTTAAATTTCAGTTTCTTCAATAATGCCTAAAAATACCATTAAATTGTTAATTCTGACCTGTCAATTTCTTATCAAGGGCGGCTCCAGGGGAGGGAGGGCTATGGGTGCCATACCCCCCCGAGATGAAAATTCTTACGATTTGTGAGCCTTTTATTAAAAAAAATATGCTAAAAAGGGAATGGCTAAAGGCAATGACCTCCTCGAAAATTCGTCTTGGAGCCTCCCTTGTTTCGCTACCATAATAACATAAGGTCGTATGTCGAAATTTACAGTTTTGAGAAAAATGAGAATGAAAATATTAGAAATCTATTATCTTAATATTTCATGTCAAAATCCATTTAGTGTTGGTATTATGATTGGTATGTTTTAGAATTATAGTTAAAAGCAAGACTTGTTTTTGAAATTTCGACATACTTTCATATTTTCAAAAATTAGTGACATATATGACCTTTTAAAAAAATGTACATCTGACTTTATTACATCAAGTTTGTTATAAAAATAATTGCTTTAACTCCGCAAAAAGATGTGGAAAATATAGTAAACAAACTTAAATTCTTCAAAAAAATTAGGTTAATAGATTTAAGAGCAAACTTAGAGCAAATATATCATAAAATTGTTCCTGGTTCTGGAATATTCACTAATTCTAAGTTTATGGATTTTCAGAACAAAGTACCTACACATAAAACTTATTTTCAAGAAGTAATAAGAATAATATTGGTAAAATAAAACTAAAACATAAAATATGTTCTCTTAACAAACAAAAAGCGTAATATTTTACAAACATTTATCAGTTAATAGTGTACACGTTATTAGGTCTCCTCCTCCTCTTCTTCTTGAACAATGCCATCTTCAGTCAAATCATCATTGGAGTGCCCGGTGGTGAAAAGGTTCTTAAAAAAATCATGATATATATCGGAAATGATTCGTTGGTCACATAAGGACAAATTACTTCTTCTTTAGCCTTTTCATCTTCAGACAAGTTCTTATATTTTTCACGTGTCCTTTTTCGGTTTAAAGAAGCTTAGATTGTACTGTGTGTTGAAAATTTTGCTATATGTACCAAATTTTACTTCAATCGGTTGTTTATTATTTTCACAATACTCTCTATAAAGCTGGTACATGTTACTTATCGACAAATCAGCATGTAAGAACTGTCTTTTGGTTCTTTTCCGCCAGATGGCTCTCAATTCGGGGAAATGATTCAATATGAGCCTTGACTCTCTGTAATGCTCCTTCTGAAATTTTGTGTTTTGGTGTATGTTTTCCACACATATCTCCTACAATAAACGGAAATTGTTCATCAACTTCTTTTTTCTTGGCTACAAAAACTGTTCTTTCACCAATATCTAACGTTTTTAAAAAAAAGTTCTTGCAGACTTTTACATTTTCAGAAGTTTCTTTTTTAGAAAAGTAGTAAATATAAGTAAATTATCTTTTACTGTTTTCAGATGATGTTTTACGCCTTCTTGTCACAAAATGTCTATGAAGCAATGTCGTAAGTGTCCAACATGAACGGGTTACGCACGAGCCGAAGTAAAAATGTTTACAACAGAATGTCGTATGTGGATACATACGACGTTCTGTCGAGTATTGTGTGATTGGTTCTAAAAAGTTATTATTATAGAAGATCGCAAGGAAGCACATGTGACTTTGTGTCGATGAATGGTGACAATTTAAGAGTGATAGTATGTAAAACTTCTGCACATGCGACTTTCTGTCACTTTGATATTATTAAAATTTGCGTAGTAGTACATTGTTCTTGAAACTGTTGTTCACATACAGTATGGTTCAAATGAAAGGAATAAATTCATTATAATGGAAGTAGTTGGTTTTTCGAAAAAATGCTCGGACAGGTCAATTTTGTTTACTTAAAGCGCAATTTTTTAAATAGAATTCAATTTTTCCCCACTTCCCATTTTTGAGCAGTGACGTCATTGACAATTTTTTTAAATAGTAACCCCTATTTTTTTTTCTTGATTTTGATAGATCTTGAAATTTCCTACTCGGAAACATAATATTTGAAATATCTTACATAACATTTTTTTTGAATAAAAGTCATTTAAAGATCAGACACATAAATTTTATTTTATTTTGAGAACACAATAAATGAATAAAAGATAATTATTTGTAATTAAGTGCTTAATCTAACAAAATAATAATAATAATAATAATAATGAAAAAGAATTTAATGACAATTTTACAATTTCTTTATTATTATTTTAAGTTTTAAAAACTACATTTTTTTAACTGAATCAATCTTTGTTCCAATAAAAACTGTCTGTCATTTATTAATTGACCACGCAGAACATTTCACATCAGGCATTTCTTCAAAAAATAGTTTGTTATGATTTCATTGTTACATGTTGCACACCTTCTTAAATCTTATATATAACTTGCCTCAACTTAATTAATATTAAAGAATTGACTTTTGTTACACTTTGACATACTTTTTTAAACATTATTTTCACGTACTGTATGAGAATTTGTTGATTTACTAAGTATATAGATAGTTTTCTGCGAAATATTTAATGCCTCTGCAGCCATTTGATAGTACCTCTTTCCAAGAGCCCCGCAAATAGATTTGTGTCTCTTAAAATAGGAAACTACGTTTGGGATTAAAATTTTTAATTGATCACTAAATCGTTTCACCATTGTGTTGAATACTTATAAAAACTTTTGAAATACCAACATATACAAATTTTTAACAAATTGACAAATTCAAAATTATTTTGATAACTGCCACATGACATAATAACATGATGTAATTAATCTAGGACGTGCCAAAATCTAGTAACTTTCTATAGGCGAGTTCGGTCAGTCAGGGGCTGGAGCGGGACAAATTTTAGGGTGCTTTTAAATGACATTTAAGCGTGTTAAACTGTCACTAATCGGACTAAACCGAACGCTAAAAGAGTCGTTTGGAGTTAAAAGTGTTAAAGGAGTTAAAGGAACGTGCCAAACCGAACGCAATGTTTTTATTTGTTTTTTGTAACTTTTTCATTGTCTTTTCTATAAACATTTTTTTGCTCTATTTTATATTGACTCCATAATTATCCATTTAGAAGTCCTTGATGATGTAGTAAAAACTTCAAAACCAAAATTAATTTGTGACAGAAAGGATTTCATACCTAATAAAATAATATAAATTAGTAAATCCTATACATAATATTAAAAAAAATTAAGCACATGTTAGGGTTACGGCCATGAGCTTTATCAAATAATTTGTGTTTCCCAATTTTAGTTAAAAAATTTATTCATAGGAAAATACTATTTGCTTTTTAAGTAAAAGCAATTGCTTAATCTTTATTCATATTGCTCAACAACAATTATGTATTGTAAATATGCCAAATATAAATATTTGATCTCGACTATATAACTATAACTATTTTATTTATTTTTGCATTTAAAGTACACCTTACAAACATCTGAAAGGCAATTATAAGTAAGAGAGGCTACTAAAACAAAAAAAAGTGTACTAAAAATAAATAATACTATTAACAATAGGTTAATACATTATGTTAATATATAAACAACATAAGTATAACAATTAAAACTCCATCCACTAAATATTATTTTAATTTTGTTTGGGAGGCAATATCAAGTTACATTCATTCAACATGAAATTTATGGGACAACTGGTAGGACACACATGAAAAGTGTTTCTGGGGCTATAGGTACATATTAATAGCTTTATCTGCTGGTAAAACCATATATCAAAGTTGTGAAGAAATATTTGGAATGGGATAATTTAAAAACAGTTAATTATGTTAATTTATGAATCCAATATTAGATATGGGACAATATTCTATATATGGTGTCTAGTAGTTATATTGAAAAAAGATTATTCTAAATATGAATGAGTCGTGTACAGGTAAAAGAGAAAATAAAAATTTTAACATTTATAGCCATATTCATTTCTTTAAAAATAGGAGTTTATTTTCAAAATGCGAACCAAAGAATGCTTATATCTTAAAAAGTATAAACCTAGTATATTCAATACATCGTCTGGCAGTTACAGACCCTGGAGCTTTGTACAGTTGTGTAAGACTATACAATAAACTGCCTGATGCAATAAAAAGGTTGCCAAATAGTAAGTTATTCAAAAGGCATATACATGAATGTCTAATTAATTTAGAACCATATACGGTAAATATACAATGTGAGCACTATTCTCTATGACTTTTTTGTTTATGGATTATTTTACTATATTATAGAATACCTATAAGCATTATGGTTGTTCCTGAAATACAGATATTTTATCACATTTTGAAGATCATTTTAAATGACGCCCCCACATTTAAACATCATGGTTAAAATTTTGAGCCTTGAAGTAGAAAAAATATTAAGACTCGAACCATTTTAATTTTTTTAAGGATGTCACCCCTTTTATCTCCTCCAAAAGGGTGATTTTTAAAATATGATTTTCATATTGATGGGAAGATACATCCATATAACAAGTTTGGCCCCAGTCCCTAATAATCAAATCCTGATCCATGTTAAAATATACACAATGTTTATAATAAAGTAAACTTACATTAAGAAACTTATTGAAACCAGTATGTAATATCCACCATAATAAAAATACCCATGTTGCTCCATTACAAAGAGCATTATTATAATAATCTCCTAACCATTTACTGAGTATACTTGGTATACAAGTCAATTCTGTTTTAAAAAATAGTGTGACATAAGACATTTTAGAACTAAAAAAAAAAGATATGATAATTCAGTCATAAAAAAAGTACCTATAATATTTAGAGTTCTTGATAGTTATGTTGGTTTGGTATAATAAGGCAATTAATTATAATTAAGACTTTCAAATCATAAGTAGGTAAATATCATAAATCATAATACAGATATGGCTTATAATAAAAAAAGTTCAAATGAGAATTTCTCATGTTTGTATTTAGAATAATATAAGGCTTTTCGAGACAAATGTCCTAGTTATGTTAAATTAAACTATCCACAATTATTAAGGGCAATAATCTATCAAAGCAAAAAGTTTTATTATAAGATTTGGGGTTTCTAAAATGAACACAACTAAGCATAAAAACACAAAAATAAATCATTTTGTTTGTACCAAGTTTCTTAGAAACCATTGCTTATATTTTTTGGTTAATAATATATTATGTTCACAGCAATAATTAAAAAGACTAAAATTTAAGATATATTAAATAGATTTTTAATTTTTCACAAATAATATTTAAAAGAACGCTTTACATTCTGTTTATGAATTAAAACTATTGCAAATTAATTAGTAACGTTCATTGAAACTTTGATTTTAGAAACAGTTTATATTTTCTGAAAAATGTTCCAAACACTTACTAAGCATTTGATTCTATAGATGGAGTTTTTAATTTATTTATAAACATTTTTATCTTGTGACGTAATATGTATAGATTTGGATTGTATTAACCAAGAAGTGGTTCGGGCCGAACACTTTTTTGAATTCCATCATTTTACCAAATATGCATTTGCAGTCAGATCTGATTTAAAATTAGTTAAAAAGTTCCATTCAAAAAATATAATTATTTCATGCGAGATTCAAAACAAAACTCAGTCACTGTCAGCTGTCAATTGTCTAAATTTTGTCTTGTCATTGCGTTCGGTCTGCCAAGTTCCTTTAACTCCTTTAACACTTTTAACTCCAAACAACCCTTTTAGCGTTCGATTTAGTCCTCTGAACTCTATGCCGTTACAGTTCAGTGAAGGATTCCCACACTTTTCTTATGTAAAGTGACGACCGGTTAAATTTTCTGAAACTTTGGTATGTTATTGTACTCAACCTAGGTCCGTGTTTATAAACAGAACTCAGCTGAGCCGGACTAATGCTGCGTTTGAGAATCCACATCGGATGCATCTGAGATGTAAAAAATCTTTGATCACGTGATGCAGTATACGTAAATGTAATGGGACAGATGTGTCCGATGTGGATAAAAAAACGCTCGAGATGTAAAAAATGCATCCGATGTGGATTCTCAAACGCAGCATTAGGTAAGTCGTCCTTGGTCGTCCTTGAAGTAAAATCGAAGTTCGGTTACAACGTCTCTAAAGTTCCAGGTGGTTCCGGTGTTACACTAGAATTTAGAGATGGATATTAGCAAATCTGTAACTGTTAAGTACATTTACGGATTTGTTACTACCCATCTCTAAATTCAGGAGATATAACCATAGATTACTAATGGGAATAGATGGGAAACTCAATGGTAAAATTCTGAGTCGATGTGCTGCCATCTATCAAATTGGAGTGGTACTAAAATTCAATATGGCCGCCACGAGCGAGCTTTTTGAAATTTAATTTTGTAGTAGCGCAAAAATGTCATAAAGAAAATCAAATAAAGCAAAAAAATTGGAAAAATATTTGACTAGTTTCAAATCATAAAACAACCATATTGACTGTTTTGTGATTTGAAACCAGTCAAATATTTTGCCAATGTATATCTTTATTTGATTTTACTTCATTATATTTTTACATTAATTTCAAACTCTAAATTTCTCAAAAATATATTGGATGGAAGATGGCCATAATTCGTGAAATGCAATACTGGTGCCATCTAGCAACAGATAGTCACACTATCGAGTCGCACATATTACTTGTAGAGGCCGAAACTTGATTTTAAATTAACGCACTTTTCTCTCACGCTTGGGAGAAACGATTATTACTCACGTTCAGGCCTCGCAACGAAATCGAAACAGGCGTAACAAAAAAGCTACAAAAAAGCTACAAAAAGTTATAAAAAATGAACCAGCAGGGTTATTCTACTAAATTTATAGCCCGGCTACAAGTTTATAGCCCGGCTACAAGTTGGATTTTGAAGTAGGAATATATAAAGTTCAAGCCAAAATCCAACATGTAGCCGGGCTATAAATTTAGTAGAATAACCCTGCTGGTCCGAGCTAGTTCGCTATAATTATCCGCTAAGCTAGCGGATCCGCGCTTTTCTCAGGTTCAGTACAAGCTACAAAAGGGAGACTAGCGTAACAAAAAAGCTACAAAAAAGTTACGAAAAACCAGCTGGGTCTGAATCTGTGCCGCTACTGTGGAATTTATGGAAATTCAAGCTAGCGGATCCGCTGTTTTTTCGGACCTGGGCAAAGCTACAAATTCGCAAATAGCGTAACAAAAAAGCTACAAAAAACCCACCAGGTTTGTTTGAGGCATTTATTTACGTTTGTGTTCATAATTTGTAATGACATTTTTAATAGATTTTTTTATTAATTTATTTATTAAATGATTGAAAATAATATAAAATATGCAATTGTTTTTAAAACGTAACACAGAAAATGAAAATAGACAAAATATTTGGCGTTGATTTGAATATTTATGTTTGTCATGATCATAAAACGCTGTAGTAAAATGACAGATGAGTGCAATAAAATTATTATGCACCCAGTGTTTTCACTAAATATAGTTCAATAAAGTTTTGTTTTTTGCATGAACGTAGAAAAAAAAATAAAACAACACTTTTAAACCACTATTTAAAAAAAAATATACTAAAATATTTAAAAAATTTAGTAAAACTTTAAAACGGATTATAAAGTGATAAAGTGTGTCTACCTATAAGCTGTCAACACATGGAAAAATTTGTTATTAAATAGTTTTAGGAAAAAAATTGACAAATGATTCTGTCACAAATTAATAATTGAGATTAAAATTTGTAAAGTATATTCATTAGAGTATGCAGGGCATATAAAAAAAATGATTTATGGTGAAGAACTTTTAAATTTGAATGTAAAGCAAAATATTAACTGAAAATGTTTATAGGAATTAAAATATATAATTATTGCACTTATTTTTAAGTGATTTTGACTTACTTTGTTTAATAAATAAAACAAAACCAATGCTGGGGCATTAAAATTCCAGGGCCAAATTTTATATTACTTTCGCATACTTTTCAAAATAAGAATTCCATTTTTTAACTCTGCAATCTAAAACAACAGACAGTGATTTAGAAAATACTTTTCTACTTTATTGAGTGATTGTATTTAGATACAATGAGCGAATTTACCAAATCTATTAAAATATGTTTAAAAAAGATTAGTAGCAAAAATATTAAAATAAGTATTTTTAATAGTTTATTCAAGCAAAAACTGTTAAAAAACACAAAATATTATTAATTTGATATTTTTGTAACTTCATTCACTTTAAAAACCCATAAATAATCTCTAAAAACTATTGGTCCGTTTTATGGGTTAAAACAAATATTTGGCAACAATTGTCGCGTTTGAGAATCCACATCGGATGCATTTTTTACATCTCGAGCGTTTTTTTATCCACATCGGACACATCTATTACATCTACATCTGCGTCTGTTTATCCCAGATGTACCTGTTCAGATTACATTTTTTACATCTCGATTTGAAATGAGATGTGAATGAGATGTTCGTTCCATGCCAGAAAATAAGTGTTCTGTGAAGCCAAGTTTGTCAATTTATCCATTGTTTGTGCTAGCATGAATATAAAAGTGAATTAGTTTGTTTAATTTTTGTTTATATTTCAAATTTAGGTTGATTTGTAGTCCCAGAAGTCAAATTTAATAAGTATAAACTTCTAACTTGTCATTGACATTTTATCACGTGACCAAATAAAGTCTAGAGCGTTTGTTTATTACATCTACATTCAGGGGGGCTATTTTCAAACTCGAGAGAATTCATTTCTCTCAAGAGAAATGTCATACGTCAACGTAAAACCGTATTTTTAGGGCTCTTAGGGCCAGTGTGAACTCACTGACTGTTTCTCTCGGTTTATTTAGAGAGAATTAAAATCTTCCTAAGAAATTTAATCCTCGATGCCTTTAAAAACAACATTTCCACATTGACGTATGACATTTCTGATGAGAATCTTGAGAGAAATGAGTGCTCCCATACTTTTAAAATAGCCCCCCAGATTTCAAGTAATCTATAGGCGAGTTCGGTCAGTCAGGGGCTGGAGCGGGACAAATTTTAGGGTGCTTTTAAATGACATTTAAGCGTGTTAAACTGTCACTAATCGGACTAAACCTAACGGTAAAAGGGTCGTTTGGAGTTAAAAGTGTTAAAGGAGTTAAAGGAACTTGGCAGACCGAACGCAATGTTTGATTCAGATCTAATTCTCTATCACGTGATAAAAAATTCACAACATCTCAGATGCATCCGATGTGGATTCTCAAACGCGGCAATCGATAAATGCATTCTTTGTTCCGTTCTCGGTGTTCCGCGGAGGCTGTCATGTGTTCTGTGGTTGTCATCTTAATGTCAAATGTCACCCTTGTCAGCTGATAAATTTTGTGCTGTTGCTGGATAATTTATTTGACGTGCAAGCCTGCAAAAATAGAAAATATTTTAAGAGCTTTGAAAAGTATAGTAAATCCAAATAGTTAGCTTTTTATAGCATTCTTGGCAAGTTTTAAATTTCAGAAATTCATAGTTCCAATATATCTCTTTTTTAATAGATATTTGTGATTTTATAATGACTGTTTATTTGGCGTCAAATGGATGAATCTTGTGGAAAAGTACTTTACCATCTGTTTTACTACGAATACCTCGAAATTTAGAACAGCAATAATACAAGCTCCTAACCAAATATGGGGTCTTCAAATGAAGATATTATCAAAGCGATTCAGCATTATCAAGGAAGACTAGAAAGATATAATTTAAATAATAAAAGTGAAGATAAGGTAGACATATTTCTTTTCTAAAATAATTATAATAAATATATTTCTTACATAGTTATTATACCTACTTAATAAAATTTGTCTTTTTCATATTTAATGCAACCTCGTTTTTTATATTTAAAGAGATTCTTTTGTGAATTTTGAAATATCTCTCCAAATAACATTTAATTTGTGTTTACCACAGAAATGGTATAACATATTTTCTTTTTGTAGATGTTATATGTTCTTCAAAAATTAAGCAAACTTCCTATAAAGACTTCACACTTAGAAACAACAGGTGTAGGAAGAACTGTAAATGCTTTAAAAAAACTGAATGGAAAGGTGGGAGATTCAGCAAAAGACTTAGTTGTCTCTTGGAAAGAGATGGTCTTGGAAGAAGAAAAAGCTGCTCAAGATACTTCAATGGGTATGAAATTTAAAATTTAAGTTAATAGGTGTATCTGTTATCTTTTGTTTGACATACAATATAAATATATTTTAAGGGATTCCCTATCAATATAGAGGAGTTTTCTTTGCCAAATACCTACTTGTAAAGTAAAATATTTTTTATTGGTATAAAAATAAAATGAATCAGATTTCTAAAATGGGTCAATCTTTAAAACCTACAAACATTACAACCAGTGGCATAGCCAGCCATTTTTTATGGGAGGGGTTTTTGAGAAATATTGGGGGGTTTCTATCAAGAAAGTGAATAAAAACAAACAGTCAATACTATAGTGGAAATGGTAATGCGAGGACCCTCCATGGGGGGTTCTGACTCCCAAAACCCCCTCCATGACTACGCTACTGATTACAACTTTTAATAATGTGTTAAAAATATCAATTTGTTTACAAAACAAAGTAGGTACAGTTTGTCAATATTAACACTACAGAGCCTAGAGCAGACCTTATAGAATTTGTGTGCAAGTGTGTTTTTTATTGAATTGTCAATTATATTATTTTTTTATGTGTTAGGTACACTAGTTAATCAAGTCATGATAATTTTGTCTTTTCGCTTAAAAATATTGTCAAATCACTTAACTGTAAAAAAATATTTAACCAAATATTTAGACAAAATAAATTGTCCATTAAACTTGAAAATACATTTAAAAAAAATGTAATAATATTACTATCTCGATTACTATACCATATCTAAAATTTTATCAATTGTGAATTTTTGTTATGGTTTTGTGGGAATTGATTAGATAAAATGTTTGGAAGACCATCGTATTAAATATTCCCTTATACAAAAAAAATCTATTAAAAAAGGGTATTTTTATTTGTAATATATATTTATTATAGGACCTCAGTAATATTCATGATTAAGTTATTATCAAGAAAACTTAAAATAATAATTGTTTAAATAATAAATTTATTATTTTGAAAATGAAATGAAACAAAATACAAAGTGGTATTTATTATTTATTGATTTTTATGAAATTCAATATTATATACAAGATTCTGGAAAAGAAAAAAATCCTTAATTATATTTATTTATGGACAATGTCCATTTGAGTACAAATTGAAGAATATTGAATACAACAGGGAGACATTTAAGTAAGAAATGTTGTAGTTGTATAGCAGCTATAATTGAATGGGTTAAACTATATCATATTTGCAAGTAGAAAAAATATGCCAGTGTGTAAAAATTGAAAAAACTTTAATTAAAAAGTCGTTACAAATTAACAATTTACATATTAATAGATGTTAAAACTTACGTCTAAGATACCCTCCAGGATCAATCAAAGGATACATTAAGTTGTGGATTAAAACAACAAATTCAAAATTGATAATCTGGGCCGGTAAAGGCACCACACCCACATAAAACCCTCTATGAGTTATAACATTAATCTGACTTAATATAAATGATTTATTCAAACATTTAATAATAGTTGATACATTATCCATTCAATATTATACTGCACTATTATCTTCAGATTTTCTTTCAGGATGAGTTTTCATTTTAGGTTTATTAATTAAATATAATAATATTTGGTGCATGTGACTATCTTTTTATCAGTTCACTGATTAAATTTTCTTTATCTTTTTTTGCGAAGACAATATTTCCTTTGGCATTATTTAGTGGATTTTTTTAATCCCTTCAATTCCGCTTCCAAGTTATCAATCTTAACCAGGAGCTTAGGAATAAGCTTAACTCCTTTTGCACAATCTTTACAGTAGAATTTAAGCACCCGTTTGCCTTTGAGATCCATAACTTTTAATTCGCTAGCATTTAAACCTCTAAATTTGCATTTTTGCAACTAACACATTCCATCTTGAGGTATTAATTGATTAAAAATGTAAAATAGATAAGCCACTGGTAAGAATATATAAATTTGGGTATAATGAGAGTTCACTGATAAGTTAAGAAACCAATAAATAAGTGATAGGAAAAAAAAGTACATCAATTATTTTCTGTATAGTTTGGCCATTTTTATTATTTTAGTACTACTCCCCAGAGATCTTTATGGTTAAATACAATATGACTTAATCATTAAACAATAAAAATTAAAGTAACAACTAATAATATAATTCATAAACAAATTAAACATCAAATCTCCTGTTGCGACTGCTGAGTCACATCTGCCTTAATGAATTCTTCAAATCATGTCATTACTTTTTTTTTTTTCAATATAACTTAGGTAATGTATTTTTATAGAAACTGAAGAAGATGCAGATTCGACATACTCAAGTGATAATGAGATTCAAGCACTTCATATAGAAGATGGAAAAGAAAATGTTAATAATCAGTCTGATAATGAAAGTGATAGTGAGGAATATAGTCATAAGAAAGAGGATTCTACTAAAAGCAAACATCAAAATTATTTAGAAAACAAAACTAGTAAATATAAAGAACTTGATAAACATAGTGACAAGCATTATAATGTAACTAATTCATCAAACTCCGATGAAGAGGAATCTAACAAACCTTCTAGAAAAAGAGAACATTCTACTGATTCTAGTTCTGATGAAAGAAGTAGACATAATTTAAAGAAAAACAAAAGAGAATCTGAAAATTCTAGTAGTAATCACAAAGGTAAAGAAAAGTCTACAAGGGTTGAAAAAGAAAAAAGACATGAAAATAAAGATCGGCACAAGAATAATGATGATATGTCAAAATCAAAAAGAGACCCAGAACAGTCAAATCACAAATCAGAAAAACGCAGTAAACATGAAGATAAGACTGAAAAAGCTAGTCATTCTTCTAAACATAAATCTAGTTCCGATTCTCATTCTAGCAAGAAAGAGAGTAGAAATAAAAAAGAAAAGGACAAACATAAGTCTAGAAGAGAAAGTTCAAGTATTGAAAAGAAGGTAAAAGAAAGTAGTAACGATGAGAAGACTAAATCAAAGAACTCACATTCAAGCTCCAGGTCTCATTCAAAAGACAAGCGTAATAGTGAAAACGGAGAAAAGAAAAGTCCAAAAGAAAAAGTCAAGAAAGCTTCAAAAGAAAAAATTATTAATGGTATTGACTCTGAATCTGGAGCTAGTTTTGCCGAAGCACTAGGTATGTGTGGGCCCGTTTCTAGTCAAAGTACCAAGAAGAAGCCTAGTTCAGAAAAGAAACCTTCTAGTAGTAGTTCAAAGTCTAAACATGAAGAAAGCAGCAGTAGCTCATCTTCAAAACCTGTGAGTAAACTTGTTATTTTAAGTTGAATGTCATTTATTTAATTGACTATCTAATAAATGTGTTGCTTATTAATTTTCATTTTGCAGATACCAGATTTGTTGGTTGAAGAACCTCGTGAGCCTTTAAACATATGCCTATCTAACCTATTACCTGAAATCACTCCTAACTATAAACCCACTCCTATAATTTTAGATTCACAACTTAAAAAGGTTTATAATGATGATGAAGCTTTAAGCAGGGTTATGTCCAATAAAAACCAAAGGTATAATCTTTATTTTATTCTATTTTTTGTAGGTACATTATATGTATAAAAAATAAGTTTCTAAATGATATATTCTTATTTTTTAGGACAAAGGTGTATTCAGGAAACAAAACTGTTGGAAAAGTGGAGAGTTTATTCCAGATCTGTGTACGAATACTGCAGGAGCATATAGATGGTATTTATTTTTTCTTAATTGATCCAATACAACTATTCTAATATCCTATCTTTGATTGATACTTTTTAATTACTTATCCTTTTTTTTTATTTGTGCCTACAATTTTATGTATGATTAGGTAGAAGTAATTTTTTAATTATATTCTGTATTTTATTCTTTAGTTAAACTGGCGCATGTCAAATAAGTTATTTTTTTTAGCCTTAGAGTACACAGGAGGAGTACCATATTTAATTCTCAAACCCATCTTAGACCGAGCAACACCCGATCAATTGTTCAATATGGAACACCATAACCCTTACTTAATTGAAGAAACAGATGAATTATGGCAACTGCATTGCCAAAAAGATTTTAGGACTAAAAAACGGGAGGAACTGGAATCTTGGCGGGAAATGTATATGCGTTGCTTGGATGAAAGGGAAGCGAGATTGAACTTTATCACTGCAAATATTAAGCAGTCTCAAGACAAGTCTGAACCGCTTAGGACTACGAAAATGGCATATATTGATTCGGGATTTGTAAAACCACCAAGGAATATAGCTAGGAAGCAGGTAATTTATTTAAAATGCTAGGCCTAGAATAAAATTATTAAAATATTAGAATTAATTACAATAGATTAAAACTAAAGTTTTTTACTTAATGCCTTAAAAATCAAGTAATGAAATTATACAATAAAGAGATATTTAATTTGTAAATCAACAACTGTTTGTCTGCTGCCTTTTCATAGAATTGACCATAGGAGATTTTTAACAAGTTAATTTTTGTTAAATTATGAAAAATAATTTTTTGTAGGTAATCAAACTACTTAAAAATAGAAGAAAAGTAGGATCTCAAACTGTTTTAAAGAAGAGATGGTTTTATTGATATTGTCACACTATATTGTAAATACAGTGTGTCTGAAAAAGTTGGCAACAAATGGGAAACTTTTTTATTATTAAGTTTAGGAAAAAACGTCATTCTTCATAAAAAGTTCTGCAAGGCCTAAAACCCAATATACGATAATCAGATATCGAAATTTTCCAATCGTATACGAGGTTTGTCAAAAAGTATGAATTTTGCTCAAGAGTAAAGTTTTATCGTAGATAGCTGTAATTAGACATTTAAACGTAGTTTTCAATTCTAATCAACTTTTCTTAATAACAATTTTAGATATTGTCGAAAATAAAGGTACTTTACTCTTGAGCAAAATTCATACTTTTTGACAAACCTCGTATACGATTGGAAAATTTCGATATCTGATTATCGTATATTGGGTTTTAGGCCTTGCAGAACTTTTTATGAAGAATTGCGTTTTTTCCTAAACTTAATAATAAAAAAGTTTCCCATTTGTTGCCAACTTTTTCAGACACACTGTATATTTCTTTATATTAATGATTTAATGCAATACTTTAAGGTTAATTTAGACAGTTTTAAGGATTAGAAACAAATGCTTTAGTTAATGGAGCAAATTTATATATTTCGAATGTTTAGAGAGTGAATCAAATATAAATCATAATTCTATTTTTTAATTTATGGAAACTTCTTGTCGTAAAAATATTTAAATGATGTTGCATCTGGTGGTGAGAAAATGAGAGAATAGACTTTGGTGGTTGGGACATATTTAGAGAAGATAAGAAAAGAACAAGCCACTAAAAAGAGTTGCATGTCGAGTAGAGCTAACCATTTTTCCTTGTGTTCATAGCTTACTATAAATATTCTGTACAAAATGTGGCTAGAAAAACTAATTAATACTATAGAATCGTTTATTACTTTTCTTTTACAATTTTAACATTGTCGCCATCAGTTTATTTCCATACATTGGCCACAGCAGTGCTGCTAATTAATTTTTTGAAAACATGTTCATGTTTTTTTGACAACTATACTGTCTTTCAGTGCTTATGTGATCTTGGATAATACAAATAATCACATAAGGCGAAATCTGGTGATTAAGGATGTTCTAATGAAGGAATCTAAATACTTGGCCAAAAATCTCTTGACAGGTAGTGCAGTGTGAGCTGCAGCCTTCTTCTGATGATGTTACCGCAAATATTTTTCGATTCCTTTGTATTCAGCAACAACCCAAATACTTAACTGTTGGTATATCGGATCAACTTATTGATATTTTAAATGTTTGTTTCTGTTTTTAGGCGCGAATAGTCTGCAGTCACTTCTTGTCTCTCGTTGATCACTAAAAAACTTGAGTGTGTGATAAACACTTATCTCCATATCCTTCTTTCAATAATACGTTTCTGTGACTGATTTTCCGAGTTTCATGGAGGAAGGATAATTAAGAGTTTTCGATTCTTTATAGTAATTTTATCAACAAGTTTGCTTTCAACAACATATGGGAGGGTTTTGTTCAACTAATCGTTGATGCAGATACCTGTTATTTTATTTTGAAAATTAAAAACCTTTTGAATTTACTTCGACTTGTAAAGAGTGTTTTTTTTAGAGGTTTGTTTAAATTTGACAAATTTTTCCAGCAACAGTCAATTTGACAGATGCTTTGTCTTAGTTTGTTTTATGGGAGCAGAATTATTAGTCAAATAGCAAAATTAGCTTTCAAAGAAAGTGTTACAATACGAAACCGATTTTAGCCCGCTGGATGGCGCTAAAATCAAGAGTAATGCAATGAACCGTCACATTGATGAATTCCCCATCAAATTACGTTTTCAGTGAAATGTCATACGACACATCTTGCTCTTTATAAAATTGAGGAAGTGGCTGTCACATGGAGAGGACCATTGAGATAGAATAAGGAGGAGATGCTATGACGATGCTAAATTGTCTGCACTTTTGTATTTAATTTTTACGTCAATGTCAAACTCGGTATCGTGTAGCTAGTTAGTTTTGGTGAGAATAAATTTCATTTTTCGTTAAATAGCTTTATATAAATGATATAAAATTATTTTCATTCCGTCAGTCTTTAAATATAAAAATATTGACTTCAAATAAATCCAAGTACGACTCAAGTCGCCATTTTGATTACACTTTTCCGTCACTTAAGTGCGTCCATGTTTTCATATCTCAAAATAGTGTTTATGTCGTCTCCACTTTATCTCGATGGAGAGGACTAAAGGAGAATCAGAATTTTTTGCTCATAATATATCTTGATTAAAATAAAAATTGTGTCCGAGCATATTACACGATTTTCCCAAAAAATAATAATTTTAGTCCATAAGTGGTTTCCACAATGTATAAAAATACTAATACAAATACAAAATTAAAATAAAACATTCAAAATTACCAAAGTATTATTTGTAGAATCTTTGGTTATAATATTAAACACAATATAATACATGTTCTGAAGAAATATTTTAAATAATAAATATATAACAGTTTCTTTAATCATGTGAAATAAAACGACCATAAATTCTAAAAAAAAAATTCTCCAAAAAATTATAAAAAAAACAGGCAAATCTGTTTTATATAGATGGAAAACGTAATGCCGAATGTAAGTTTGGTTTTCACCTTGCCTATGGCATTATTACTTGGGGAAAAATATAAATCATACAACTATAACCAATAAAAATAATCTATAAAAAAGAATCTCTGTGTTCTACATATCTACTTTATTTTGGAACAAAACTTTTTGACTTTGAGCAATTATTCTTTTTAAGTATTATCACAACTCAGATTAAAAATAAACACGAATTAATACATAAATATTATCCATATGATAATAGAGGATATACTATCTAGTTTCATTTATGCGTTGGCCAAAGAAGCTACAGTTCTTAGGACCAAAAATTTTCAATCATTTACCTTTTATGTTTTATACTCTATTCTATAAAATTGGTCAATGCTTTTCCTGTCTCAGGGTGGCAATGTCTATATTTCATGAACTAATAGTGATATCAGAAAAATAAAACCTTAAAGAATTTATTTTGTACACCTGTACTAGAAATATTTAAAAATATTTATTTCAGATAAACATCTTTTTAAATAGGTTTTTAATTATTATGTACTATTGAACCATCCTCTACAGGGAATAATTTACATAGTTAAAAAGCATGTTTTTTCTAACTTTCCAATAATGTATGATAATTATTAGGAGGTTGTTTTTTTTTGTCATTTAAGTTCCCCTTTCTTATCCTAAAAACGATTTTAAGCATTTTAGTTTGAGATCTCGCCATTGTCAGTTTTTAATTTGTCACCCCATATAAGACGTTCATATGTTTTTCTGTAGGTAGTGATCATGTTTTATTATAGCGTTACAATTCATATTTATATTCTGAATTTATAATTTTCTTTGTATAAATGCCTACAAAACACTTTCGTGTTTTGTAGGATTTAACATGAAGTTCACTACTGGGAAATACTCTTTAGTTCTATAAAAAAAGCGCCTCTCTGCATTCAACTCGCGACGTGTAAAAAGGGAATTTCGGTTTATATTTGATTCACCCTCGGATATTTTTTCAATAATTTATATTAATATAATTTAAATACAATGTTTAATAAAAACATGACTCTTATTACTCCCATTTCTATGAACAGTTACCTACCAAATAAAACATTAATGGCACAGATAGATTGTGTTGGACTCTACGATTGTTAGCACCGAAAAACAATTATTTACATTTCTTTAAATCTCATTAGTTATATAATTTAGGAATGTAATTTCCAGACGATGATTTAACATATTTTTATGTACTAATTTTCTTTTTAAATTCATGATTCACATGTAAAATACTCCCTTGGCAATTTGTTAAAGTATGTTTTAAATTCCTATATGTTTTTAAAACAAATACATATATTTATCCTGCTTTTAAATTTATAAATTAGAAATTTCTATAGTCTGAATAAAAGAGGAGTGCAGTAAAAGTGGATATTCCAAAGGCGTACTTTGCAAAATAAGTTTCTATAATATAAATAAGGTCACAGTATATAAAATGGTATATGAGGTCTAACAAACAACGAAACTGCTTATGAAAAAGGGTTTTATTTTAAAAATATTCTACAATCGAATGCTCCCCTTCAATGTACTCGCCACACACCGTTTCATTCGTTTTTTCCATTAATGGTATGCAAGGTCTGACAAATAATGAGACTGCTTATGAAAAAGAGGTTTATTTTAAAAATATTCTACATTTGAATGCTCCCCTTCAGTGTACTCCCCTCCCTTTGCCACTCACCGTTCCATTCGTTTTTTCCTTTAGTAAAAGCAATGCTGGAAGTCTTTTTTTATAAGAGCATTTAGGAGCTCCCTCGATTTTCGCTTCACCTCTTCCATCGACTCGAACCGGGTTCCTTTCAAGGTAGACTTGATCTTCGGAAACAGGGAAAAGTCACAGGATGCTAAATCAGGCGAGTATGGTGCGTATTTGGTACGTTTCTTACGAACTCGCTCTCACAGTGTTGCCAAAACTTTCAAATAGTAAATTTGGTTTACAATTTGAACCTCTGGAACTCATTCAGTCATCACGATGCTGTTGATGTTGAAAAAAACGATTAGCATGGCTTTCAATTTTGATTTCGGCCTTCAGAAATATCATTACACGTCCTGTGCCAATGTGAAGGCCTGGCTAACATTGGGTGAAGAAAAGCCAATTGCATGCAACTACATGTGGGAGCCACTGTCAAAGCTACTAAGTCTAATAAAAAAGACCAGGCTAGACGACATACTCTAAAACAAACGGAGTCCCACAATAGATCTGAAAAGGTCGCGGTGGACAAGGACAAATAACGTCCAACTCCTAATCTAATCGTTCAGAAAACCGTTTATACCATTCGAAGATACGCGTATGAGGTAGAGAATTCTCACCATAGGCCTCTTTCAACAACTTATAGCACTCAGTTGGAGTTTTTTTAATTCAACGAGAAATTTCACATTGATCCGTTGCACACATTGTTATCTGCACGAGAAAAAAAAACGTTCGTTTCTAACTGCACTCTTATATGCACTTCGTAGATTAAATTTTGAATGAAAAAAGTTATATTATTTACAAAAAAAAAATGTCTACACTAAGAATCATTAACAAGATGAAACATCCTTAAAATCCCACACACCCTCCAGCGAATGAATATCTATACGAAAAAACTAAGATTCAGCCTATACTGGAAAGAAATTGTAAAAACAGTTTCGAAGAAACGAAAAAATCAAATGCTAATAAACATATCTTTGATTCAACGCCAAATTGGACAAGCAAAGTTTAAATACCCAGTGAGAACAATAACAGAATTCTTGAACGAATTTGCTGATAACAATAATTAGTGACACATAATTTTTTTAAGTATCTTAATATTCCTATTCACATATAGTGTGTAAATCCTCACATATACGATACAAATTGTACTGAATTATTTATTTATAAAAAATAAAAATAAACCTTATGCTTCTGACAAAATTGTTGCACTTTAAGATTGAACGAATTAAATTTAAACAATAAATAACAAGGAGAATTATGAGTTGTTAATGGGATTAAACTATTTTTTAATCTCTTGGCATTAAAAGTAACACCTCAGTACCTAACATCAAAGATTAAAAAAATAAAAAGTTTAAGAACTATCTTTAAACGTCACTGGTATAATTCTGAGGTTTATTATTATAAGGTCTATTAAGTTTTTCATTGCTATACCCACTGTCCAAAATGTATTTTCCATCTTTTTAACATTTTTTCCAATGTTCTCCATTTTACATCGGAAACGGCCTTCAAAAACAAATTCCGCACATCAGGTCATTTAAATGTTGTATTGTTTCGAGAAACATAACCTTTTAATTGTCTCCAGATCAGTTCAATGGATTTTAACTCTGCATGATAAATAACGAGGCAATCTGAGAATTTAAATTCCTTTTCTCGGACCATCTTGTCTATAATATATTTTTTCAATTTGTTTTTATGTTGCCTTGATATTACGAGTATTTCTACCTTCAAGGATTTGGGAGGACTGATAATATTTTTAGAATGATGCCATTTTGAAATATCTTCTTTTTTTCATCTTATTGTAGGTAGTGACTCCTTTAATCGACTGTGATAGGATGCATTATCCAAAACAGAAACGGAGTTGACGGGTATTTTTTTATAATGTTCTGAAATCAATTTTCAAACATAGGGCCATCCATTTCTTCATGGTAGTCTTTTGTTTTCTTTGACTCGAACATTAATAAACCTGGCAAAAATCCATTGGTGCTTCCAATGTGGGTTTTTATTAAACGATTTCCTTTTCCTATTGGATTTTTTAATCCATAAGAGACTCCTTGAGGAGGCTTGTTTTTTAGTTTTGATAGAGGTATCTTGCCAAATTTTTGTTACTGTATGTCCAGCATTAACACTTGTTTCATCTAATTAAAATACCTGTTTATCCTGATTTCTTGCGTCCGCTATTTTTCTTAAATAATCATGTCTCTGTTAAAAAGCTGTTTCTGTCACATTTTTTGTAACGAAAATTTAATTCATGTAATATTTTTTTGCAGATGAAAATATGATATATTTGGAAGAATGTTTCTGAGTGTAATTTTTTAAGTGTAGAAATTTCATTTCGAAAGAAAAAAGAATGTACTTTTTGCCTTATTATATTCTTTACCCAAGTTTCAATAAAGGTCTTGTTTCTTCATGTGGGACTTTTCCAATAACTGTATCTTCTTTAATAATGTTATGCACTGATCGCTTAGATACTCCAGTATAGGTCTCACATTTAGAGGCTTTAGAGAAAGTGAAACAAAGTTTGACTTATCTGTCAAAAGAAAAGATTTATTACAGAAAAATTATGGAAACATGATTAAATCTAAACGAAAACTTTTATTAGGCCGATCAGATGTATTAAAATTTTCATTTTAACTTCAAATTAGCATTGAAGGATGAGGTAAAAATAAAATGTCTACCTCTTGAACTTGTACTACGTTCTGCAAATTAAATTACTGTACTCCTTTCTTTTCTAGAATATAATCTGCAACTAAACCAATACAATAAAACCAATATGTTTCAAAATGAAGCCATATTATTTCTTTATTTTACGTCTTGGTCACATTGACTTGGAATTATTTTCCTTTCAAAATGTTTCAGGCTAAAAATGGCACTGTGACAACAGACAGAAAAATGACACCAACACAAAAATTATCAGCTTTGGCAAAATCTAGTGATGCAACAGAAAAAATTGCTGTTTCTAGTACACCCAGTAGAGCTCCAGAACGATCGAGTAGTAAGTACAGAATTTTAAATTGTATAAAATTTAGTATACACTGCATTAGTGTGACGTAATTTGTTTGCCAAACAAAAATTAACTATTCTGTCATATACTTTTTTTTTATTGCAAGTATAATGAAGCGCCCAGGACAGGAGTTACTTGTGTAAAATTAGAATAAAGCTACAAATTGGTAACTTGGTCCAATTCGATGTCCCAATTGTCCTCTTTTAATTACTTCCGGGCTATCTATCTTCCATTTTTTTCAGATTTCTGTGCAAATGGCTAGTCTGAAATGAGAAATTCTCGTCCAGTCTTCATCTAGAGAATATTTGTCCAGGGTAATACCCTAGTAGGGATGAATACTTTAGAATAGTTTTTTGTTTGGCTTATCTTTGTGAATTTTATAGTCAAGTAAGTTACACTTATAATTTCCTTTGAAAACCGATTAGAAAAAATGTTCTTCCAGAAAATCAGTCAGAAATTTAATTTACAACGAACATGTGGCAACTACGATATCCCCGCTATCGTTATGCTTACAATTTTCTTGTTTACGACTGGCTGTTGCTCTGTTGCCATTTTATTAACTTGTGTACTAGTTGTATGCCTAATATGAAAAAATAAGCACCCTAGAGAATAAACTATAAATACTAGGACAGTATATACTCCTGCAATGTTTTCTGTCACAAAAATATTAGATTTCTAGATGAAGGCTGGACAAGAATTTTTCATTTTAGACTAGCCGTTTGTGCAGCGTTCTGAACAAATCGAAATAAAAAAAACTGCCCTAAAAAATGCAAGCCAGATAGCCTGGGAGAAATTGAAAGGGGATTATCAGGACATCAAATTGGATCAACATACCAAGTTTTAGCTTTATTCTAATTTTTCATGGGCAAATGACCCTATCTCATGGCATATATAACGAAATTACTTTTAATGTAACTATTACTGTGGTATACTTTTAAATGAATACAATCTTTAAAATAATAGAAATAAATGTAAATTGTCCTAACCTCTAAATTGATTTTTATTCAACGTTTTAACTTTTCTAATTTTTTCTTATTTTAGGAATTATTTCTAGTAAATAATAGGAAATTTCTCAATAGTTACTTTAAAACAATGTATATAATTATCTAAAAATACAAAAAAAAAATAGATATGTTAATTGTATCATGAAAAATAAAACAGAATTAGTTACTAAACGATTATACAGTACGTTAACTTTGTTTTCTTGACACCAGTAAATGACATAGAAACACAATAGTATTGAATAGAGAGAAATAAAATAATAGGCGAATACTTGCAATATCCTATTCTTGCCATCAATATGACGCGGTTAAACCAATTGCTCTCTTTACCCGTCTCAAGTCCAACTATAATAAAGTGTCTCATTTTTATTCTGCTAGATAAGTACTATATACTTGGTGTTATTTACTTTAGAAATAGATATATTTTAAGATCACAAAAACTATGTAATTTAATAATAAACAAAACGCATTCAAAAAATTAACTAATTCTAGTGTCACTGTCAACTTTGTTTGGCACACAAATTATGTCATCACTAATATTGCTATTTTTTAATTCAAATCTTTATGCCAGCGTTTTATATTACATTAGATGTTTACATATTATTTAATGTTGAGATTTTTTATAAAGGCAATACTTTCAGAAATAATTTAATAGTACAGTAAACCTAACCTAAACAACTATGAATAAAATAAACCTTAAAACTACAATACAGATAGACGATACAGAGTAAAACTTGAAAATACAGGAGTTTCAATTATTTAATTATTAAATTTATCACAGTTCCAGGAAATAATGGTCGTTATATAAAAGTTGAATATTTTACTTTACCCACGACTTTTAGATATATTTTATACTAGATTTTTCTCAAAATTATGTAACAATGGCACAAAATAAGTGGAGCGGCTGCTCAAATCCTAACAAAAGATTGATTTTCCATAGGCTCTAGTGGATTAGCTTTGTGCCAAAGTCCGGCTATCAGTTTAGTTTATCATAAAAAAACCATAAGTATTTAACTAGAGATCTATCAATAAATAATGTGTTGGCTCGGCCCATAATTGCTAATGGGGTCTGTATGAAGACTAGAGATAAGGAGGCGAATCGGCATACTCAAAATACGGTACCAAAAAATCGCTAATTGAGCTTTTATAATTAACCGCAGGGGCGCTGGTACTGCTTACGTTGTTCAAAATACGTGGCTTCTTATGTGAATTATACATAATTTTGTCAATATAATAAAAATAAACTTGTTTATAGCTAAATAAAGCACAGAACATACTGTTGTATTTATTTCTAAATAAGTCTTGCATGTTTTAATTAATAAATTATTTAATTTTACCTATATAAAATACAAATAAGGTAGGTATGACCAAATTCGAAATGGTTTGATAAATGCTGAAATTTGATAAGTACAATTTTGTAGCAAAATATTTTTGAATTGAACCTATATATAGTTTTAAGCGCAAATTAAAACACAGCTAACAGATTTTTTATTGTTGAAATACAAGAATAAAGGGAGATTTGGGAATGTACATGGTATTAACTAATCCTTTAATTTCAGCTTCCCCCTTTTTATTTTGCTAACAGTACCATCAGTTAAAATAGTCTCATAATATTTGATAATATCTTCTAAAAAGTATAGAACAGCATCATCTCTAGAAAGTGCTTTATCGGCACTAGGAACGATATATATGCTGCCACTCTTCTAAGCGTTTAGTATCATATAAAAACATTTACAATGACACAATTGGGGTTTAACAAAAAAATAACAGTAGCAACTCTTTACCTAACATTAAAACTCGATATAATTTTTCTTTTCTAGTAAGTTAAATTTAATGTATAATTATTGTTGTTTGTAAGTCAGGATCTATGACTGTATTTTATATTATAGTAACTTGTAATAAAATAAAATAAGATACATATTGTGACTAGTTTACAATAAATATTATATTTAGACATAAATACATTATTTTACTTACATTAGAAGCTTTAAAAATACATTGAATTGCTTTCTCCTTGTGTTTTCTTTAGTTTTACATTTGATTTGTATCCTGTTTTACAATCTGGAACGACGCTTTGATGTTTTTTGTCACTCATATTACTTGTACTCAGGTATTTTTTTTTTCACATTATTTTGATTCTTTTCACCAATTTTTTAAAAAATCACTTCATTTTACATTGACTTGCATATAAAATTTACACCGCCGTTATTCGACATGCCAACTACAGTCAATTTTGCGAACTTTATAAAAAGAAGGACGGAAATTTGAAATTTGACCATTGCCGATTCGCCTCTTTCTCTCTAGTCTTCATAGGAGTCACTATAAGCAATTTGTTATAGGTAACGTAATGACCGCCATATCACAATATTTATTGATACATAATTGAAGACCTAAACTTCAAAAGAGTCTAAATACTAAAAGCAGGGAAAAAAGTTATGAGTAAAATAAAAATTGTATACACCATATACATTCGCCATGTTCATCCCACTACAATAAATGGATTTTTTTGAAACTGCACTTAGAACCATTTAGATACCGTTAGGGTTGGTATACTGAACCTTTTTATGCAAAAATATATATATTTTTAAAATTTTGGCACCTAAACCCTTTTGAAGTTATGTTCTTCAATTATTTAGCCAATCAGTAACGCATCTGCCTTTTTTTGGAAGGTAGTGGGTTCGAGTTCCACTGCCGCTTTGCCTGCTATGAATTTTTAAGCAAATGCTGAGTCAGTAACATCATCTTAAACACCTACCACCACTATTTCCACCCTATCCCATCAGACCCGATCCTTTATCCTTTCAGTGTGATTGAAGAGGCAATAGCGGCCAGCTCGAAACTGGGAGAATGACATACACATCCATTATATTTTTTATCACACGCCAACCATAATAAAAATAGTCTATGTTTCTGAAACTATTCTGAAAATAACTTACACCACACCAGACTGGGCAGCATAGCTATAGCAGCGGCGACAAAACACCTAATTTTATCAAGTGATTCTTCCAGTTCAAATTTAATTCATCTGTTCTATTCACAAGGTCAAACGTGTGGAGTCCAGAAATGCATAAATGAGCTTGTTAAAAGAAATATGCACTTCTAGGAAGAGTAAGACAAAACTAGAATGAAATGAGATAAAATGATATGTTGGTTATTTACTGCCAATATCAAATAAAGCCTAGTGAATAATATACCATTATAATTAAAGAAACACAATTATAATGGGTGAATTATAAGATAGTCAGTCGGGAACAAAGTAGAATATTATCTCCATATTTTTCATTATATTTTAGGTTCTGCAGCAATGAAACCCAAAAAGGCACCACTGATGGCAAAGACTTTATCATTCCTCAAAAACAGATTCAAAAGATGAGGACCTCATAAATTGACTGTTCTAAGATTATATATAATTTTGTAATATTATTAGGAGTAGAGCGGTGTTTGGACGTAGAATAACCAAACATTTGGTTTAAATATAAATGTAGAAATAAATTGAAGCAAACATTTTGTACTATTGAAAAATACTGGAAATGTTTAAAAATCGATTTTTTTTAATGCAAATAGTTGGTTTTCAACTAATTTTACACTTTGACAATTGTTTGAATGATTTCAATGTAAATAAATATCTGTGTTGAACATAGAATTATCTTTATTATATTTATAGATCACACATTCAGGTTTACATAGAGTGTCATACTTAGAAAAGTACAAAATGATATGATTAAGTAGAAGCTAGTGAAATCATTTTATTTACATTTTTATAGATATTTTACGAATTGTTTATTCGAAAGAGATTAAGTAATACAAATATCCAAAACGAACAATTGAATTCCAATAAATATTTTTTCAATTTAAATAGTACAAGAATCAAAATCGAATGATTTTTTAACGGCCTTTGATTCAAGAGGATACTACAGCGAAAAGTAAAACCGTTTAAATTCAAATTAAACGAATATATATTTAAAAAAAAAAATGAGACCATTACTTATTTTTAAATATGACACTCTGTTTGAAAACTGTGCCTCTTACACATACATGTTGTTTTATAAATTATTTTTCTATAAGTGAAATGCTTCAATCTAAAATCCACCAAAATTACTTTCTCATTACTTTTAGTACATTACTTTTATTGGTATGTTGCTTTGAACTCCTTTAATCTAATATACAAATTATTAATTTAGTTGAGCATGTATATTATTTAGACGGGATATGATATTAACCACCGTTTTTCTAAATTTGTTAAAAGGTTGGTAAGCAAAACAGAATTCTTCTATTTTTTTTAATTTTATCATCTGTTTTTAGACGTAATTGAATAATTAAACAGCAATGTTAAACATTTTATATTCAAATGAATTTTTCAGGGTTTTTACTTTTTTTGATCAAAAATTGTTTGGATGCTAGTATACAGGGCGATTCATTGGAAAACTAAAGCTATTCGTAGAAATATTCTTGAATTCGAGGGGGTAGAAAAAAGGTTTTTCTTCTTTTTACCTACAGCGTACAAAATTTGTATTTCTACCCTCAGGTTCATGAATTGATATCCAGAGAACATCTACTTTGTTCTAAATAGACTTTTTTTAACGTGTCTATTCATATGGGCTCTCTGTCATATAGAAAAATAAACTATTCATCGGTAGCGTGCTTGCGCATACTTATTTTCCCTCCTGAAGAATAGAATGTTCTAAACATTAGTCATCTTAGTGATATTATGCAAACGAAGGGAAAAATTAAGAGGTAAAAAAATGTATTTTTAGTTGCTTTAGTTAAAATAATTATGGAAATTGCAGAAATATACTATTAGGTGTGGGTATTGTTATTATTGTGTAAAATTCCAATTGATTTGACCGTGGGCACGCTTCTTCAATTTCTAGATCAACAACTCTAATATGTCTAAAATTATTAAGAAACTAAAAATTTTAATGAACATTAACATTTTGACTCAAAGAATATCTCGTTAAAGAGAGAATGTCAAATATAAAAGTTTTTTGGTCTACAGAGGTGTCTATTGTAAAAATATTTTCCAAAAAGCAAGACAACATAAAAACATTTTCTTTTAAATGGTGCACCCTGTATTTTATTTCTGAATTCTACTAAAAAAAGTACTTTTGTTTAAAACACCATATCTCTAAATTCAATTGTTTTCAAGCTTTTGACATTCGAAAATTTTCTTTTTCACACTTTGACAAAATGTAGCACCCAGACGCCTGAAGTAAGGGTAAAACTGTTTACATGTACATGCTAACTTTTGGTTTAAGTTAATCTAAAAAATAATCTAACTTCCGGTTAAACAGGAAGTGGATTATTTTATTGCATATTATTACGATAAAGTATAAAAAACTAAGACGGAGATCTGTGAATCGTTTTACCCTAACTTCAACCGTTTGGATGCTAAAGCTTGTCAAAGAGTGATAAAGTTAATTTTCAATTGAGTTTAGACATATTGTGTTTCAGACAAAAATACTCAATTGTTTTAGTAGAATTCAAAGATGAATTAAAATACAATCAATTTAAAAAAAAATATTCTACCTTGCTTTTTGGGAGCACCCTGTATATTGGAAAATAATTTTACAATATGTGCCTCTTCGAGACGTTTATATTTTGTATTTGAAATTTTCTCGTAATTTTCAAAACAACCGAGATATTGGATTTCTACACATTAATGGGCCACCCTGTATATTTAACAAATCATATTTTATGCTTCTGAGCACTTGATTATTTATATTTTCCTCCATGAACACATACGTAATATTGTAGTAAACAATAGTAGTTTGTGCAACAAGAGTGGATATAATGGCCACATTGCATGAAGACGAAGTTTGAGCACGACTCGAGTTGTACAACATATTTATTCTACGAACCACTAACGAAATCTACAAATTTAAAAAAATATTTTTGGTTTTTAAGACAAAATAACTAATTTTAAAAGAATTTTACTAATTTATAAAATAAAATAAAAATGAAAAAAAAAAAGATTTAATTTATTTAGTCTCCAGCGCAGATTCGATCCTGTGCTTTTTGCGTGGAAGGCAGAAGCTCTGTCCTCACCTCCACCGCCAGTTTTAGGATTTCAGTTTTAATACTCGTAATTAGATTAGTTTCATATAGTTTCATTAAAATTTTTTTTTTTTTTTTTCAAAATATGGACCAAATAAAAATGCTATTATTTATCGATTCTACACAAAAATAACTCATTTTAAAAGTATATTTAATCTCAATAACTAAAAAATATACTGATAATTAGTTTGACAGAATTGTCACTCATTTAAAATTTTAAAAATAATAGTAGTTGAGTGTCCAAAATATGAACTGTGATTGGTGGATTTCACTACCTAGAATGGATATGAAATATATTCGTTCAGTTGAACGCAATAACATACTTTTTTGTTTTGTAGTCTGTGCGTAGATTAACTAATATCCATGTGGGCGTAGAAAAAAAAACGTATTGGTTCCATTCTATTTTTGTACCTTGTAATTAATTTTGCCTAAAGTTTTTTGCGAGACACGATTAAGCTGAATAAATTTTTTCGTTGACACGAATACAATACTTTTCATACGATTGGAACGTAGTTTTTACCAAGTTTTCCCTTATGGTTATCTAACATCAATATTTATGACGAATTTAAATAGTAAACTGTAGGTAGATATTGTTTTAAGGTTAATAATTTGCAACTAATAAAAGTACTGATGTTTTGAACAGAATTCTATTCTTCGAGGCGGATAATGAGCATGCGCTAGTATATTTTTCTATCTGACGGAGCGCTCTGATGAATAGACACGGCCTTTAACATATATGACACATATTTTTCCTCTAAACGGTTCAAGTAATTAAGGAAATACTTGGGTACTCAAAACACCACCTTGTATATGATAATTTTTAAAATCTCTTCATAAATAAAAAAAAAATCTGATCTAAACAACATGTGTCTGTTTTTTTGCACTTACAATTTTTTTACTTAAATTTTAAAATTAATTTTGGGCCATTTTAGGTGGTAGAAAATGAAATAAGACTAATTATTGCTGAATTATAAAAAATGTTCAATCTAAAGTTATTCAAAATCCAAAATTAAAATTTATAAGAAGAATGAATTGCACAATAGGTACTAAAAGATTGCAAGTTCTTGGACCAACCTGTCTTGTGTTCCAATGTTTCTCAGTTAGATAGCATGTGTTTGACTGTTCCTGATTTATTGTTCTTCATTGTATTTGAATCAGGTGTACTTGTACTGGGACATACCTAGTCATCACGAGTCCTGTTATGGTTTTCAATTGGTTCCTATTCATAGAGAGTAGTTCTTTTTTTTAACATGGTCTTTATGAAAGTTTTCTTACGTGCTTGTTTTGGGACATTCTCCCAATAACGGTTATGTTTTTTCCGAACTCGAATCTTTTCTGAAACTTCGAAATAGTTTTTTGATAATATTATAGATGAAAGATGAAAATATATTACATACACAGTACATAGTCGAGAGTACAGAAAGTGTTTAACAATAGAAATGTAAAAGAAAAACAAGACACAGCATATCAGTCCATATACACAACAAATTACTAAAATTTTATTAAAAAAAAATACCACTGTTTTTTATTGCAGTTGCATTTATTACGAGTCTAAAATTTGATTAGTAAAATTGCATACGTGAAAAACAAAGTATGCTCTTTAAATCAGTGTTTTGTGCCATTTTAAAATATGTAAAAAAAATTTATAAATTCGGATATACCAAGTGTTGTTTTGGGTACAAGAATTGATTAAAGACTTGCCTTTCGCATCACATTATTCCTTTGAACTTTTTTAGGAAAAAAATGTGTGCCAAATGTTAGAAAAGTATTAAAGGTTATTCGTTAATTGTGAAGTAAGAAGTGGACACGTTGTATAATAATAATTATAATAATATCCATTGTTTTGTAGAATTTATATTTCTATAACGATCTATTTTCGGTTATGAAGGATGTAAAACCCATAAAGTACTGAATATTTAGAATCAACTGTTTGATGATGAAACACCCTGTATAATCTAATTAAGATAGATTTTATGAAACATTGATTGATAAAAATATTTTAAATTCTATTGTTTTGTATAATGGGTTAACAAGCCCTCAATGATTTTATTACTAATTGATGCGTTTCTATGAACCTGTTCATAAAGACGTTCTTTTGACATAAGGGCGGGAAAGTACAATGTTAGCCACAATAATATTTATATCAATAGGATGATCAGACTTTTAATAAATAAATTTTATTGACACTATTTTTTTAATAGGTATATATTTTATTTTGTTTAATTGATAATTATTTTGTTTTCGCAATTATTTTTATCCTAAATTTGAAACAAATTTTCAAATACATGCGTTTTTATTATAAAAGAAGAAATATGCTGTTATAGTAATTTAAAAAAAATGTCTGTAGTGAGGTATGGAAAACAAACTTTGAATTAATCACCTTTAACGAGTAAAATTCTGATCCAACAAATAATAAATGTGATACACAAATATCTTTATAGTGACGAAAAGTCGCTAAAATGTCTGTTATAGAACATAAAATTTTCTTTATCTTTACCTAAAATTAAACTTAGATAAAGGTAATATTCGACTAGCCTGAGTTGGATTGTCATATTGAAAATTACGCTAATGAGTCAGTCCAATTTGTTGCCACGTAGTTTATTTAGATTAGATGAAATTAAGGTTTTAACTGGCAACTCAGCACTCGATATGAGACCTACTTTAGTGTGATTTACATATATATAGTTCAATTATGAAACAGTTTGCAGTAATGACAAGAATACCATGTGTCATATAAGTTATATTTTACGAGGTTAGGTGGTAGAGGTTGAAAGAAAATTGAGCTTTATTGTCAGATGTAAAATAATTTACACATATATAATTGGAAAGTATAAAAAACTATCATAGTACTTCATAAAATTCAAGTATTGTAATTTACTGTTGACATAAATAATCTTGAGTTAATACAGTTCTTTTATTTATCATTGAATATAAAAGCTTATGAAATAATTCGAAAACAGTGACGTCAATGTTGGGAGAAAAACGATATTGGTACTGCTAGTGTAAAACTACTCTTTTCTCCTTCTTTGACGTCATTGTTTTTAGCTTATTTCATGTTGTTATTTATAATACACGTTTGATGACTGACTCGAGGAACTATATTAATAGTATTATAAACCTTTAATTGGCATAATTCAAATGAACGAAGTAGATGTTGCATATATATTGCAACTTTGTTGCTGCATACAATTTCATAATTGAAGTGTAAACAACTTTAATAGGTACAGATCGACAGAAATAGCTGAAGTCGTCAATGTCTTGTGTGCAGTTAATAGAAGTGCTGAGATTTCATTTCATTCAGTTTGTTTGAGGCGATCGTTCTCTGCGTCGGGTCTAACGTTGGCGCATCTCGCATGTTTTACTATTCCTGCCGATCTGTACATAATATTTGAATTAAATTATTTTCATTTGACGTTTTTCGAAAAATAAAAACTTTCAACTTTTGTGGATTTGGAGAAAAAAGAAATATTTTTTTATTTTAACAGTACATTATATTTGTGATGACATCATTTGGTTCCACTGACAATAACAAAAATAAAGGTTATTGTTATTCATAAAACATGTTTTATTTTATTTTCAAGATTATATTCATTTAAATATTAACAATAATTTGGTTACATACCTTTAAATTACTTTATTAGATCTTCAAACGTATGTCAAATTCAATGACAAAATAAGTTAAGTGTCAGTGGAAGACTAATATAGCATAGTAACAATCCTGTCAAACTTTCTTTTTTTTTTACTCGATGTCATCAGAATCAGCTGTTATTACACTCTAAATTTACTAGTGATCACTGTTTTGACGTCTCTATAAGATGTCTAAAAAATATCCTGCCAAATGGAAAATTTAATTTGTGGAAATGTTTTATTTATAAATTACTTAATTTAACATAGTTTTCAAACATTGTCATCAAATTTATTCAAAAAGAAACTTAAATTAGTGATTTACCTTTTGCTGTAAATAAAAATTTGGAAGACTAGATATATTTAGAGTTATATATATATATATATATATATATATATATAACGTTTTTCCAGGATTATTTTGCATTCTCTATTTAAGATTAATTTTTTTTTAAATTCCATTTTTTTTTCTACGGACACCACAAGGTCTGCAACTGTTTTGTTTTGAATCTGAAATTCAAATTTAATTATCTAAAATTTGATACTCTCGTTTGACAGATGAGTAATCTTTGTAAAATTTTAAACAAAATTGATACAATTATTATTTGGATGCTGGATTTAAAACAAATAGTTGAAAATTAATTTCATCTTTAAGCATATTTCATTCATGTGAAAATTTAGTAAATATTCTTATTTATTCTAGATACTAAGTGGCTTGTGATTTTTGTTGTATCATTTTAATTAAAATATGTCGAAAATAAATTGTTTTTTATGAACCCAGACACCTGTAAAAGTTGCTACTTTTTTCCACAGCTTTGCTTGCCGATGAACCAATAAATAATTGTTCTTAGAGAACCTTGAAAAAAATTTATATTTAGAAATGCCGTATTTTTTCTCGAATAAGAGTATAATTAAGGAAAAATCTTATTGTTATTATATGTATATAATTTATTAGAGAAAAGGTATTTTTTTACTCTCTAGCTAATGATTTTATTTAAAAAATATAATAAATTCTTAATCCGGGTCCAGATCAATAAATTTTTGTGTTGAATGTTGTGTGTTGAATTCGACAAAAATATTTGCGGCGCAAATATTTTTTTATTGTGATTTTGTCTTGCAAATATATGCGTTGTGTTGGTGTATCTATTGCGATCCATTTTCGTGCGTAGCAATAATTTGTGACTGAAATAATAGTACAAACTAAAAAATATTTAAGTCCACCTTAAAACAAGAACTCGAGGGTCGTTCGACGCAAATCTCTTTGAAGTTGGCAGAAAACCCACAGACAGGTGAATAGCGTGTGTTGAATCTGGCGCAAATATTTGCGTGTTTTTTTTTGCGGCGCACAGTCCACATCTAGAAATATTTTGACGAACACGAGCAAATTTGTGTCAAATACAACGCACAACGTAAATATTTATTGATCTAGATCCGGCTTTAGGTTTTTAATTTTTTTAAAATTTAGAATAAGAATTTTATTTATTATTAGATATATTAAGGTCGTAATTTCAAAATGACTGAGGTAGTCTAGCCTCATATTATACCTCATACTTTTAACTTTAGTGGCTTTGAACATATTGTAGGTGCGGTCGTTCAGTCAAGCTCAATGAACTGGAATGGGTTACAATGCTTGTCAATAGGCTTGAGATGCGACTCTATGTTACAAGTTATTTTTCATCTTGCTCGGGAGTATTTATAATAACCATTTTCTATTTCACATTGTTATTGTCTGATCCACTAGCTTGTTGACTGGATAATAATGTAAAACAAAATGGTTATAAATACTCCTGAAGGAGATGAGCAATAAAAATGGCTGCCCCCATAGAGTCGCATCTTGTTCTATAGATACAATATGCAATGTAAAAAATGTCGGGGTTCTTTCTGTCTTTATTAGACAGTAAAGCTACCATTTCGCAAGCCGAGGCAGAGACCGACTTCAAAACGCGCCTCGACACTAAACGGTCTCTTCACATCTGAACACATGTAATTATATGAAACACGTTTCGGTAGAAGCGACCGACATCAGATTTGTATGGCAATATTTGCCGTAATAGAAAATGCTCGGGGCTCGGACAGGTCGATTTTGTTTTTTAAACTCGCAGTTTTTTTATATACGTATATTTTTTATGACATCACTGTCCAAGATATGACATCATCGCCAGTTATTCAAATGTAAACCCTTTTTAATATTTCCAGTAAAATTGCACTTTATTTGTGACCTACAGTTACAAATAATATTCCATAAAAGCTGCAAAACATATTTTGATATAAAAAGGGACATTTTTTTAATCGCAGCAAATGTCAAAATGATCTACTTTACGCAACCAGTTGCATTATGTTGAAAATTGTGACACTGGTTTTGAAAAATTACGTCACCAGTTGCGAAAAAAAAAACTAAAAAATAAACCTTCCTTTGGTTTTAAAATCATAATATACATTATTAAAAATGTATACCAAAGAAGGGCAGATTTATTTATAAAAATAGAATTTGGTTAAACTTACAACCTATTAATATTGTTGTTTTGGTCCTTATTTTCCAGACCAAATCAGCATAAAATAAAACACAATACACGACAAAATAACTCACTTTTTTGAAAACAAAGTAACTAATAAACAATATATGTAAACACACACTGCAAGTCGTTGAGAATAAATAATTAATAATGATGTTTTAAATGTCAATAAAATGATGCATATGCAACTAACAATACAAGAAAGTAATATTTGTTGCCGAAATGTCAGTGAACCAAAATACAATTTTAGTCAAAATTAGAAAAAATGTTGCATGTAACACTACGAAATGCCGTTTTATCTAACCCGTTCATGCGGGACCTCGCTCTGCTCCTCCCGCAAATATTTACTCGTTTTATAAAATAAGGTATTTCGCAACTGGTTTCATAAATAGCTATTAAATTTCATTCTAGTTTTGAGAGAGATATATACCTACCTAACCAAAACTCACAATGGCTATATCTCATAACTAGCTGTTGCCCGCGGCGTCGCACGCGTGAAGTCGTGTTTTATGTATAAAAAATTCATGAATTTTAGTTTATTTTTATGATACTATACCATACAAAAATCTAAAAACCACAGAGCACGTCATTATTTATTTATGCTACAATTATAATTTTCAAGTTCCAACGTTCAAAAAATTATACTTCTATACAAATTTTCACCTCCGTTCCCCCCCCCCTCCCTTAGAATGTGAAAATCCAAAAACCATGAAACATCATTATTGATTTTTAATCAGTAGCTGTAATTAAAATTTTTGTTTCACACTTTAAATAACAAAAATATATATACATACTATTAAACAGTTTTTCACCCCTCATTTCCCCCCTTAACATGCTAAAATGCAAAAACCCTGAAACACTTCATTATTTATTTATGATGAGAACCTACAATTCCAATTTTCAAGTTATTACCTTTAAAAATATCGATATTTCCAAATAAACTTTCACGCCCCGTTTCCCCCCTTAAAATGTGAAAATCAAAAACCGTAAAACACGTCATTATTATTTTGTACTCATTAGCTGCAATTCCAATTTTCATGTTCCTAACTTCAAAGAGAACAAAAAAATATATACTACCATACAAACTTTCACCCCCGGTTTGCCCCCCTTAAGATGTAAAAATATAAAAACCCTAAAACACATTATTATTCATTTGTACTCAGTAGCTGCAATTCCAAATTTCATGTTTCTAACTTTAAAGAGAACCAAAAACATGGATACTCTCAAATACATTTTTACCACCCATTTCCCCCCCTTAAAATGTGAAAATCCAAAAACCCTGAAACACTTCATTAATAATTTGTAGTCGGTAGCTGCAATTCCAATTTTAATGTTTCTAACTTCAAAGAGAACATAAAAAATCGATAGTCCCATACAAACTTGCACCACCCGTGTCCCCCCTTAAAATGTGAAATTCCAAAAACCCGTCATTATTTATTTATGCTTAGTAGCTGTAATTTAAATTTTCATGTTTCTAACTTTAAAGAACAATTAGAGTTTCATTAAAAGCTCCCTCTCCCCATTTCCCCCCTTCAAAGTTAAAATTTCCAAAAATACTTTCGTAGCGGATGCTTACGTTATAAAATAAACCTATGTTCCAAATTTCAGCTTTCTAGGCTCAGTAGTTTTGGCTATACGTTGATAGGTCAGTCAGGACAAAGAATTTTATATATATAGATGCCGCGTTTGAGAATCCACATCGGATGCATCTGAGATGTAGTAAATCTTTGATCACGTGATTCAGTATACGTAAATGTAATGGGACAGATGTGTCCGATGTGGATAAAAAACGCTCGAAATGTACAAAATGCATCCGATGTGGATTCTCAAACGCGGCAAAAGAAGTTAGATAAACTAAACAAGATATCAGAAAAATGAAACCTAATAAAAACTATATTGTACACCTGAACTAAAAAAAATAAAATTTAGCTGCTTTTTTTTTTGAGAAAAGGTGGCGCATATAGGGGGTTGATAGGGATGAGTTTTGTAAGTATTTAGAGTTTTAAATTCTCCCTTTCGTATCCTAGAAATGATTTTAAGTATTTTCTGATATCTTTATGAGATATAGCCATTATAGTATAAACAAATAATATGTTCTAATAATAATTGATTATACTATGTTCAACTTAAATACAAAGTAATAATGTAAACAAAATCCCCCTTTATATACTACGAAAGATAATTGAGATTAGTAGTACAAAAAAACTAGAGTACCTATATACTCTTTACAGGGTGTGATGAAACAAATGAGTTTTTTAAAATAAAAAAAACATGTTTAAGTTTTATTGTCATGGGGACGAATTATTGTCATATAAAATGCATACCCAGAAATCTAACCCCCCTGGAGCATGGTCTATGCCCGCCCCTATTTTTTAATTTTAGCGCCCTCTAACGGGATAAAAAACTGTTACATATTATATAGTGCAACACTTTATTTGAAAGCTAATTTTATTAGAAGTTTATTATTGCGCACAACATGACAAACATAATTGAACTTGCAGAACTCTAATGTTAAGAAATTCAAACTTTAATGGGAATCAGCCAAAATAACAAATTTTATGCCACGCATTAAATGACTAATCAAATTAGTTATAGAGTGGCGAATTGTGGGAGAATGACGTATAACAGTTGAGGATAGTCGGTTAGTATAAAAGATGTCCAAATTAAAATCGAACTCTCTACGATATTACTAATTACTATACCCAAAACCCTATGTGAAGTTTTCGTTGATACAGCCTGTAAATAATTTATAGGTATTTATACTAAAAATTGTTTGGATGTCAGCAACAAATATCTATTGCTGATTCAAGTAGGTTAAAGTTATAAGAATCCAAACACCTAATGATGGAAGAATTAGGTAAAATTGTTTGTGTTAATCCGAGACTGGTAAAAAAGTACCAAATAGAGAGCAGATATTTATTTTTTCAATACTAATATTCCTGTTCTGACCATTCATAGAAAAATATTCAATAATTATCTTGGAACTATATATATTCTTAAATTAATACCTACCTACACAGGGTGTTCCATTAGTGCGTATAATTTTTTATTAAGTATAAACACGCAAACACGATTTAAATAAAAGTTACATGGATTTGAAAAAGGCATACTCTAAAATTATTTGTGGATATACAGGGTATTACGCTTTTGCCTGGCACACAAAAATGTATAGGTATTTTTTAAATAGAATATACCCTGTATTTTATATCAATTCTAGAATGATCTGGTAATGCCGTATTTAATCCTAAAATATTTTTTAATAATATTAATATTAATAATACTTTTCCTAATTCACCCCCTTACGAGTGAATTTCAATATCTGAAGCCGACTGAGCTTCTATTGTGTGGGAAAGGGACGGATTATTTGCCGTGATATTTCGGGGCAACTTAAAGATGATTGATGGTGCCATTTGATAACTTACAGGTGAGGGAAACTAATATTACAGGTTTGCCAAGCAATTAATTTTTTTTGTGAAATTGGAAAATGGTACAGATCCCAAATGAAATAGATTTAGCTATGCTATCAAAATTTTTTTAAAATAAAGACTTACATACCAAGTTAACAAATAATGATGATAGAACTGGTTCATTTTTTTTATTACATATTATAGTGTTTTGAAACATGTCATAAATATTTTATCATTTTAAAAGTTCCATTTACTCAATTTTCTTAAACGAAACACCCTGATGCATGTATATTATTATTTTAGCATTAAATTTATAATTAATTTGTACCTATTGTTATCCAACGATACAACCATGTTAACCTAGGGTGCCCCAATGCGTAATTGATCGATACGTATTTACTATTGGAGAAACGAAGATTTTTTAATACAAATTAAAGTACAAGGTCAACGGGGGTGCGTCCGCCCCCCTGGATTTGAGATTTTGCATTTTTATCGCCATATACTTGACTCTGCTTATATTGCCCCCTCCTGGAAAATTTTTGAACGCCAATGGTAGTCCATATAATGAGGGGCGAATCAAACTTATATTTTTTTGAATAAGGATAATTTCCTGACCGTACCAGAATTTTATATAAAAAAAAATTTCCTTGGTTTAATCGGTCATTGTTTTTATTTTCACAGCACAGCACTACATATGTTTCGGAAATTAATTTTTTTCCATCTTCAGGTGCAGTCAAGATTTAAAAAAATTTTAAAAAACATAAGGGGACGATTACAAACAGTTATTTTAAAACATTTTAAACTATTTGTGCCACCAATTTATATATTAATTTCTTTAGTTTCAACACACTATCTGAATAAAACGCGTTGTATTGATATGGTATATCTCATCATACTGTATTTTAAGCAATTTCAAAATCATTGCTAAATAAACCTACCTAAAAATTATCATAATTTTATTTGGGGGCTGCGCATATATTATTCGCTATAATTTCACAAAAAATTATTCCTTGGCAACAGTGTAATAATTTTCAAAAACATTCTAGGGTTAAATACACAGTAGGTATTACTAGATCATTCACTGAAATACTTAAATTATTATAGGTACGGCATTCCATTTAAAAAATATATTTTTATTTTCCAGACAAAAAAGTAACACTTTACCCAATAAGCACAGTAGATCGGCACCGTAACTGGGCCGAAGGAGGCTTGACAGATGCCGGACTCGGCCCGATATACGGGTGCAGCTTCCGCATATAGATAGGGCATGTCCACAATATATCCCCTAGGCATGTCTGCCCAGTCGAATGTCGGCAGCCCACTACATTGTAGCCGCGTTTATATATCTATACATAGTTCAGCCCGTAAGGATGCCTCCCATGCCCGGCTAGCCAAATATTTACCGCATTCGGTCCGTAAGAATGCCTCCCATGTCTGGAAAGCCAAATATGTGGACCACATGCGGTTTCTACTTCTAAATTACGTCAAATGGTACGGTCTTCCCGGCTCAGATGAAACAACCCCGACAACGGCAATCCGAGTACTCGGCTTCCGTTACATGCGAATGCCGACTATTTGTGGTTTACTGGGTATATACCTATAGGAATATCCAAATATATTTTTAAAGTATCCCATTTTCAAATCCATTTGAAACCTCTCTGTTTGCGTGTCTATAACCAGATTTGTTCCGGCTACCCCCTCTCGTCGGCCCTGTCTATAAAACAAATTAAAATATCGAACAATTACCGCACTGAACTCTGTTACAGTTCAGAGTGGGAAAATTACTCTGATTAATGGGACACCCTGTATGTGCATTGATTTTTAAAAGCAAGTATATAATTTGCGAGAATCCTCATCAAACATGCTAAATATTTTATATTTTTATGGTTTAATTTTTTAAAACTAAAGATGAATCAAAATCAAGCATTCCTTTACAGAATGGCAGTTCCCGATAAAAAAAACAAATATTCCTATTTTTTTATTATTACCAAAGTGTGAATCCGGCTTTACGATTAACTTTTCCATTGAGTGACAAAGAGAAACATATCGATGTGAGAGTGTATTAAAAAGAGAAAACAAATTTATAGGAAGCTGAACGTGGCAACGCGGCTGTCAACTTCTAAAATGGTGGTTCCTTCCCCTATTCCCCTCCCCACTTGGTATGTCATCATGCTTGTGGTGTATTTGTATTCCTATCGTAGTTGTTAATTAGGATAGTTCTTAACGTTAGATTTAAATTAATTTTAAGTTTAGTGTAAGAAGTCTTAATTATAATGGAAGAGTACGAGTACGGGTATGTATTTTCCAAAATATTTTTTTAAATAACAAGCATAGCGGTGGCGCTTAAAATCACGTTTACGTAAATTTGACGGAAGTTCCGAAGCTGCCATTGTAGTATGGTAGCTTGTAGTTGATGAGTGGCGAGTGTTACCGGCTGGGTTGAAATAAAATTAGTAAAAGTGTTCAAAAACTGTGTTAATAAATAGCATGCGAATGTTGCGACTCAAACAAGAGATTATGGATGATGACGAGAAGGGGTATTTACAAATTTGTGCCAAGTTTTTATAAATAATCTGCTTATTAGGTCACAGCGTGCGATTCTAGATTTGCCATACGTTTTTTTCGTTTTCTAAAGAATATTGTGATAGGATGCAGTTACTCATTACATATTAAACATAATGAAAATGCTTTCAGTACTCGCATATTATATTTTTTCGAAAATTGTTAAGTAGTTTTGCCCATTCTATCAGAATGCTGGTAGCGTTCACCGACCCCAATCAAATGCCTATATCGTTGTGAATAGTAAATAACCGTTTATCAAAAAATGCTCAAATATACATTATACTTTGGTAAAAGTACATTTAAGTATATTTGTGTACTATAAAATTATTTTGCCAGTACTAAAATATATGCATGAGTCGGAAATTTTTGAAAATCAAAAAATATAGGTTATACATTGTCATTTTCTTTCATTTTGAATGGCTCCTATAATACCCTATTATAATTAAATTTCAGGTTTATTTACTAGGAAAGACTAATCTTATTTTGTTTACATTAGAAAATTTGGAATGTGAAACAGCTAAACATCCAATTTACCATTTTTAAGTATAGGTATCTACCTATGTTTTTGATATCAAAATTATACTAAATGATCAATTTAGTGAATCCATATTTTTTGTATATTTTTCACAAGAAGATTACAATAGATACAAAATACTTACCTAAAATTGGGAATTTATACAAAAAAAGCAAGATTGTTTCCTATTATTATTTTATTCATTAAACCTATTTCTGTCTATTCTATGAGGTTTAGTTTGTTTATTAGACAGCTTTACAATATTTTAGGAAGTCTTGGTAAAGGTTATGATTGAAATTAATATTTTTAACCTTATGCTAATTTTATTTTATTGCAGCTACATATGTAGGTAGGTAGTTAGCCCCGTATTTTCACTAAACATTCATTCGTTTTGAAATTAATTCTATCACACAAAAATATATTTTAAAATATGCAAGATAACAAAAATATGGTCTTATTAGCTTAATAACCTCATTGTATTGTACCTAATACATTTAACTATATTAATGCTCAAATACTTTGAAGTAATGCAGTTGTTTTGATGTAAAGCTATTTTAATTTCTTCACTGATTTGGAATCCACTTCACTATGTCTATAACCCAAAAATATTTTAAATTTAAAAAGTATTCCCCACTAGAAATCAGTCTGGTCAGTGTTAGTATTAAAAATATATTTCCAGAATTGGTAACAGCTTTCATTAGGATTGCCAACAGTGTCATTTTGACCTGGAGCCTCCAGATTTAAATTAAAATTGTCTGGGGCCACGAAATTGAAATAATGCAGCTGAGGGTGATACTAACTAGACAGGTTGATGATTTGAAATGTGAAGAGCTAAAAAAAGATCTTTTGTTGTGTATTCCTCAACAAAATAATTTTTTTCTGAGTCAGTATCACTGCAATGTTGGCAATTGTAGCTCTCATTTAGGGTTCACTGGTCAATTCTACAGATGATTTCAACTTTTACTTTTTAATATTTTTTCACAATGAATCACTAAAAATATAAAGCCATAGTTATGTATTCATTTCCTTTTTTTAAGATGTTTTTCGGGAATTTTTTTAAAGACAACTACTGCAAGGAATGTTTTAATTTTTTCAGGATATATTTGTCAATATATAATACATATGATAAAATTTTCGAACAGAAAAATTTAAAATTCAGTGCATTATTCGTAATCTCCCAAGACTTAAAAAAAGTCCCTCCACTGCTGCAGTGATAGCGACCTTCACAGTGCCTGAAATAAAAAAAAACAAGTTTATTAAACTAGAAGGTATTGCCCATACCATGACCCTCTACTGAAAAAAAAAATGAAATTAAACAAAATGGCGGAGTTTTTTTAAAAAGTTTCAAATTTAGTGGGTAAATTTGAATTTTTTATCCACTTGGAAAAGTGGAGGTTCATGGTATGGAGAAACATACATAAAAGAAGCTGCAACAAGAATCAAATCGATCAGATGATTTGTTTTAGAGTTAAAACTGCAGCAAGTTTAAAAAATGTAGAGAAACACTCTTTCCAAGCTAACGCAACTTTTGAACGGATGAACAGCTGCTCTTCAGATGGCTGTAACTCAAAAATTATTTGAGATATACACTTGAAATTTTCATACAGTATTTTTAAAGTTATAGACTATCAAAATATGCAAAAAAAAATCAAAATTTCACACTAGTGGTGTCCCTTAAGTTTGTTCTGCAGTTGGAGTGTCCTGTCACATATTTAAACAAAATCTTGTATTTAAGCTTTATTTTTAATTATTTCATATCAGTTGTTCCATTGGATAAAATTGATTTTTTACTATTATCTACCAAAATTCATTTTATAGTTGGACCATTTAATATACTCAATTTTGCTTAATTGTTTGTAATTACCTATCTGGTACACAATTAGATGATTTAGTTGAGGATGCAGTCAGATTTTAACTGAGAATGGCCTTATAATAAAAAAGATCATTATTTTTATTAATGTTTATTGTCTTCTTCAGAATATTATAGTGAGGTTGAACAATAAAAACAAAATTAAAGATATTGATTTAGTGAACTGAATAAAAAAGTATTATAATACAATGGGTGGCCAAATTTGACATTCTGATTTAAATTTGTCACCATTTTTGTTAATCTAAATTTAATTCAATATACAATAATTTTACAATCAAATCAAAATATGCTTTGTCAGTTCATGAAATAGAAGTTTTTATAAAAGTAATTTACTTGAGTAATTCATTTAATTATCAGAATTTTTGTCTAGTAGTTTTAACTGTTTTTTGTTCAGGTTTTATACAGGAAAAATATAATTGTTTCTTATTATTCTTAAAATTAAATATTATACTACAAACTTGGAAAACATACCTAATCTTATCTAAAAGAAGTCATGGAATATAAAATTGAGAATTGTATCAATTTTCATTTATGGTTTTATAAATCAAGAAAATTCTTATGCTTTTTGTAAAATCAATATTTTTACTAATTGGAAATTAAAAATAATATTGGTAATAAACCTTGGTTTCAACTTTCTTCTGTTTTATTACAACCTGGAAAATGTTTAAGACTAGCAAGGAAAAGGTCTATTTTTGTTTTTAAATATTGCTTAGATTTCTGTTGCATGATTTTTTTTCCAATTTTAGCAAGCTCTTTGTTGGAGGTTTATCCTGGGAGACAACCCAGGATAATTTGCAAAGGTACTTTTCAAGATATGGAGAAGTTATTGACTGTGTTGTAATGAAGAACGCTGAATCTGGAAGGTCAAGAGGATTTGGATTTGTCACATTTGCTGATCCAGCAAATGTAAATGTGGTTTTGCAAAATGGCCCTCATACCCTTGATGGAAGGTAGGTGCCAGTTTATTAATTTGATAATATCTGAGGTGTGAATTTTTGCTTTAGAACAATTGACCCTAAACCTTGTAATCCAAGAACATTGCAAAAACCTAAGAAGGGTGGAGGATACCCCAAAGTCTTTTTGGGAGGTTTACCATCTAATGTAACAGAAACGGATCTTAGAAGTTTTTTTACAAGATTTGGAAAAGTTATGGAGGTTGTTATTATGTATGACCAAGAAAAGAAAAAATCAAGAGGTAGTTACATATTTAATCTAGAACTTATATACAACAAACATCTATTTTATAGCAAAAAGAGTACAACACTAATTTAAGCTTAATGCCTAGGTACCTACTAAAAATATAGTTTTTGAGGTATTAAATTAAATAAAGCTACATATACAAAAAAAATGAAAATTTGGTATTATATTTTGTTAATGCTTATACTTTTTCAAAGATTGTTTAAAAGTTAAATACATTCTTTCAATACATGTGTCAGATTGTCCTCAGGTGTTAATTGGAAGACAATTGGGCCACCAAAATTAAGTGTTCTAAACAAACATACAAACTCACAAATAATTCATTTTTTTAACCTAAATTAATAATTTTAGGATTTGGTTTCTTATCTTTTGAGGATGATGAAGCAGTCGACAGATGTGTTTCTGAACATTTTGTTAATTTAAATGGAAAACAGGTAGGTCAACAATTAAGTATTTAATAAAATATTTGAGAGATATTAATAACAATACTAGTGAATCTGTAAAATTGATAATCATCACAATTGCTGAAGTGTAAAAGTTACATTATAAAAATTATATAAATAGTTATTTGTTTGTTAATTTATAGGTAAAATCGTTTATTGGGTGATATTTTGTATTAAAATATATTTTATTTCTACATCCCAAAATAATTCTAATTTTTTAATTACTATTACCAAAAAATTGAAATTGTAACTCATACTATTTAAACATAACTTTATTAGGTCAAATTTTCGTGATAATTATTCTAATCAGCTTTATTTTAATTGTATTTTAATTATTAAGAGCTTTTATCGATTTCATTTCCTGATCTAGCAACATTAAGATAATAATAAACTTATTTGCTAAAGTAGTTTAAATACTTTTTACCCTAACATGGTTAATTATAATTATTACTTTACCTGTCATTCAAAACTATAATTTTTAATATATTTATAGGTGGAAATAAAGAAAGCAGAACCTCGCGATGGATCTGGGGGAAATAAAATGGGAGGCGATCCAGCTTCTGCATGGGGCCCACCTCAGGCACCCATGGGCATGATGCAAGGCCCAAATGGACAGATGGGTGGACCTCCAATGAACTTGGGTGCGCCCATGGGTCCCAATATGATGCAAAGCTATCAGGGTTGGGGTACATCACCTCAGCAACAGAGCTATGCTGGCTATGGTACACCCTCTGGGCCTGGTTCTTATCAGGGCTGGGGTGCTCCACCCGCACCTCAAGGTCCTCCTCCTCAGTGGGGTAACAATTATGGTGGTCCACCACAACAACAAGGATATGGCTCTTATGGTGAGTATGGTATGTTTAATGTTTTTTTTTGTTTTTTTTTTTTATTTTGTCTCAAGCCATATCTGTTTTGTTAAAATATTTCATTCATATTCTAAAGGAACCAGACTGATTTTTATAATAGTGATAATTTAAATACTTATTATTTAAATGATTAGACATGTTTCTGATTTAAAGATTTTCATCTTTAAAACTTTTAATGGACTGCTAAACTTTGACAGCTAATTTTGAAAATTAGATCTGTCTGAATGATATGGACTTAGATTACTTAGAATTTAAATATCTGTCAAGGGTTTGTAAATTTTAAGAAACGTGATTGTGATTATTTAATTCTAGCTGTAGATAAATAAAACAAAATATTAAAATAACTAGATTTTATTGAGTTAGTCATAGACGCATTATATTGAGTATAATTAAGCTTAATAAAATTTTTGTAAATATCTAAGAGATGATGAAAATGAAATTAATGCAAATATTAATGAAACAAATGTTTTTAATATGCAATTAATTAGGCTCCTTATTTCCATTTTTAAACAGGCCCTATCGAAGCTGTGTTATTCAAACTATGAATCAACATGGTCAAAGTGTGGCCAATATAATAATTCTGTAATAGGTCACTAATTGTCTATTTAATAACACTTTAGTATTACCCAAGCAGAAAACAACATTTCAAATTATATTAGAAATAACATTTTTGTTAGTACAATTAAATATTTTAACTGGTAATTTTCTAGAGGAACAGGACATTTGATTTTTGTGTAAACATCAATTATTATTTATTGATATGCTTTTATTTAAATAAACGTTGTACTAATCAAGTAGTGGAAGTTAATAAATAATTTTTATTATCTTATTTTAATTTAAGTTATTTTGTAATAATGAATTATATTCTGAAATTAAAGGTTTTACATGTTTTAAACGAATCTTACACAATAAATATTTAGAATGAAGTTTTTAAATAAAATGAAGTGTTCCTGTTTTATGAATAAGATTTTTAAATGTATACGTAATTTGACAAATATAACATATACTTTTTGTTCTTGTTTAGTCAGATATTGTTAAAGAAAGAGCTATATTTAAAGATCATTATTTAAATATCCAAAACGAGGTTTTCAATTTTCTTTCTTCAAATTTTGCTGTTTTGCTTCTTTGTTGGAATTATTTAAGAACTATACTAGGATTACTAAACATATGGAGTGATCATATGAATGTAACATCTAACTAGTTGAATTAGGATGTGGTTCAAGGCCCACTTGTATTGAAGTTCTAGGCTTATTGTATCCTTATTTTACACCCCATCAGGTTAAGAGGGTTCTATACCCGTCCGCCATATTGGAAATGTTAATGTTCAAATTGCGGGTTTAATACTCACCAAAAAAAATATCTTTTTTGTATCCGTGCTTCTTATGCATCGTAGATTGGCGCATGATAACTTTTTTTTATAAACAGAAAAAAAATAAAATGAAAAAAATATAAAACAAGTCATATACGTATAAATGTTATCATCCGCCATTCTTCATTTGCCACTGAACAACTTGTGTATTTACCATTTTTGAAAACAGTAAGTAGTTTTTTCTAAAATTGAACATTGCATAAAAATTTCAGAGGGCACCGGGAGGTGCTGCCCCCAACGGTCCTCTTTTACGTTTGGATACCATGATAATCAATATTTTCTATGCCAGATGGCGCACCAGTCGCGAAAAGTATGTTCAGTTGCCTAAACCAATAAATATTACAGAGTTACTTTCCGATCGATGTATAAAATTGCAAACAACACGATACACAGAATAACGGTGTGTTCCTGCGCATGCAGCTGACTGACGGTGACGTCACGTGGAACAGAATTGTTAGTATTAAATGGGAAATAGTGTTTGAAATTCGATATATCGCCGGTTTTAGATTTTATGCAGTTACTTAAGCTTTATTGGTTATTTTGTAATATATTCGTTTACAAATATGAAGGTTTAAGGTAAATAATACTAATAAAAATATTAATTTTTTTCATAAATTCTACGTATTTTGTGACAAAATCCATAACCTGGATAAGATAAATAAAAAATATGGACTAAAAATATAAGTTTGACTGAAATTTGTACTTTCTGGGAGTGGTAGTTCCTTTTAAATTTATTTTCTTAGTATGCAGAAACAAATTATTTTTTTATGAAAAGCAAGTACACAAAAAATAATTTTTTATTTGGTAAATTTAAACATTTTTTTGCCAAGTTTACTTTGAAAATATTCAAAACCAATTTTTCTATTCATGTATCTTATTCTTATATATGTTCCTGTCCTGCTCTTGCATAGTATTTCTTGAAAAGGGACCGTTGTATTGGGACAGGAAACTACTGCTTTATCTGCTAAAATTTTCTTTGCTTAATAAAGCCCCATGCACCTGGTGGAATTCAGTTTTCTTCTCTTGCGTTTATGTTTACTACTTTCCTCAAAGTAGATAGGGCAACTTCATGCTAAAATAATATTTTAGCAACTTTTCACTGTCTCTAAACCTATTACACTTGTGCATTTTACTAACCATTATTGTTTAAATTAAGTTTGTCCTTTCTATGATAAGAATTTATCCACATTTTGTGACATTCGAAAATATCTTACATTACACTATTTTTGAATTTCGCATTATGGATTTTGCAAGTCTCCACCGCGCAGCCCGGCCATTTAAATATTAATTCAGTTCTTCCCTATTATACAGGGTGTCCTTTAAAATGTGTCCCAAAATTCTCAGGCAGATTCCTTAACCAAAAAATGGAAAAAAAGTTCCTATAGACCTATGTCCTAAAGTGCCCCCTAAGCGAGCAACAGCCTCTCGAAATCATTTTTTTTATTTTGATTTTTTGAATTTTCTTAAAAATGGAAACAAATAAAAGAACCAAATTTTGGCTGTTAAATATGATCAATAATAGTGACCTTTTGACACCTTCAAAAAGAAATTATTTCGTCAGGGGTGTACTTGGGAATTTTTTGAAAATTTTGATTATTCATAACTTTTTTGTGTTTTTGGTAATGACTTATCCATATTTTTTTTTACATTTTACATTGAAAACTACGTCAAAAAGGAATACTTGTTTGATCTCGATTGGAGCAGCCGTTTCCGAGAAAACATCATCCAAAGATATTCGTCCACTTTAGCTTAATTTTCAATTTTGGCTGTTGTAGCCAAAAAGTTGGAAATCGAGGAACACGGCTTACATGTCCCTATCCTTACTTTTGAAGGTCTATTCAGTGGCAAAAAATATTAGTTGATACAGGGTGATCAAAAATCGGATGTGATTTTGGATTTTTGATCACCCTGTATCAAATAATATGTATTTTATGTCACTGAATAGACCTTAAAAAGTTAGGATAGGGACTGTAAGCCGTTTTCCTCGATTTCCAACTGTTTGGCTACAACAGCCACCTGAATTTGAAAAAATGTGATTTTTGAGTAGCTGTAGATCCTTTACTATTCATATTAGATAACAAGTGTGATATATCATTGAAATCAGATTATCGAGCAGATTCTAAAAATATAAAAATATACAGGGTGTTCCATTTAAAAAACATAACTTTGATTTGGCACGGCCTTATGAAACACCCTGTCACATCGTAACTAATTTTAAAATGTGAAGCTTAAAGCTGCCTACTTTTATTATAACAGATCTACAGAGCTTCCTCACACTAATCAATCACCCTGTATACTATTTTTAGCTCTCTAAATAAAATTTAAAAATTTAGTTCCCATTTATTTATTATGAAGACCATAAGGTTTGTATTTAGCTGTTTAGAATAAAAAAGTAAAAATATGTATTTTTTTGGCGTTTTTGTGTTTCATGGATAATTTTTTTCGCTCACTGATAAAAATGTTTCTTCAGTTAAACATTATTTCTAAAAGTGTTCTGGTGCGATTCGTTGTATTGTTATTATTTTGTTTAAAATGGCTCACAATAACTACAATAATGATTACACATTCGGCGAAATGACGGACATGCACTTATGTTTTGGACTCGCTTCTGGAAATGCCAATGAAGCTCGCAGACTTTATCAGGAGCGCTTTCCAAATAGGCATCTTCCATGCGCTAAGACGTTTTCTAGAATTGACGATAGACTTCGGGAAACTGGTACGTTTAAGAAAAACTCTAGTAACAGTGGAAGACAAAATTATGTGAGAACTCCTGCTTTGGAAGAAGCAATTTTGGATAGGGTAGCTGAAACCCCATCGACAAGTACCAGAAAAATAGCAAATGGTAAGTAATTACTTATTTATTATTTTAGCTACCCCGTACCTTATCGTATAAAACTAGTTTTTTTACTTGTTATTGCTTCTCTTACATTTCACGACTTTTCGTATCGAAAAGAGTTGCGTTATGCAGAAAAAATCTGATTTCCCAAATCAATGGATTCTCTTTCTTAACTATTCACTACACAGATTCTCTCATTTAATTTCAGAAGTGGGAGTCGGACGTAACACGGTATGGAAAGTTTTGCGTGAACAACAATTGTACCCTTACCACATTCAAAAAGTTCAGGCACTTAAAGCTACTGATTATGAGCCGCGAGTTATCTTTTCTGAATGGTTTCTTGGAAGATGTAATCAAGATGCAATGTTTCTTAATAAAGTGCTATTTACCGATGAAGCTGGTTTCACTAGAGATGGTATAATAAATTTTCGAAATATGCATGAATGGGCTGAAGATAACCCTCACGCGGTTGTTGAACGTCACCACCAGGATAAATTTTCAATAAACGTCTGGGCTGGAGTTATTGATAATTACCTTATTGGACCATTTGTTTTGCCGAATAGGTTAAATGGAGCAGCATACAGGCTTTTTTTGGAAAATAACTTACATGAGCTTCTTGATAATATTCCGATTCAAATCAGACATAACATGTGGTTTATGCATGATGGAGCTCCACCACATTACAGCCTTGAAGCTAGACAGCACCTTAACGAAAGATTTGAGGGTAGAGTAATTGGCAGAGGTTGTCCTGTTAACTGGCCACCTCGTTCACCAGATCTAAATCCAATGGATTTTTTTGTTTGGGGTTATTTAAAATCATTGGTTTATTCCAGTCCTGTTGAAACAGTTGAAGACATGGAAGAACGAGTTTTTCATCATTGCGAAGTTCTTAGGAATAATCCTGAAGTATTTTTTCGTGTAAGACAGTCTATGATGCGACGGTTGCGCTTGTGTGTGGAAACCAATGGTCGCCACATTGAGCATCTGCTTTAATTTTTTTTGATTTGTTTTTTTAGAATAAATATTTTTTTAAACCGTTTCTTATTATTAAATAAAAATAGTCCCACCACGACATTTAAACTACAATTATTTAGAGAGAGCTAAAAAAGTTATTTTTATTTACGAGATTCACCGAGGTAAATTAGGAAAATTGAAAATTAAGCTAAAGTGGACGAATATCTTTGGATGATGTTTTCTCGGAAACGGCTGCTCCAATCGAGATCAAACAAGTATTCCTTTTTGACGTAGTTTTCAATGTAGAATGTAAAAAAAAATATGGATAAGTCATTACCAAAAACACAAAAAAGTTATGAATAATCAAAATTTTCAAAAAATTCCCAAGTACACCCCTGACGAAATAATTTCTTTTTGAAGGTGTCAAAAGGTCACTATTATTGATCATATTTAACAGCCAAAATTTGGTTCTTTTATTTGTTTCCATTTTTAGGAAAATTCAAAAAATCAAAATAAAAAAAATGATTTCGAGAGGCTGTTGCTCGCTTAGGGGGCACTTTAGGACATAGGTCTATAGGAACTTTTTTTCCATTTTTTGGTTAAGGAATCTGCCTGAGAATTTTGGGACACATTTTAAAAGACACCCTGTATATAAGAAAATATAGTCACTACTAACACAAAAACAAATAAATTATTAAATTATTTTACACTATTCAATCAAAAAGTGTCAAAATAACTTGAAAGTTCGTCCCGAATTACGTCACTGCGCGGTTTGGACAAAATTTGAATCGAAAGTCAGTATACCGTTAGTGGCTAGTATGTGTATCGTGGGAAAACAATAAATATTGTGTATATTTGGCGAATTTTGAATTCAGTTCGAGCTTTTAGGTTCGGTGTTGCCGTCTCTACAGATAGTTTGTGAATCCACAGACAAAGCTGATAGTAGCGTTGGAAATAGTCCGTTTTTAAAATACATTTCTACAAAAAATTTATTCCTAATGAAAGTTGTTTCTATTACGAAACAAAACAAAATTCACAGAAAAATAAATAGGGCGGGCATAAAATTGCTATAAAATAGGTAGTGTTACAGAATAAATACAAAATCCGAGCGCGAAATTATGAAACGAGCTTGTCGATTTTGGTCTGAAATTATAACATAACACACTTTCTAAAAAAATTATCCTAAGTTCAGCTCCGAAAATCTTACAGTCGGAAAAAATTAATAGGTACCGATTTTGCTTAAATAGTGGAGAAAAAGACATTCCTATAGCAAAAATCAAGGGCGCTAATGGCGTTTTATAAAAGGCTTTGAGCTCATTATGAAACCCAAGTTTAAAACCCCATTTATAAACAAATAATTTTCTATTCTATAATGTGCAAATAAAAGGAAAGAATGCCACCCTTGGCAACGTTGTAATTTTATGTGTTGTCATCAAAATAAGTGATCTGTCTGTGGTTGTCAATGTCATTGCGAATGCGAATCAAATAACAAATACATGTTTATTAGTAAATTAGGCATTCCAAACAAATGAAGCGCGGTTCTAAGGTTTGGAATCTCTAAAGGGTTGCGACATACGATGTAGTCTATTTACAATACGTGAAATCAAAATTAATGAATTAAATTTAAATATTTTATATCAAGCACAATGAAAACATTATTTTTATAGAAACCGTTTATGCATTTTCTATAAATTGGCAGGCTTGGCGATTACTATTTCAAATAGAAATAGCGTCCAAGATTAAAGGCTATGTCGCAATCTCCTTAGATTTATGAGCCCTTCCAACTGACAACTATTGTATGACAGGTCTTTGGAATATCTAAGGTTTGTTCCAACAACCATCTTGGAACAATACATAAACCAGTCCAAGACTTATTGTTGACAATCTGTCGACGACTAGTAATTGATCACTTGTCAGGTACTGTTCGGGGATTGGGACTCAACTGGGAACTCGATTATGTTGGAACATACTTTTTAAATTCAACAGAAACACTATTACAATAATAAACCACAAAATAAAATAAATGATAATGAACAAAAACTATAAAGACTAAACTCGATTAACAAATACAAATCAGAACTGTCAGAGACAATAGATACAAATAATATAATTACAATCACGAAATGTTCAGTTTATTGCGGCTTTGCGCATATCTTGACATTTCGTTCCTATTCAGACCTAGGAACTGATTTGACAGTACACAAATCGGTTTGTGATTAGTTTTGGTTGTGTTGGAACACTATGTTTTTGTACATTTTTGAGTCTAAGGTTTGTTGGAACACGAATTCTAGACTGCGTAGAATCCCGACAGTACGCAAACTGATTTGGTTTATGTTGGAACAAACCTCTAATTGTGTGAGAATAATCACTGTGACTTTAATAAATCGACAAAGAAGTAGTTTTTATTATGGGTCGAGTACAAATAAAAAAACAGCAAAAGATTGGTTGGATAACGTCACGTTTTGTGTTGTACAAGTCTTAAACTTGTACGATTATATATATTGAGCGTTTAGAGGCCGCATAATTAGGTTATCATTGGACGAAGACTGTTCAATACAGTATCTCTTAAATTTCCAAAATAAAAACTAAAACAAATAATATATTTACCTACATATATTTATACGCTTTTCTATTTATGAATGTGTGAAGGCTATAGAATAAAGTGTTCATAAAAAGTAATTATAATTAAAATAAGCTCAAAAAAACTAGTAAACCGTGTTAAACTTATTAAATAAAAACCGATTATATATAGAAATCTAATTTTGTTAGTCATCAACGGCCGAAAATGGTACGTCTAGATGTTCTTATACGAGAATTGGTAGACTATGCAACCACAAATGCACAGAAATGTATTTCAGGCTGCCTAACAATTTCTTTAAAGGAGGGGGTTATGGCGAAGACGTAAGGGACGAGGATTTTGAGGTTATGTATGAAATTGACGGAGCTGATGGGTATAGAACCCTCTTAATATTTTTGATTAATGGGAGAATATGCCAGATGGGCGCTTCCGTGATTTCTTCTAGTTTCTTCTTTGAAAAATTAAATATTCAAAATTTAAACAATATAAAGACCACTCTTATTTTGAGCGACTTTAATTTGAACTCTACTGATGTTGATTTTATTTATAAGTTTCTTGAAACTTGTAATACTAATAATATTGCTCTTATAGAAGCATGACAAATCAAAATTGCATTGGTTTGATTATGAGGTAAACAATAAAATTAAAAATAGGGAAGGGCTTACAAGGTGTCTTGAAAATGAAAAACAAAACCAATTTTTAAACAGCATTGAAATGGTGTAGTAAATCTTTTAAAAATAAAAAAGCAGTATTATTTTGTTGAAGTAGATCACTTTAGAAACAATCAGAAAGAAATGTGGGAAACCTTAAAATAACTAATTAATAATAACAGAAAAATATTCCAAACTATATACTACAAAATAGTCCAAAGTTTTAATAAATATAATAGTATCAATAGTAACCAATGACTTATACATACAATTTGAGAAATTTGAAATGCTTTCTATGAATGATCTATGACAAACAGTTAACAATTTGGACAATAAATTCTCAATACACAAAATTTTAAACTATTGGTCATGTCATATTAAATATAGTAAATAAGTCACTACTTAATACTAGCAGAATTCTCAATTCATTAAAAATCTGTAGTAATACCTATTCTGAAAATAATGCGAATGAATTTAGCTTTAGACCAATAAATAACTCGCCTACAATAGAAAAAATTATAGAAATTGCTGTTTATAATCAATTAATGAATCGCTAATAAGCAATCAGCGCTACAACTTACACTTTGTCACATTCATAAAAAAAAAAAAATATGTTGCAGCAGTATTTTTGGACTTAAAATGAGCTTTTGAGGCAATTAACAGGCAAATAATGTTATCAAAATTAAAACAATATGGTATTGGGGATATATTTTTGGATTGGTTTAGTAACTATTTAAATAATTGCAAACAGAGAGTCTGTTTTGCTGACCAAACATCATGTGACATAAAAAATGATATGGGGATTCATACATTAATGACATTGAACTTTTTGTTGATTGGGATGATACTTTAATGGCTTGTAGTGATGCGAATTTGGATAAAGCCATAGAGAAAATGAATCTATGACTAAATTCTTACATATAAATTAACTAAGAGCGCTCCATACGTGTTTGAATTGACGCTCCGAGCGACCCCAAAAGTGTTTGTTTCACTTTGGAGCGAGAACATAGAGCGAGCTCGACGTTCTCAGAGCAGAAGGATCGAGAAGATGGAGAAATTTGTCTTTGTCTCTACCTATCTTTTTTTAATTAACCTACAAAGTTGAATCTCTAAATTCGATTGAGACCAGTCCAGTGTGCAGTTAACAAATTATTTATCCGCTTTTGTCTAAAAGCTAAAATTATTCATCATAAGAAGAAATATAATGTGTTTGCAAAATACATTTTTACTGCTCAGATCTAATCTGTAGTAATCGCAGTAATGGAGTCTAAAAACGAAGCAGTCATTTGTGTATATGCAGAATTTCTGGGTCACTTTATTATTAATTTTTTTCCATTTTCTTCACTTTTTGTTTACTGTTTTGACACAGATACAAGAATTACAAAGATTAAAGCGAGGTTAGGTTTTTTACTCTGTTTTATTTGATTTGAGTCAATGCTCTATTATGACGTCATCACTTCTCGGTCTCCTCGACGCTCGTTCGATCCAGTTTCAAATCAAACGACCCTTTGGAAAATATCTGTCACATTGACATCTTTTAATCACTGTCCAGTTAACTGGTCGCCAGTATATTGGCCATATTCATAGTAAACACCAAGGTCCAGTTAAGATAACAATTTGAGTAAGTAAAACATTTTTAGGGCAAATTTTTGCCCTAGGCTCACTTCAAAACCTTCAATATATCGTCATAGAACCACCATTTCCAGGAACACTTATATTTAATATTGAAGTACGCGGGCTGTCAATAGAAATTCTTGTGTCCAGAAAACTGGATATTGACACTGAACCTGTTAGAAACCTTTTAAACATTAATAATAAACATTGAAGTTGTTTCTATTGTAAATTATTTGGACTTTCAACTAGACAAAAATTTCGATAGCCATTTTAACTATAAAAAAAAATATCTAAAAACTTTATTTATTTAGTAGAATTTCCCAAAATGTATCAACTGAGACCCAAATCACTTTATACAATAACACAATTCAGCCTAACTTTGATTATTGCGCATCTATTTTATGTTTATTAAATTTGAATTAAATGGGTGATTCTCGGATAACTGTGATTTTTTATGTCCAGTGTTTTATTTATCGTTTAGTATAAGTTTTCCTCATCAAAAAGTTAGAGGTATTTTACAACCGACATTATGAATTAGATCATAAACCTTCGTAATTTTTTTAAGCTGCATATAAATAATATACTTGAAATATTAGTACCGTGGCATGTCCGATTCTCATTTTTAAAATTAAATATTTAAATTTCTATCAAAATTCATTTTTTTATATAAAATTTACCTCTTATAACTACAATCTAATGCATACTGCATTGAATTTTATTACAATTTTATACCAATTTTTCGATTGGTGAAAAAAAATAATCATTTATATGTCAGTACCCTGGAAATAATGTCAGTACTGTGGCATTAAAATTTTTAAATTTTGTCACAGTTTTCGTTGTGTCGTAGCTGTAGTAGAACCACTTTACAAACTTATTTCTATGCATAAATCAAAAACAAAACGCGTAAAACATACGTTTTAAAACATACGTTTTAAAACATACGTTTTAAAACATTTTAAATTTTAGTAAAATGTAAGTTGTAAAAATCACAGTTAAACGAGAATCACCCATATATGTTTCAAAATCGTGGAATGAGAATAATCTGAAAACAAATTGTCTTACTTCAATTACATCAATGTTAAATGCTCTAAATTGGTATCTAGTAGAAAAAAATGTATTATTTTACAATGATTTTAGTATTTAAAGTAATAAATCATATAGGACCAGAATACTTTCAGCAACATATTACGTTTGACAATAATATCCATACTTATAATACAAGAGGTACAAATAACATCTACATTGCAATAACTACATATCAAAGTATTATGAATTCTGTGTTCTTTAAATGTTTCAAAAAATTCCCTTTATCTGTACGCGAATTGACAACTGTTAAAGTGTTTTAAAATTCAACTTTTTTTTTTTTTGGCAATACTGGACTTTGTTCATACCTTGTTCAAATAAAACATAATAAAATTGTCGTACTTCTAAAATATCTTCTGGTACAATTTTTCTTAGCTGGAAAATGTCTAAAATATGTTTAAAGTTAGGTACTTTATATCATTGCCACAAGAGCCCATTTCTTGATGACAGTCATCGCTTAAATTGGATGGTTTTTCTATATAAGAGTAGCGTTTTAAATAAAAGACACCTGAATATAATTAAATTTTGTCTCTGACATCTCTTCTGCTGACATTATATCCATTTACGTAGTTTTTTTTTATTTGAAACTTCATTTATGTATTTGTAGGAAATAAAAAAAAATTGACAATTTTTTTTGTTTACTGCATAGTACTTAAAGGTCCATTTGCACCACTAGTCGTTAAGAAATAAGCCAAGCTTAAAATGACATTTCTCCATTGACAATGATATTTTAAGCTTCGCTTAGTTCTTAACTACTAGCGGTGCGAATGGCCCATAGTCAAATACAAAACACATGACTAATCTGAAATAATCTAAGACACTGAAACAAAAAACAAAACAAATTACAGTCGTTAAACTAAATTATTGTAAAATTGCAAATAAACAAACAACATAACCTCAAAAATACTTTTATGCTTAAAATAATAGTAAATGATTTACCTTGGAGACGTTTTTCGGTAACAGTCGTTAAATTGACACATATACTTCTGATTGATTAGAATCGCAGTTTTAATTGAACAATTTTTAAAATTGATAAAAAACATCGAGATATAATGAAGTAGAGATGACATCATAAACAATATCGCGATATAACAAGTGGACGCACTTTGAGTCGTATTTTGATAAATTTGAAATTAATAATTTTATATTTGAAGATTGACAGAATGAATTCTTTTTTATTGTTTAAATCACGTTATTTAAAAAAAATATGGTATTTATTCCCATCAAAAATGCTTAGTACTTAGTATCTCTTTTTTATTTCAAGGTTCGCATGCCTCGCCCTACTTTGTAATGTCACACCTTCTTTATGTGAGATGCACAAATTAGTGTTGCCTCTCTTTTTAACTACAGGCATTTGCGAAAACCTCTGGTTCTCAATCAGCAATGCACCGACAGAGACAATTAAAAAATATTAAAATTGGAATTTATAATTTTATGTAATTTTAAAATAATATTTGAGAAACCGCCCCTGGTCATAAACATGCTGTGATCACGCCGTTTTATTACTCCGTTTGTTTGGTAATACTAGTATAGTAGCAAATAAATTTTATAGTTTTCTTCTATTACTATTTGATATTAATAATCTAAGGCATTGTAGGCCACATTGTTGAGACAATAAATTTTAATTCAGGATCCAATGCAGGTAGCGGAGCCGCGAGCTGGAACAGCTGGAACATGCCTCCCCAAAACAGTGCTTCAACAGGTCCCTCAGGTAAGATCAACATTAATTTAAATGAAAAAATTGTTATCAGCAGTTTTGGTTGTAGGTTACATTGCGGGAGATATGTATTCTAGGGGCCAGTCCGGCCCTGGAGGTCCAGGTACACCAAGCGGACCGCCTAATATGTCATCTTCAGGTACGAATTCAAAACCAGGATCGGATTACAACTATGCAGGTTACGGATCCTACTCAACTGAAGCAGGTTATGGTGCCCCACCCCGATCGTATGGCAGTGATGCAGGCTCCCAAGTCGGAGGATATTCGTCGCAACCCCCAAATCCAGGTGCTAAACATTTCAATGAATTTAAAGAGTGGCCCAGTTCTTGACAACCTTTTGATAATATTCTCTATACTGCCAATATGACTCCCACTCAGCTTCCGTTAACCAGCTGCGCTCCTAAAACCGGACGGATCTTTTATAACACTATCAAAACTTTCTACACTCCAGAAATTAAATATGTGGAGACTGAGGAGCCCGGCTGGGTAGCGGAATCTCCAGCGGGAGTCACATTGAGGCATGTCAGCAACTTAAATAATATGGGTATATGTTGTAACAGTTGGAAACGTGTTGGCTTGATAAACATGAAGAGAGCAGCCGGACTGGTCACTCCTGCCAAACTCAATTACTCTGATTAGACAGACAAATGATTGATTCACCGGCATCTTCACCATCTGTTAGTTTAGCATCACTGTTGTAGTTGATGTCCGCGACTGCACGACCGGACATACTATTCTCATTTTATAATAATTATTATTTTTTAAATTGATTAGTTTAATTATGAACATGAATCTAATAATTGATGGGCTATGAAAAACATCTAATTATATTTAACTAAGGAATTTTTATGCAGTCACAATAAACTCTGTGAGGTCAATTTTTAAGCAGACATTCTAATTTGATAATTATTTTAAATAGTGTTAATTGAAGCCATCACAGATTTTTTATATCTTATGTAGATTTTTACATTAGACTTGCGTATTCAAAAATAAAAAAGTTGACTAATAATTTCATGGATAACATAGATTTTGAGACTATTGTTCATAAATCTACATTTTTGGATGGGTTCTGTGATAATAATATATATATATATATAAAAATTGACATAGTTCGCTCATATAAACGAAAATATGACAAAATACACAGGGCATCCATGGAAGTAGTGCTTTCTTTCCACGTATGGATACAGATTGCTAATTTCAGTAAAATATTCTTATGTCAAAAAAAATATAAATGTGTTCTAAAAAACCTTGAAAAAATTTAACTGCAAACACAGTACGTAAATATTTAAATAATTTTTAGCTGTGACATAATTTTAATTATTTATTTAGTTATTAGAGAAATGAATGACTATGAAAAAATGAATACTTTTTTTGTTATAAAACATTAATGAAAGCAATATTTTCGTGGATTACTGTATAAGACTTTCAATTTTGTCATATTTTTGGAGAATACCAAAAATCTATTAAGATTATTAATAATTTTCCAGTTTAAGTCGAAATAAATTGGATTCTAATAATGGCTGTCTACTTATTAATTCTGGCATAATCAACTAATTTCAACTATAAGGTTATTATCAGAGATTATTAGATGCCAGTTTTATTATATTATATAAAATAGCAAAGACAATACTTTGCAAGTAATTTGGATAAATAAATATTTTATTTTTGTCTTTTTTTATTCAAACAGTAAAGATACATTAGTTGAAACTAGTAGCAGAGTATACATTATTGGACCCTTTTTATTAAAACTACTGGGACAAATGCAATTAAAGCTTAATTACTATAATAAACTGTTTAGATTAAATTTAAGATAAATTCTACTGCTTCACATTCTCCACTCAGTTATATCCCGGAGATAAAATTAAGTTTTTTTTTTAAGTTAGATGTTGGTATAGCCCTTCAAACAAATACCAGACTCTGTTTTTTATGGAAGATTATTCATATCGTCCTATAATATCAGACAGACAGAACTGTTGACTAATTTTAAGCACTGCTCAAGTTGTTATAAATTTAATATATTTAAAATAGTATATAAATCGAAATTTTTACCTCACCGATTTTGGATAGTTAGAATGTCTGCATGGTAGTCATAACTTTATAATTACTTTTTATTATTTTATACTTGACAATTGTGATTCCTACTTTAGTCAGTAAGTATTCATTTTAAAGTTAGGTTGAACGCATTTACAATAGTTATAATGAACATTTTCGTATTAATTTATTGTATTCTACAAATAGTTTGATATTGAGATACTTTTTTTTTTATATAAGTTCATTGTTCTCTAGTCTGTTCTATGTTGTATCAAATTATAAGTGGTCTAGTTTGTACATACATATAAAACATACTTATTTTTATCTAAGTTATTACCTTTAGTCTTACCGGCAGACAGTCTAATTTAAGGGTTCATAAGAAATTTCTATAAGTTAAGCTCAATATCTTATTCAGTTTGATTAATTAAATTAAAAGAATCATGTGGTAACTCTAGTATATCTTTAGAATTGGTTGTATATAATAGTCCATCTAATGTTGTTTTTTTCATGTTTTTTGTTATTTTTATCGTCGAATTGCAGTTTTCCATTTTTTTTATTTATTATGAATTATGAAAATAAATAATTGATATCTGATTTTTCTTTTGCCTTCAATAGGGTTGCATGCAATCGACTGTCATCTTTATATGCTTTCTTTAAATAATTTGGCATTTGCAGTCATCTTTTGTTTATTACTTTACAATTGTTTTTTTGTTCATCGATATTAAAGTTTGTTTAGGTCATTCTCAAACTTCATAAAAAGCCGTGCCCATTTTGAAATCTCAACAAAAATTAAGCTTAATTTATTGTCTATAACTTAATTTTTATTTTTCTCTTGTGAACATTATTGTTTGGCATTTAACGAAAACTTTTTATAAATTTTGGTGAGGATGATTAAATTTGTCATAATTATTACAAGACAGCTAAATTTCAATAATAAATTATCTAAAAACATATTGAACCATATTGTGTTTGAAGGCGTATGTTCAAAAACATGACTTAATTTGGGCAACAGTCAATATTAGTAAATATTTTTTTGGTAATACGGATTATGACAAGAATATTGCTAAAACATTCAATGTAAGATTGCGATTATAAGTAATACAATGTTGGAAGTAATTTTATTTGTTTTCACTTGTATTAGGTATGTGTCGTTTAAATTCTTATTAAGGATGTTAAAATCATTATCCTCAGACTTTTGCAAGTTCTTGTTTATAATATTTCTTGTTTTGATAAATCTGTATTGGACAATTGCTTGCAAACTAAAATATAGTGATCAGCTTTAATATTTTTATTATTTTATCTGTAGTCACATCATCATTAAATGAACCGCAGTTCATTGATTCAATTTGGGTCCTTTACCTTGTTAGGTTATTGATAAAAATATTGATTCTTTTTTAAGGACATTGCTCTTTCTAATATTTTATATTTAATCATAAAAATATTAAATTGGGCAACATTTGTATAAGGTAAATATATAATTAAAATAGAAAACAGTATATCAAATTTAAAAGACTGAATATTTTACAATTTGTTTAAGCAGAATTCTGCATTAAGTGTCAAAAAAACAATTGTACCTTACGATTATCATATTAAATATTCTGCTCTTTATATACATATATTAATCATAATAATATGAAAAAAATCAAATCGATTTTTGACCATCTGTAACAATTTTCTGTTTACTGATTTTGTTAACAAATTTCAATAATTATTTATCAAATATTGTTTAAAACTGCTTACATCATTTTAGAACAATGACGAACATGAACTTTTCTGCTTAACATTTTTTTGGGAAACCAATAAAATGTTCTGAAGAATATAATATGATATCACGTTTAAAATGATGTCTCAGAAATAAATTTCTGAAACTAATAGAGTAACAAAATATTTGTAAAAATTTATTGAAATGTATGTTAAAACACTTATTTCAAACTAGTGAATTTAGAAATAAAAAAATGTCATCTGTGATATAAATATTTAACTATATTAGTCGGATTCCAAATTGAATCATTGGCAAAGTCTCTTATTTACGGTGTGAATGATGTGACTAAAGAAAAAATCTTTAATAGTGAGTTTTCGAGAACTGATGTTTAAATAAAAGTGCTCGAATTAAATTTTTAATTTTTAATATTGTTTATTTGTACAGATTAATTTTATCATTTTAGTGGTTTTTATACAAATTAATTTATTATCAATTATATTTTTAGAGTAATTAAAAGACTAAATCATAACTAGATTAAGACTATATTAAGTAGAATGGTTGTGATTTATGAATTAAATATAAAGACTTTGTGAAATGTGAGCCACAACTGTGACTTCTTATATTTTATGGCATAATTTTTAATCGAAATTTATTAATGAAGGATTTTCAAAGTTTTAACATAAATATCGGTAAGCAGGGTATTTCTTATATTATTTATATTTAATTAAGTTGCTTGTCAACAGTACCTATATATTGTATTTTGAATAATTTTCGAGTTTTGGTTTATACATTCATTGTTAAATTGATTTTAATTTTTCACAAATTTGCTTTTGCTGCTTATATTTCTTTTTTTTTGAATAAATATAACAAAAATATTTGTAGGAAAGTAGTTTCTTGCCAGTTATATGAGAAACTTTGATTATAAAAAGTTAGCAGTTTAGTATAATATGTACTTACATGTTAACTTTTGTGAGGTTTAGTACAAATATTCCTAAGTGCAACTAAACAATCGAGGTGGGCCAATAAATACAGCATACAATAGTTTTGTTTACAATAGTAGCGTTTAAAGTAAGAAATATGTATTTAAATTTAACAAAAAACTAGGACAATGGAAAAATAGGACCAGCATATTAAAAAAATAAGTGGATAATTTTTTTCCATATATACAGGGTGAATCTTAAGATGATACTTTTTTAACTGTGTATAGAAGTCATTCAAATAAATTTTTTAAAAAAGCTTAAAAATAAGACGCATTAATTTATTCCTAAATACATCCGTCCTTCTAGGGATTAACAACAGATCGAAAATGCGTATTTCGGAAATTGTTAATTCCAATTCGTGTGAATGTTGATTTTTCCATAGCTAAAACTTTTGTCAAAAAATTCATGCCGTTGTAAGAACCAATCACAAATCTGAACTCTGTGGGGGAAATCTTCAAGTGGTTGTGCTTGAAGACGTGAAAGGGATGTAATTGTAATGTTGTTTACACTTTTCTTTGACTTCCACCTGATTCGCAATCACCAGAGCACTTGTCAGATCTTCATCGATAACATTTTAAATGTGTTCTTTGTCGTATCGGTCTTCCCGCAAATCACCCGTACCCTTAGCCCTTGAGTCAGATTAATGTAAGTTCTGGGGCAGGATGGTCTTGCAAGAGAAGGCAGTGATGTGGCAGCTGCACTTTGAAGACACTCGCAATAAATAAGCAACAGTCATGAAAAATTTAAATTCACTACTTCAGATAAACACGCGACTGAATTAATATGAATGGTACACAATGAAGCGTGAACAACGGAAAAAAGGTAAAATAGATAAAAGCAAATATACTTCTCATTTAGCTTAACTTTTCATACACAAGTTCAGACCCGGATTTATATTTTTGAATTGTGTCTTATTTTTGAGTTGTTTGATAAAGATGCTTATTTTAACGACTTCTATGCGCAGTTAAAAAAAAAGTATAACCTTACGAATCGCCATGAATCTCTAGATTCAAACGAAAAATTTCGAAATATGTATAGGTTTAACAATGGAATATAGTCCCTGCTCCGAGTAGGTGTAGACAATAGAAACCTATATTCACGATGGATAAACAAATAATGAATTACAACACTCTATAATGGCTCCTCTTCCATTTTATTTTAATGGTAACTTAGAGAAGTAATTAAAGTAAATGTTCTGCTGCGACGCAAGGCACAATAGAGTGTTATAGTTCAGTATTTAAATACTCGTCATGCAATTCTGTATTTTTTTTTTAGTAACTTGCTCCTTTGAGAAGTGCGTATAATGCATTGTAAAACCTAAATTCCGAATTTGTAGCTATTAATTTATTTTTTTATGGGTTAGTTTATTTAGTGGCCATCTTGTAATATATTTTAATGGTAAGGCAGATCGATAATAGCAATAATATTAAGGTAGTGAATAAAGTACGGTGTGGTCACATTTCATCATTGTGTTGTAATTATAATTATTACTGAAAATATAAATATTTGCAAAGTTATGCAAAATACTGATCCAAAGGAGGCAAAGCATTTTTGAAAATAAGCTAGGTTAACAGTAATTTAAAAATCAAGGAAAATTATATTTAGTGTATAAATATTCTGTCTGTCTGTATTTTGTCTGTCTATCTAATCACATGGTAATTGATGTTTTTTTTTTTAACTTACATTTATGATTAACTTTTGAGTGTGACAATCTATTTTAAGCAATGTTCTATAGTATCATAGATGTTTTCTAGTTTTAAATCAAAGTATATCTTTGGTTGACACAGACCAATACTAGAAGTTAAAAAGATTCGGTCTTTAATTATATAATAGTATAAAAATAACTAATGATATTGACAAATTATGAAAACAAAATGATCGAATTGTATTATAGCAGAAGCATTTTAAACTTGCGCCTTCAATTAGAAGAACTTTATTCTTAGCTATTTCACATAAGTGCTAGATAATTGTTTAAATATAACTAGGTGAGTTGTATGAGCATTAAATCGTAGACACTAGTAATATTAAAATCATTTTCAATATCACAATATTCTGGTGTGCAAATGGTTATTTTTGAGGACTTCTCTTGTTTCTTACCTAAATTTCATTGAATTTTAAATGGTTCTATTAAAAAATGTATTAAAACTTTAATTAATGACTTTAACAACTAAGATGAATAACAAATTGAATAAAATAGTTTATATGTTTATCTTTTTTGGCGGAATCAAGCAACTTCTGTTGAGACCAAAAATGTTATACTTTAGGGATCTTAATAAATTCGTAAAATGTAATTTTTCGTGATAGTCAAGTAAAAATAATATTAAATTTTCATAGTATTGAAAATTTTGACATCCCCATTCAAAATTCGTTGAAAAAGTGAATTATTTCAGGTGAGATACTTGAGAGTCCTATCGTAAAATTATACATAGTCCTAAACTAATTTTCATCAATTAATTAATTGAGAAGATCATTTTAAATTATTTACGAACATTGTTCTGAATTTTTATTATTTAAAAAAAAAAACTAATAGAAATATGTTTACAAACTAGAACATGCTAATTATTTTTATAAATTTCACAGCAGAAATTATCGTAATATACGTTTTCTATCATATTTGAGATAATTAGCGGAATTCATTTTTTTTTTTTTTGTAAAAAGTTCCGTATTGGAAATAAAAGAAAGTTTTATCGATAAATAATTTACAAAAGTAAAATATGTATGCTGTAAAATTAAGACTTAATATATTAAAAATTAGCTCCAAAAAGGTGCCTATTTGATCATCATATTGTAATTATTTTGTATTAGACAATGCACACTTTATAGTTTTAGAATAATTATAACATTAGAACAATTCGCAAGATGTTTTTCAAACATTTTACTCGATAGGAATGAAATTGACTAGAATTATGTATGTCTTTTTTTCAAAAAATAAGTACAAATGTAGGAATGATATGATTAAAAAAAATATATGGTATTTTTTAATGGTTGGAAATTTTTTACTTCTGTAAATTTTTGTATTGATAAAACTTCAGTAGAAAATAATCTTCCTATTAGAAGTAATTGATATAGTCGGTAGTTAGTCGAGTTTTAAATAATAGCTATATTACGGGTCTAATGGAAAAGTTGTTAGGACTATATTTATTCCCTTTCTTACGTGGTGGGGGAGAGTTGCTGTATATATAAAAATATGAATCGTCTACACTATTATAATAATCGACACATTTAACTTTATACTGCTCACTATCATCTTTGCATTATATATTTTCTTTTTTCGGTTTTAGAAAAAAAAAAAAAAGGGAAAGTACAAGGTAATATTTAGAATTCGCGATTGATTGTTACTCTAACTTAAATCTAAATGCTTGATAATTATTAAATTACTATAACACAGGGTGATACTAGTTACAGAGTAGTAGCAAATTCTTCATTGGTCAATATTTTCTAAAAATTCTTACCAAATTTATAAACATTTTACATTGAGTTGACAACATTTTTTTTTTAAATTCAAAGTAAAAAATATTAAAATACAATAATTGCGGGTGTAAAAAACATTGTTTATAATTTTGGTTAGAATTTTGAAGCTAAGGTCCAGTGTGCCTACATGCAGAAACTCTACCAATTGGTAAAGATATAATAATTAGTTTCTGGGTAGTTAGAAGTTGGGGCGTGTTATAAAAGATTTTCCTTGAGAGTATGTAGATGATTCTATATCTATACAACAGAGTAATAACTGTTCATTGTACACACGAATATATTAATATACATTTATGCCGTTAATCCAAGCGTATTATTTGAAGTACTTGTAGTTTTTAGACATTACATTAATACAAAATAAATCTACAATTTAATGATAAATTATTTATAAATTGTATTTTATATTACATTACTGCTATAGTTAATTGAATTGTTAGTGTAATTATAAATTTAAATAGAAAGTTAAAATTAGAACAATTCGACTGATGTACAGATACAGAATAAGTTTTAAATTAAAGAGAAAAATGTACAATAAAACATCATAAATACCTAGGGCCTTTAAATATAGTGCAATGTCTCATGTGGTTTTTATCTAGGAAAATAGTTGATTACTTAAGATATTTTCATAATTTCTAGAATAATTTTAAATTAGGCGTATGTGTTTCTTCAAAACACACACTGACTTTTGTAAAGTATTTGTTGCTCAAAAGATATTATTTTGTATTATGTTAACTGTAAGTGATCCTGCGTCTCAGCCAATGCTCTGAATAAAGAAACTGTATATTTAATATATGAGTGTGACTTGTGTGTGTTGAATTGTTTTCTAATTCTTAAGTCTGATAGTTAATTGAAAAACGTGTTATTTATTAATTAAGTAAGTGTTAAATCGCATAACTTGTCCCTCCTTTAACTTCTTCATTCATGCTCTTTGATATAATCCTCTACCACTGTATAAATTTGAGCTTGATAGATTTGTATGTATTTCACCAACTGCAATTGCAAGCAATCTCCAGTCTGTTAAAAATATTTATGGTAAAGGTTGTCGTGGTCATTAATTTTTAGTAGTAATTGTTATGAACAAATACCTTGTTCAGAAATAACTGTTTTAAGAAAATTACATAATAAATATATAAATATTATATATATAGTAGTGCATTTGTAATGGGGTAGTTTATATTAAATATATTTAGCTTCAATTAAGATGTTTATTAGTTAATATAAAAATACTTACAAAACAATGTACCTATCACATCTCTATATGAGAAAATATAACACATAAAAAATTTGTCGTCTGTTTTTCCTCCACCTCTAGTTTTAATTTAGTTTTTTAAGAATCTTATTAAATTCTACACTAAAGAAATAATAATTTAAAAATAAAAAGAAATTGGATAATTTGATAAAATAATAACTCAAGGAATATTGTGCAATTAACATTATTTTGAATTCCCGGTTGTTTGTTCCCTCAAGTAGTGTGGAATCAACGAAATAATTATGTTATTTTTATGGAAAAAAAAAAGTGAATTAAAACGCATTTTTTTAATAATTAATATTTTTGCTTAACGTTTCAGTTTTCAAATTTCTCTTGCTTCATCACTTCAATTTTGTTTGTTCTTAAATCTTAATTTTCTGATCACGTCTAATTTTTTTCTTATCAGTATTTATTGTTTTATTTAGATCTAATCTTTCTTGGAACGGGCCTTTAAGATTTGCATTCTATTGGCGCAACCTTTATTTTATCCTAAAAAGTGTCATATTTTGTTAGATAAATTGCCAATGAGTAGTAGCTTGATAATTATGGAAGAGTATAAGGGTGGCAAAATATTTTTTTCGGTCTTAGAACTCAGAATAACTCGGAAAAAATGTCTATATATAGTTGTATCCTTCTATAGTGCGAGACATACTGAGAATGCAGTGTAAAGTCTTATGAAATGCGCCCTTGCCAACCGTCGCTATGCTTGGATCGGTTAAAAAAGAACAGATTCGGTCTAAGGCAAATTTCGACACGAGTTTAATTTTTTTCTCAAAATTTGTATGTTCAATAATAAATATTGAATTTCAAAATTACAAATTTATAAGTTAACAAACAAATTTTACGCAATAGATGTAAGTCATCGTCCAGGTCTAAAATTTACTCTTATAATGAGTCCATCAACGTTGTCTTGGAGATTATCAGCGACCATTTCTTTTCCGTTTTTTTTCTGACATGCAATTACGCCAATTTTGTTCAGTGACACATTCAAATACTTCATCTACCAATGAACGAACATCCTGTGTCTTATCTATAGTTATTTATAGCAATATAAGCGCTTCACCGGATTTCATACCATCTCGATCGGGTTGAGCTCGCAATGGTACGGCGGTAAGCGTAAAACAGTTACCCAGTATTTTGCAACTATTTCCTCAATCTTATATTTGTCGTATTGCTCTCTGTATTCGTTGGCAACTTCAAGCAGCTCAGATTTTAAATAAGAGTTAAATAAAATGTTTTGTTTTTAAACGGCCAATTTTTTATTTCGGTTTTGTTCCATGAGATAGCTGGAAAACTAATTTATGGGAATGAAGCGTTATCCATAACAACAACAACAACAACGTTCTTTCGTCCGTCTTTGGGTAAGTTAGGAATCGGCGACTCCTCAAATCATTGCTCAAAATAGTCGGCGTTGATTTCGTCATGATAATCGCCATCGTTTTTCTTTATCAAGAAAACACGGGCAGCGCCAGGTAAAAATCCACCTTCATGAAGAATAACGAAACGTGGACCTTTTGTGTAGGTGCTTTGATGCCTGTGGTTAAAGGTTAAACCCTTTATAAAAGCATATCTACGATGATTTTTTTAAATGATAACATTTTATTTCATATTTGGATGATAGGGACTAAATAAATTTTAATTTTTATAATTTCAATATATATAAGGCGACAATTTAAAAACTTAAAATAGTTATATCTAGAGAACCAAAGATGATATGAGAAAATGCTTCTAGGGTACGAAGTGGGAACTTATTTGAGAAAACTAACCCCCCCCTTATGTCCCATTACCCCCAACATAAATAGATAAGGAATGTAACATATGTGACACCATTGAAAATGTATTTTTTTTAATGCTGTATTAAGCGAATACCCCGGGGAAAAGGGATATGCAAAGTAAATTTATTAGTAATTACACCAATTAACATAAATAAATAGAACATTGCATACTAACTTCATTTTGAAGTTACCTAGAGCATTGAATTACTAATAAAATTAGCTCTCATATGAGGTGTCACAATTTTGATTATGTAACACTTTTTCCACAAGAGGGAGGTAAAATTAACAATTGTGTTATTAATTAGTGTTGCTTTTCCAAAAAGTACCTTTTTTCTCAGATTGACATTAAATGTCACTTTTGGTGACATTTCTTGGTCATGGAACACTTTTACTGCCTAGGCATTAAAAATGTACTTTTTCTCTTTTGAAATCTTTCTCTGCATGAGCATCCGGCCAAAAAAGTTACTCTAACTACAAATATACTAAGTATATTTGTATAAGAATTAAAGGTATATAGTTATAAAAACAACGATTAGAATTAGTAATAAAAACGCGTAAGTTATAATCTGTTATACTTAAAAGAGGTTTTCATTTTAGTTCCATTTTTTAAACACTGTATAAACAATCTGGGAAAAAATTATGTTCCACACGGCGGAGAGACAGATTTACTGCCTTGGGTAGCCACAGCAGTAAATCTGTTATTTCTCTGCATAGTTAAACAAATAACTATTCTTTGATACACTTTGAACGTTACCTATCTAAATTTTAAGTTGGGGATGATAATGGAGCGTGGTGGTTAATGGAGTGAGTTCTCTTATGTGATTTAAGTTCCCCTTCGTATCCTAGAATTGGTTTCAGATCATCTATAGTAAATGAGATATAGCAATGTAACTTTTTAAATTATCACCTCGTATGTAAATGTTATGGTTTTTTCGATAGATATTTTAAAGATTTTTTCAAAAATACATTCTAAAAATTATTCACTAGTTATATACCAGAGAACAGAATATTACTTTGACATCAAACAGAAAACGAAAGGTATTGGATTTACTTGAATGTTTGAAACATTAAATTTTATCGGGTTGCCAAATAAAAGAGGATATTGTAAATTCGTAGGAATGCTTTTGTGGTACTTCATTTTTTTTTCGATGGCTATGCGCCTGACAGTTACTGTTATCTAGTGGGTGTCGTCTCTTATTTTGCTACCCTGTAATAAGTAAGTACGACTCTGTCTTGTACAGAAATATTTTTCAAAAGCTTTTTTGTAAAAGCTTTAAAAATGCCTATCGAAAACCATAACATTTGCATAGTTATAAAAATACTTTTTATTTAGTCCCTATGATCCAAAAATGAAAGGATGTTCAGGTTGACTCATTGCAAAGTTTGTATATACTGTCAACATAAATACTGTAATTTTTAGTACAAACATTCGATGTGATATTTTAAGAAGGTATTGCATTTCTAATGTTATAATTTATCAACCGCTTCGGTATGAACGTACTGTAAGTATACACTCATATACAAACACATTTGTCTGATTCTGAGTTCTAATTCGGAAAAATAAAAAATATATTGAGGCACTTCTACGCTTCCGTACATAAAATAATGATTTCAAATTATAAAAAATAAACAATTATCATTTATCTATCTCAAAACTATCTATTTAGTTCGTTTCATTCAGGATATATTTTAATACGCAAAAACTTTTACATAATCATTTTCATCTTCCAAAGAGTTGAATATAGAATTCTTTATTTTATTCTTTTCAACTTTGTGTTTTTAAAATTACAGGTTTACTGACACGATTGTCATTAGCAAAAAATACACCAGCGCTATCTGGTAATTCTACAGTGATATAGAGGATTACACTGAATGCTACTGAGTTTTTTTTATTAATAATTAAAGTATTTAGAGTATTTTAATAATTATTTCATAAGTAATTTTTGTGCCATCTTGGTGTAAGGAAAATTATACAAAAATCTTGTTTCGAATACAAATATATAGGTAAGGAAAAAGTATACGAGCCGTACAGTGTAGTTACGTCGATCTATTCGAATTATTATATTCGGATCACGTGGGAAAGCATCGTAATCGAATCAGTCAACATGTACAATACATTTTAATTCTACAGTTCATTTTTCATTTCATTTACTGCTCGGTTTTCACACGATAACCTACGCTGTTGCAGGTAAGCCATTTGATTTAAAAATTCTGTAAGTATTCATATAATTTTATTTTTATACTAAACAGATACTAATTTTGGGAGTAAATTCGTAGACGAGGTAATGTATTTATTGGGGTGAATGAAAATCGGCCAATTTCAAAGCATTCTACAATTAAAAGAATTATTAAAAACATCTTTGGATGTCTACAAAATTATCATCATGATGAAAAGCGTGAAAATCGGGAACTTTAAGTCTATTTCATTTCTGAAATCGGGTTATCATATGAACAAGTTGACATTGGGCCCAGATTTGTACGAAATTACTGAAAAGATATGGGTATCATTGCTTTAGAGTCCAGCAAACACAAGAAGTGTTTGCTGAGGACAATTTCAGAACGGATGGAGTTCGAGAAACTCTGGGGTTTTCTTAAAGAAGAAATCTATAGATATCAATGGCAAAGATCTACTAATATTGCTTATTTACGGGGGTACCACTGTAGAAATATTGCACCAAACCAACTTAGAGATATGGGTGTCTCTATAACAGGTTTGACTATTGTTCAGTAGAAGATGGTGGAATATTTGAACCTTTTTCTTTTCAAAATTTTTTATTTATAATATATACAATATACACATAACAATTCGAAAACATATACTTAGCAGGATATCTTTTTAGTAGAGACCAGGAAATGTTCCGAAGCTGCTATGGTTTCAAAGGAGGCCATGACAGGCGCGGCTCGTTCAAAGGAACACAAGCGCACGTGCAACCTTAGAAAAATGTAAAGTTTTAAATAAGTTTTCAATAAAATAAAAGAAATGAATTTAATGGACTTTATTGCTTATAAGTAAAGTCCATTCTTCTGTTTTTATTGCACATGTGCTCCTGTGGACGAGCCGCGCCTGGGCCATGACCGATGTCTTGGCCGTGAATTAAAAAGTTATTCTCTATAATGAAATTAAAGTGAGTTATCCTTGTTAGTGCAGCATTATAAGTCAATTTAGGTACTAACTAGATCGACAATAGAAATGTATAGAGTTTTTGTCAGATTTTAATTGTCTGTTCTCCCTGAAAAACCAATTGAAAAAAAAAGGGTTGTCCTTGATATTTGAACCCTTTATTCGTTAGGTTTAGTAGTTTGTCATTTTAGCTACATTTAAGTTTGTGAGAATTCTTTTTGTTATTGTTTAGAATTGCCTTTTATTTTATTTTTTAGAATTTAATCTTAACTTACATTACTAAAATGTATCTGCTTGATTGATAAAGGTAAATATCGAACGCCGAAGAAGTGGAAGGTACGTATACGTTTGTGTTGTAGACAAAGTATAGAAATGGCCGTGCTCTCGCCATGCCTATACCCTACGGCTCGTATACCTTTTTCCTAACTTGTATATTGTTTTTTACCGAGACTTTAAATTTGAAAACAAAAATTTGTTTATACATTATATTAGTTTAATTTGATATAAAGTGTTCTAGGAAAACATTTGAGATAAACTATCATTTTTAATTTAGTAAAAATGAACCTTTTACGGATTGCTGTATGGTAAAAGGCATATAATTAGTCAATTTCAAATGATTATGTCACTTTAGATATCTAAATCATCGTTACAATATCAACCATTTAGCACGGTGCTCAATAGTTGCTGACTATGTTTTAAGGTGCTTGATATTCATATTTTACAGCAACGCCAAGTTAACATATAGATTTAAATATGCAAAAAAAGATTCTAGAAATATTTCGTAATGATTTTCTGATATGTTAATGGGGGTGTTTTACCAAATATTTAATGTTAAAGAGGAGGCTTCCATATTTTGCCATTTGGCTATCGCTATCGAGATATTTAAATACCGCAGTAACCGATGACAACAATTTTATTAAAACGTCTAAATAATTTATTTTCATCTATTTTTGTTTTTAAACTGCGGGTAGATTAAAAAAACATGTTATAATTTGCTTCTAAGGAAAGAACTTCTATAAGAAATAAAAAATAAGTTGCAAATCTCTACCATTCGGAAACATGAACTGAAAGAAGAGAGATCTCACGTCACAAAATAGCGGATAATGTGTACCAAAATTACAATTTCTAGGTCTTCAAGAAATAAAAATAACTTTTTCTTTTTTTTTGCCATTTTTAGACTTAAATATCTCGACAGAGACGAACAAAATTATAAATTTTAAAAGAAAACATTCATTTAAATGATTGATAGAATCCTCCTCATTGATTCAGAAGTTATAATGTCTATTTTTTATAATTTTGGAATTCTAAAAGTTTAGTTTCATGATTTTGAAATGGAAAAATTATAATAATCCTAAATAATTACTTATTTAACTAGTTAAAAAAACTATTTTTTAATAATGAAAGATATTAAACCAGAACATTTAATAAAAGTTAGGTTTGTCAGGCTCAACGTTCCTGAAACTGGCTATGTATCTGTTAAAAAATACAGTTTAAAATAATGCTTATAAAAAATTATTGGGTTTATTTGGTTTTGGACTTGTTTTAAGTCAATTTTAAATTAAAATCAAGTATATCTTGAGTTTTTGTTTTTTTGCCTGTGACCGGGCCATGTTTACATAATTACAATAAATATGGTAGGTAAGTAAGTTACTTGATTATGGATTTCATAGACAGAAAAAACTGCCTTTATTATTTCGATCTAGTTTTTATGCTACCTGTACAGTCGACGAAAACACAAATGTGAACGATTTTTGGTTGTCTTGGGATTTTTCACTCCTGTAAGTCTGGCTTTCGTCAGTGGTGTTACAAAGAGAGGGGAGAATATTGAGAACGAAAATATGTTACTTTTGTTAGTGCCGTTTTGTCGAAACGGTCTTATTTACATTATGCAATAAAAAAAGAATATAAAATTACAAAAACATTTATTACAAAATTTAATTAACATTTAGGCATATAAAACTACAAAAAGCGTCTATTTATTATAATAGAAAATCAAAGACCATATCAAAATTAAAGTAACATTTGAATATATAAAACTACCAAAACTATTACAAGAGAAAATCAAAGGCTATAGCAACATTAGAAAAAAATTGGTTTTAAGTAAAGTAGGTGCTAAATTATGTCAATAAAAGTTGCCTATTTCACTTTAAGAAACTGGCAAGAACAACAAAGATTGCAAAGATCTTTCAGACAAGGTGTAGGGAAGGTCTGTAATGAAAATAAAGATAATGCTCTCCTCGAAATTTAACAGCTATGGCAGCTCTTCCCAAGCATTTTGCAGTAACTTCCCATAGTTGACCGCGGTTTGCCGGACTTAAAGTCTCTTTGATGTATCTTTTTGACTATGGAAGACCCATGCATTTCAATAGGGTTCAGGTCTGGACTTTTTGCTGGCCAATGGCAAAACATTTTTATTGTTATTCGAGGCGTATGAACTAGATAATTATCCTTTAATAAAAATCAAATAACATTAATGAGAATACCAAACTAATTTTTTCCCTGTTGATAAGTAAAATAATCAGAAAAACTTGTCTTACTGATGGTGACATTACGTTGTCCAAGATGTTTATGTAATGCTCGGTCGTTAATCGCCCATCAATTTGCCAACACATTCTAGAATGTTAACGCTTATCCACGCCCAAACATTGCCTGAAAAACAGCCCACTATTAGTAGTATCAAATTTATAATTCTTTTCGAATCTTGAGTTTCTAGAACGATACACTCGTAGCCTTTCACTGTTGGAAGATTGGAACGTCTTTTCCTCCCCGTGAATTAGAAATTCATTTGCAAACGCATTTGAGCAGTTATGAGAGATCCTGGGAATAATGTTTCTTCTCGTGCTTTCACAGCCATTCCAAAATGATTTCGACGGACATTGTGACGCGAAGCCGTATCTGTTCTTTGTTTACTCCTTGTCCGCGGTCTATCGCTGGTCATATAGAGACAAACGCACCGCTTCGAGAAGCTACCCGATAGATTCATAGAGAGGGAGTTTCCGAAGATTCTGGACCGCTGAGAGTGTTCTGGTACAGAACTGGCTTTATATAAATAGCGCGAGTTTATCGACGGAAGTTAAGTTTCAAATTAAATGTTGGATAGTAAAGACAAATTGTAATAAATAAATTAGAATTGTGATTTATAATAGTGTCTAAGTATTGTATAAATTAATTAGTACGTTATAAATAAATTGTAAATAAAATGTTTTACATAAATAAACTATAAATAAATTAAACAAACGTTACATTGGTGTTAGAAGTGGAACTGTAAATAGTGGACAAAAAATGGCTAAAAAACTGTGTGATTTAAAAGTGGCTGAGTTACGTCGAGAGTTAGAAGAACGTGAACTGGAGACGACAGGAAAGAAATCAGCTGACAGAACGACTTAAAAAAGCACTAGAAAATAAAGGTTTGGTTTCGGAAACGTATCTATTTTCGGATGATGCGTCTTCTATAATTTTTTCAAATTCTTCATTAGAAAGTAAAGTTTCGTCTGACATTTCTTCTTTAGAAACTATAGTGTCTTTTGATATATCTTCTTTAAAAACAGAAGTTTCTTCCGATTTGGAAATCAAAATCTCTTCTTTAAAAGATGAAATTTCTACCGACTTGGAAAGGAATATTTCTTCCTTGGAAGAAAAGGTGTTTTCCGAATTATCGTCTATGTAAATTAAAGTCTCCTCTGTAAGAAATGCCATTTCTGCTAAATAAGATATCTTCCGTCGAGGCGAAAATAAAAGAAATGGAAAAGAAAATACAAGAAATGGATCACGTAGACCAGGCAAAGGACGGCGAAATAAAGTGCGATAAGGTGGAGTCAAAGTTGAAATTGGAAGGAGCTGTAAACTCTGCTCGTGTTAAAGCCGTAATTTTCGACGGGAAGGTGTCATGGACCAATTACCTTAAACAGTTCGAAATAGCTGCCAGAACGAGATAAGGTTGTAAATTTGACCATCGCCCTTCGAGGAGACGCTTTAGATGTTCTTCAGACTATACCTGTGGAAGATTTTGAACAACTTAAAAAGAGAGTAAACATGTGACATGGCCACGAACACTTGGAGCATTTATACCAATCACAGTTAAAGAATCGCAAACAGAAACGAGACCAGACCCTTCAAGAATATGAAGGAGATATTGCCAGGTTGGCGCGAATGTTTGGAATGTTTGGCAGTCCAAACATTTGTTGATGGACTCCGTGACCACGGGATGTTTTGCCCGTCACAAAACATTGGTGGATGTCTTGTCCGCTGCTCTAGAGTATGAGGCAGCTACGCAGGCTTCTGGAGGATACAGTAAAGTGAGAACTGTAAATGAAGAAAACGTGGAAGATAAACTCGACCAACTAGTTAACATAATGAAGACCTCTGCTGACAAAAAGATAAAGACAAATACTATCAGGTGCTGGAATTGCGGTGAACTGGGACATGTACGCAGTTCGTGCAAACGCCCTAGGGTCCCAACAAATGAAGACAACAAGAAAAACTACTTTGTACTGAACTGCCCTATGATACCTATGCCACTGTCCCTATGACTTCCTTTTCTGAAAAGTCTTAGCAATATTTGTTCTTGCCAGTTCTTTTAAGTCTCAGTGAAACGCTGTGGCATTTTGAAAATTTATTTGACAATAATTATTAAGAGCTGTCAAATTTGAATGCGCCGAACGACTATAACCATTATATGTTGGCGTTCACATTTCGGTTTCGTCAACTGTACTTAACAATAATTAATTGGTGCTTTATTAATTTATTATAATAATAAGTAATTTTAAAATTAGATTTAAAACATAGTATTTCTTTAACTATCGGGTTTTAAATCTTTTGGCAATACTAAATATAAATCCCGTTCTCTTTAAATCTGGACAATATATTATATAAAGAATTAAATCGTTCTAATTTTTAATTGTTTTTTTTTGATAATCCGCTTTATTAAATTGCATTACTGTATAATCTGTAATAAAATTCGCATAAATTAAATTAAAAAAAGTATTTTCTTTATTAAAGACCAAATAAACCAAAAGGAATTGAAATAAATGTTTAAAATAAAAAAGTTAAAATCTATTTCAGGGCGAATAATATAGTTAAATAATTACTCATATTTTATCGACTTTATTAGAATTCCAGCATCCTTTCCTGAATTTTTAATTTGAAAATGCGATACGTCCGTCTGTTAATAATTTTTCCACTTTAGATATAATGACAACTTTTACCGATTTCTTATAGGAAGTTATTCAGCCGCAGCAGGTGATTACGTTAACGGACCCCAGCGTGGCAGTGGTTATGGTGTAGTTCAATCCTACCATCCATACAGACGTTAAATTTGCAGTAAACAAGATTTTTACTTTTCGGCCGACCCCTTATGAGGCTCTTTATTTTTATTTTTTTGTTAAAACCAAACCGCCTGCGCATGTCTACAACTTTATTAATCAGCGAGTTCATTTAAAATAATTTTTCATCGAATGAAGTAAAATTAGATGTACGTTTGCTTATTCAATTGTTTAAAACCCTATAGATGACTTAGAAACGTTTTCTTGTCATTTTAGGACAGTCTATAGATATTTGAATACTCCCAGAATAAACAGAATTTTATTGAAATGTGGTCTTGATGAGTTTATTCCAGTGAAAAACTAAATTTTGAATATGTTATGGATACAAAACCAGTAGACTGACTATTGGGAATAATGTTTAATAACTTAAAAGTTTGATTCTACGAACGTTTAGAATTTTGAGTTTTTGATGTTTCTAGTAATTCGTTAAATATCCACTATATTTGTGGAATCATTAATTGCAAATTTAAATAAATATATATTTTTTTATATATCTAGACGAAATTATACTGCCACAAATTTACTTCAATAGAGACCAAAAACATTTTTGAGAAGAACGCATTAAAATTTTTATAACCTGATTTATCCAGAAATATTTGTATGTGGGATCATGTTTATTGGCACTAATTTTGCTATGACAAGTTAACCGGAAAAATAATAGTTTTTAAACATCTGGTAGAGTATGGTATTGTAGGAATAAGTTGAAAGTATTATAAACTATACTAAAAAATTTAATATTTTAAGTTCCAACACAAAGTGACGACTTTATTGTCATTTCGGCAAATACCTGTCATATAGGCAGATTAATAAGTAGATACATTATTTGTAGTTATAATTAGAAGGAGCTAAATTGTTATAAATGCATACAAAATAATAAACCGGTTGAACAAAATATTAGACCAATCAAATATTTAGATAAAAAAAAAATGTTAACAGGACTTTCATAAGTGTAAATGGTAAAGGCTTATAATAGTAATAAAAATAAATTCAACCGTGGGGGGAGGGGGTTAAATTAAAGTTTTAGGGAGTTGAAAAAGGGCAAAAAATGATATTGCGTTGTCTGGCAAAATTTGACGTCTAAAACAAAAATGTTTAATGCAAAAGTAGATCAACCAATAATCTACAGCTTTGGTAGAGGTCACTTTTTAAAATAATCTCAAAATTTTCGATAAAAAAGCAAAAGTTCGTCCGAATTTTTATTTTCGTTTTTATTTTTCCTTTTTCCAAAAATAATTCAATTGTGATGAAATTTGGTGAAATTATACCTTTTTGTGTATTAAATAAGCAAAAAAAATTTAAATCAGAAAATTAAAAAATTTTGGAGATATTAATTTTGTTCGGTCAAAAACACTTTTTTTAAAGAAATTATACGGTGAAAAATTATCGCACAAAGTTCTTCAGGTACTCATTTTGACATGTAGTTTTTGATAAAATAAAAAAAATTATAGTCTGCATTAAAATACATGCTCAAACATGGATAAAAACAAAAAATGACAATGACAACAATGAATTAATCTTTAATTATTGATATAATTTGTTTCATTAAAAAAAAAAAAAAATAAATAAATGATTGCACAATTCAATTGTAATATAAAAGTAACTGTTTTTTTTATTTTTTGATCAGAATTCTTATTTTTGTATACAAAATATTATATTTTTTCCATATAACTGAATGGTTCAATCAATTTTTTTATTTATTTTTAATGAAATAAATTATTGTATCATCAATAATAATAAGGATTAATTAATTGTTATTGTCATTTTTTGTTTTTATTTCTTTTTGAACATGTTTTTTAAAGGTGATTATAATCTTATCAAAAACTACATATCAAAACGAAAAAAATGAGTACCTGAAGAACTTTGTACGATAATTTTTCACCGTAGAATTTCTTTAAAAAAAAGTGTTTTTGACCGAAAAAAAATAATATCTCCAATTTTTTTTAATTTTAACTAATTTTTTTTGCATATTTAAGACAAAATGTATAATTTCACCAAATTTAATTAAAATTGAATTATTTTTTAAAAAATGAAAAATAAAAAACAAAAAATTCGAACTTTTACTGTTTTATCGAAAATTTTGAGGTTATCTTAAAAAGTAACCTCTATAAAAGATGTATATTATTGCTTGATCTATTTTTACATTATACATTTTTGTTTCTGACATCAAATTTCGCCGGAAAACGCCCCTTTTCAACCTCCTAAAACTTTACTTCAATCCCCCCCAAATTACATTTATATTTTTTATTTATTATAAACCCCTCTATCATTTACACTTATCACTTATCAAAATCTTGTTAACTATTTTTTTTCTCAAAGTTAAATTTAATTGGAATATATGGTAAAAAATGCGGTATTAAATATGTACATATAGTTATAACGTTACTAGTTGTAGCACGGTATAAGTATTATTCTTATACCGTGGTTTTTGTGTAAAACAATAAAGTTTTACTTATATTTGGCATTAGTAGAGGTAAAGGACAGCATTACTTATTACAGGTAAACTGAAATTTCGGTATACGACACATGGTATAGACGTAAATCATTTTCTGTGATGTTTACATTATAATTTTTATTTAAATTTATTAAATTAACTAATAATGCCGATTAAATAACATATACATATTTTTAAGTTAAAGTATTTACCGTAAGGGAAAATATTTAGAAAATATGTATTTATGATATTCACTTTATCACCCTGTAGAATGAAAACTGGGACGATTACAGGAAAATTATCTTTAGTTTTTCTTTGTAATTAGTCTACAATTTAGTCCCCCAATTTACAGTACTTTTTTCTGAAACGCCCTGTATTTGTACAATATTTTCAAAATTGCGGATTCCACATTGAAATACATAATGGTTACGTGTAATGGGCGTTACCAATACTTTCTTGCGAAGAAATCCATATAAACGAAGTTTTAGGTGAATTGTGTATCTAGGATTAATCATTATAAATTACTATATTACCTATATTATCGTCATTATTAGGCATTCCAAACAAATGAATTACCAGTGGGCAGGTTTGGTATATCTAAGGGTGGCGACATATGGTGTATTCTAGCTACTTTACGTAAAATCATGAATAATGGATTACATTTAAATATTTTATGTCAAACACAATAAAAATAATATTTAAAAACCCACCTATACATTTTTTCATAAATTGGCAGGCTTGGCGAGTACTACTTCGAATAAAAATAGCGTCCAAGTTGCAAGACTATGTCGCTACCCCCCCTTACATATACAAGAATTTCCCACTAGCACCTATTGTTTGACAGGTCGTTGGAATGCCTAATTGCAGATTTCACGAAATATAATTAAAATAATTATTATTTGTGTACCAAGGCTGTAAAGTTGATCCGAGGTCAAGAAGCTTCTGGTTAGGCCAAAAAAGATCATACTGCCGAGGCGACTGTCATCAAGTAGAGCCAATATTTTTGTCTATAACTATTTAACAATATACGTATTATACATCTACTTTCTATTGATTAATGTAAGTGGGCGTCCATTAATTACGTGGGTATTTTTGAGGATTTTTTGACCCCCCCCTGGTGAGATTTCGTAAGATTTTCCTCAACTCCCTCCCACTTCCCCTAATCTCACGTAAGATTTTTCAAAATTTCTGTTTTGGGTATAAATAGATTGGATTATTAAAAAAAAACTAAAACAATATGTTCTATTACTTTTATTTAAGACTAGCAAAGACTAGAATTTAAGAATATTGCCGTAATATAAAATTTACCTAGAAACATTCTTTACTTTAATTTAACTTTACTTTCACGCAATTTTACACCGTTTTATACTAGAAAAAAATTACGTCAGATTTACAAATACCCCTCTCTACACCAAGTGAGATTTGGAAAGATTTAGCTTGATCCGCTCCCCCCCCCCCTTGAACACCTAAGTGGTTACTCATACAGTGAGTTTTTCTTCATTACTCATTTATTTTATAACTCAATAATTTCTTTCATTACTCAATTATTTCTTTCATTTCTCAATTATTTCTTTCATTACTCAATTATTTCTTTCTTTACTCAATTATTTCTTTCATTACTCAATTATTTCTTTCATTACTCAATTATTTCTTTCATTACTCAATTATTTCTTTCATTACTCAATTATTTTCAACCAATGAAAATATCTAATCTATAATTACTTTAAGAGCCAATCAGAAAATTCGACATGAAACCTGTCAGGCAACATACATCAGCCGTCAACTTCACTTTGTCGCTCAAGCTGTCAAAATGGTCAATTGTGCGGTGTAAATTGTTAAATAGTAATAGAAAAGTATAGTATTCTACTCGCGGGTAATGGCTATTACTCACTCGCCTGGTGCTCGTAGTGTAAACTTTATCCTCGTGAGTAATAGCTATCATTACCCGCTTATTGAATTATATACAATTTTTACATTCTTGTTTTTGAAAAGAGGCTTATAAAAGTGTAAATTTTTATTGATCGAATAAAAATCCATCGTTAACTAATAAAATTTGTACAGAATAACTAACGATGATAATAATAATAATAATGATAAACCTGTGCTTATAAAAAGCGACCGTAAAGTAAAATCAGCCAAAAAAGTCACTTTAGGGATGTTAATAAATGTTAATGTCGCCAAAACATAATATTTTTTAATGATGCCCTGTATATTATTACATTTTTGGAATTATATTTTTTCTTGATATAAAAGAGACCATACGATATCCAGATCTTGTACCAGTTTCGATTATTAAACGTGGAATATCCAAGATTGGATTTTATTTGTTGCACTAGTGTCACACTCGCACTGTATTCGAACTGTCATACTTGTCAAAATTATATGCTACACTCAAATATTTGAAGCTACAATGAAAAAATCAAACGCGATTAGTCCAGAACACAACTAGTGCAACAAATAAGATCCACTTAGTTAAGCTAGTTACTGTAAATATGAAAAAGTTTACATTATTAAAGTAAGCTACGAAAATAACATTTATTATGTTTGATAAATGACATTTCTTTAATAAAATAACCAATTATGACGTATGATACTATATAAAGAAGGTATGATATTACGCAGATTGATATTACTACCGGAAATGTGACGAGAAAATGGGTCAACATGCATCAAAAATCACGTCTCTTGCCAAAGAGTTATTTTAGCAAACGAATCAAACCAATTACCTCGCTTTTTATACATTCTTTTATTGCTCCGTGCGCTGAATTACGCTTGAGTTAATAAAAATGGCTGTGTAAGAAATCTTTTCACCGACACTTTTCTTTTAAGACAATCTATTAGAAAAGTAATTCGTCTTTACTTTAGTATTTAGTTATCGGCAGACCAATGTCGACATCGTTTTCATGTATAAAAATGTATAAAAACTTTATTGTTATGACAAAATAAACTTTTTTTAATGTGGAGAAAAACTCAATTTTGTCTTAGTTATATTCCCGGTTCTAATAGTACTAGTTCATGATGGCTAATTTTGTTCGTTATCGTTATTATGATTAATTTACTAGATATTCTTCATACGAAGAGTTATAAAAAGTGACAATGCTTAGATCTGGGGAGTGATTTAAAAATAGGGTGTTTCAGTAAGAGTTTAAATAATTCCTTATCTGCTATACATTTACATTGTTTATTTACAAATAAGTAGTTTACTAATCTTAAATTATCAGCTATATTATTAATAAACAACAAAATAAAAATGAAGGAACACATCGATGAAAGATAATAAAATATATTGTTCTAGAAAAAATCAATGTTCGTAGACTTTCGTTAGTTTTACATTATAGTTTCGTATAAGGTAATAAATAGGTAAATTTGAGGTTACATTTTATTAGTGGTAATATTTGATTATATGTTTACCATACAAATTTATTGAGGTTACAACAAATTATTGATTTTAACCTCCTTCAAGTGGCTATGACAGTACTTTCTCGTACCAGTGGCGCGCCTGAATGTTTTTCCCAGGAGGGTATAATTATTGAATGTCGTTAATATTCCGGAAATAAAACTGAAACGTTATTTATAACGTTACAGTACATATGGCTTGTCGATTAATTTCTTTACAACTTTAACTAAAAAAAAATATATATATATTTTACAAGTCAAGACAAAATAGAAAATTTTGCTACGCTATTTATAATTTTATTTATTTAAATCATTTCAATAAAATTAAATTGATTAATGGGGGATAAGAATATTGTAACAAATAGAGTCGAAATAGATAAGTAATGTAATCAGTCATCTACAATTTTACTTTAAACTGTAGTGGGTAGGTACGGAATTTGATTGAATTTTGAAACTATGTTTTAATGGTAAGTTTCTGCTCTCGAATAATTATTTTTTACTTTAAATAAACAATTTTGTAACTTAAAATACATTAAATTATAAATATATTTTTAATTTGAGTAAAAAAGACAAAGCTTGAATTACAATTGAACTTTCTAATATAATAAGTGATGATTATGTAAACATAAAAAGAGAGTACCAATATTAACTATAGGGAAAATATACCGGGTGTTCAACTTAAAGAGTTACAACTATATACCGCTTTTTATAAAAAAAAACGTTTCAGACGAAAGTTTTATAGTTTTGTGGGGAAAAACCTTTGGCTAAAATCGTTTTTTATAGCTAACCATAATATGGCCAACTTTTTTTTCGCGCAGCACATTTTCAAGTAGCTGTTACTCAAAAAGTAAAAGTCCAATAAAAAAAAATATTTCCCTCAAAAGTTTCTTATTTTTTTATATACTTTAAGAATATGTAAGAAAAAAATGGGATTCCCATTTAAAAAAACAAAGTCCACCTCGATATGGCCATATTATGGCCAACTACAAAAAAATGAATTTAGCCAAAATATTTCCCCCAAACAACTATAAAACGTTTGTCTGAAACTTTTTTCTAAAATGCATATTTTCGGCGGTATTTGACTGTAACACTTTAAAATGAACACCCCGGTATACTTGTGATTTTTTGTTGGTTGAACCAATTCAAAATTTTGAACCTTCAAGACAGCAGTTCCATCAAAACTTATTTGAGATCTTTGAATAATTATTATTTGGAACGTCAGCATAATCACTGTGGTTTTATTTATACAGCGTTTTCTATTAGAAGCTATCGATTTTTGTAACGCAATAAAACAAATTGTGAGAATGATAGGATCTATTTTTATTTTTTATTATAAAGTACATGTTTTAACATTATGTTTTAAAAATTATATCAGGTAAATGTCCGCCGCGACTTTGCCTGGTTTGTTGAATCCTGGATACCCAATTTGTGATGACGTTATCGCATAAAAGTGGCTCAATTTCAGCAATAACGCGCCTTATGGTGGCCTTTAAGGCGGCAACCGTCCGCGGTTTGTCAGCAAAGACTTTGGATTTTAGAAAGCCCCAGAGAAAAAATCCAGTGACGTTAGGTCGCAGGATCTGGGCGGCCAATTAACGTCACCATTTCGCGATATAACAGAACCTTCAAATTTTTCATGCAATAGTGTCAGTGTATCACGTGCCGTATGGCACGTAGCACCGTATTGCTGAAACCACATGTTTCTTAGATTGATCCCATCCACTGCAGGCCAAAAAAATCTCTTATCATGGCCCTGTATCGCTTGCCGTTGACTGTAAATGCCACTTCTTCGTCTTCGAAAAAACAGTAACTTTTTCGGAATGTAATGGGACCTCATGCATCTCCTGTGAGTTTTCGTCACTCCAAATTCTGCAATTTTGCTTGTTTACAAAGCCACTTAACCAAAAATAAGCCTCGTTACTAAACATTATGTTTCGCCCAAAATCAGGATCGATCTCCAGCTGCTCTATCGCCGAATTAGCGAATGCACGCCGCTGCCTATGATCGTTGGGCTTTAGTTGTTGGGTTAATTGCACTTTATAATGGTGAAGCCCTTATGCAGGATTCGCTAAGTTGTCGTCGAAGACAGGCCAAGTTCTTGAGGCCGACGCGGAATGGACTGTTGCGGATTCTCACGGGATCTTGCATTTCGCAGACGTACAGGCACTATCTGATCTGCCACGGACCCAGTTGTTTCGAATTTGTTTATTAAACGGCGAATTGTGGATTCTACAGGACGATCGTTCAAACCATAAATGAAACGTTTGCCGAATGGAACATTGGTTTTGATAATTTTTTTTCACAATTTAGACGCGTTGCTCAGTCGGGTAACGCTCTATAATGAAATGCAGAAACTAGCTGAATACGGCTGCCAAAGATAGCGCCTATGTGACTATCGACATGCGCTGTTGTATAAAAATTAATAAAGGAAAATTTTTTCCAATAAAAATTATATCATTCTTAAAGGTTAAAACTAAACATATAGAAAAATCTTACAAACTTGAGATCACGTTTTGCCTAACTCAAGGTGCCAATAATTGTCATTTATTTCTATGATTAAAGTTTTAAAAGGTTTAATTAAAAAAATACTGTTACTGCACCTTTTTATTACAAAAAATCCAAAACATTTTTGATATAATTTTCAAACAACATAACTGTACTTAAAATACGAAGGTTTTCATTCTGAAGACACCTAATTTACCAAATTACTCTAACGTAGAAGCTGGTCTTCTTTAATAAAAAAGAACTAGCTATATTATAAATATTTAAACACATTTTTAATGTTTATTAAGGGGATTGACTAAGCAAACGTACACGTGTCATACTTTTTTTGTTAACCAAATCATATTTTTGGTATATTTATAGTATCATGTGATATCAAACGAGTACCAATTCCGAAATAGTATTGTATTTTAAGAATATGAATTTTATTTTGTAACTTAGAAATATGTTGACTTAATTGAAATTTTGTATCTAGCATCTACATACATTTAGTTATAAGAAAAATAAAAGATTGATATGACGTTAGTATAGTTTAATTTAAGGTAATATTAGAAACTACGGATAGGTACTGTTATACAGGTGCGTCCTACATCACAAACAGAATCCAACACTTGGTTATGAATGTTCGCAAGCATTATGTACAGAGAATTTACAAATAATAATAATCCGGTCTTTTGACTTGAGTCGCGCATGGTGTTATCGAAGATATGAACTCAATTCATTTTTTCTATATCTTCAAAATCATATTTAATGGTAGAGATAAATGTTTAATTAGCTCGGCCGTCTCTAAAGTCTATTCAGGATTTTTTGACGATCGCTAGCAATGTTGGCAAAACAAAGTAGTCCCTATATCGAAGCTGATTACTGTTAATTTTTTTTTACAGGGTTCCTGCTATTTCATAGGGTCAGTATTCATATTTCTTAAACAGCAACAGATAGAAAGTTACTTAAATTAGACAACAGTTGCGCAATTTTGTGCTCATTAAAATGGTGCCAAGAAACCTTTGATATTAACAGGGAAGTCCAATCCTGATAGCTAGGGGTGAATCTACACTTTGATGCAGACCCTACCTCTGGTCCTAAAAAAATATTTATTTATAAACTTACACATTAAAATTTGTGCATACATAATGTTAATTAGGGTCAGTGGAAGAGTTTCCTAAAGTTTTACAATTCAAAATGCCCTGATTCTAATAAAAAAGGAATAAAACCAAGGAAAAATAGGTCAATAATTTTAAGAAATGTTTTACCAGTTTGTGTTAGTAAAAGGTCATAGACTAAGACAAAGACATTGCATGATTTATGTAAATAGTTTTATAGTGATTAGAAATATTTTAATATAAAAAAGTGTAGAGAGGAAAGTTTCAAAAACATTTTCAAAATATAATAAATCATCCTTGTATGTGGTTTTTGACACAAAATTTATGAAAAAATACACCTAACTAGGCTGTGAAATACAGGTTTAATAAAATCAATTTTCGTGGAAATTGATGGAAGTCTATAAAAAGCTGCTGCATAGTGAACGTCTTATAATTGACATTGATATTAAAGAACATCTACATTACCTGCAGACTCATTTTTTTGGATTCTTCTGGAAAACCTCTAGAAATTTTGGACTCCAGAACATTATTTTCCAATAATAATGATCGAAATTCTTCACGTCGGTGGATACTTCTTTTAAGAAAAATTATAAGGTACCGTAATATATCATTTTATGAGCTCATCATTATATTTTGAATCTTGCAAGGTTTTAAAAAAATAAACAAAAATAACGAAATGCATTTATCTTAAAGTCAATAAATACTAGTAGTTTATTAAAATCAGAATTACAGTGATTTAAGATATACAAACCAGTGAACTTTCCTAAAAACATTCTCCATTTCATCTTATTTATCTATAAACATTAACTAATATCGTCCTAACTTTCAAATTTTGACATTCAAATTTTGTCATGAACTATCAGTGTTTGCTTTTTTATGTGATTATGATTACCCAATTCTCTTTGAACACTTATTTTTGTAAGCAATTATTTTTAACTTGGTTTTAATTGTCCATTTATGCCTATTGTCATAGGCGCCGGAACTCAAAAATTGCTTTGGGTGCCCGGCCTCTGCGGGAAATGGGGCTCCCCCCCCTCCACACTCCACCTAGGGTCACCACCGGTTTTTTAAAAGCAATATAGAAGCCATTTTAAAGCGTTAATTTTATAAAAAATTTCTTGAAAAAAAAGTATTGTTGGAGTTTTGAGGATTGAAGCGATAGACGTGAGTATCAACAATTGGTAGGCTTCCTCCCTAAATCGAGATATCTGCTCGGTGCAGCTACCAGTGGTATTCAGTGGTATTGCGGTGGTAGAGTACCAATGAAATAATTAGAAACACAATTTAAAAAATTATTAACTATCATGAATTTAGAAGATTTTTGATGATTTATTAATACACATATTATGCAGTATTCTATACATACAGCGTGGCCATTTTAAAACCAAATGGCCAATTTTGGGAACCCCAGGTCATTTACGAAAAACATTCAACGTCAATTTTTGATTTTAGGGGGAAACATTTGTTTGCCAGTTTCACCCCCTGAACAAAAACCCTCTAGCAGGGGTGAAACTATTTTGAAAGTATTTTTACCTAGGTTATAACCCTAGAGTTTTAAATCGCTACTGTCTTTCTAGCCATGATCTTTTAACGATTTTTATTTTCTTTAAATGCTTACCATTTACTCGAGTAAATGCTGACCCTGTGCCTCCACGCAATTATAGAAGTTTTGTTTAAAACGCTCTCGGACATTTTGAAGCATCTGTGGGGTGATTTGATGACATTCATTAATTATTAATTTTAGTTTTTAAGTGGCTCCATAAAAAATCTAACGGGGTTAGATCCGGAGACCGTGGGGGCCACTTAATACTTTCTCTTCTTCCGATCCATTGACCTGGAAACATTTCATCCAAATACTGTCGAACAATCAGTGCAAAATGGGGTGGCGCACCGTCTTGCTGGAATATTAAGTTGTTTGCTATGTACTATTCGTCATTGTCAATCAACCCTAGTAATGCTGATTCCAGATACATTTCTGCGGTTAAAGTTCCAGGTAAAAAAAGGGTCCAATTAAGCGGTTACCAAAAATGCCAGTCGAAGCATTCAGTTTTTCCGGATGTTGCGTATGCACTTCATGAAATATTTTGGGATTTGAAACGGACCAATAACGAGAGTTTTGACGATTTACCGTACCATTTAGGAAAAAAGTGTATTCGTGAGAGAAATACACCTTGAAAAGAAATTGCTGATCATTTATTGCCCGTTCACAAAATTGTAATCGCCTATCAAAATCGTATTCGTTAAGTTCTTGTACCAGATGTATTTTGTAGGGATGAAACTTGTTTTTTTAATATCTGAATACTACTTCTCCCAATACCAGATGTTATCGCTAACTGTCTTGTACTCAATGTGGGTTCTTGAACAACATACTCTAAAATCGTCACATTTGTAGCTTTTTTTATTTCACGTTTTTTGTTAGCTACTGACCCCGTTTCCCAAAATTTTTCGACTAACTGCAAAATATACTTTCGATTTTGATGTTGATTTTTAAACAGTTTAGCAGTTCTATTAGCATATTCATTGTTCGCAAAAAAATTATTCGCACCCTCTCAGCAATTGAGTAAACCATTATCACTGATATGCCACTTTTATATCGACTCTACAACGAAATAAACGAAACCTTACTACTTTACAGCGACCAAAGCAAGTCATCTGATAACAATAATTGAAGGTCACAGGAATACAACTAGAATTGTTACAAAAAAATACTTTTTTATGACAATGTTAAACTGGATTTGTACTTTTGGTGAGCCATTGTATGAGCTACGTAGATAGCGATGTAGGGCTCATAATCTTGCTAAAAATACCTTCAAAATAAGATATCATTCGACCCCTCTTTTTATTTAAGATTTTAGGGGTGAATCTCACCCCCGCCAGAAGGTTTCCGTTCAAGGGGTGAAACTGGCAAAAAATGTTTCCCCCTAAAACCAAAAATTGACGGGTTTGAGCGTTGTAGTAAATGACCTGGGTTACTCGCAAGCACAACTAGAGAGTTAATTATGACTCTCAATGAAGTCGCCCAAAGCCGACTCTGTTATTTATTTACAACCCGCGATATGAAGTCGAGCGCTGGCCATATAGAGACAAACGCATTCCTTCGAGAAGCTACCAGAGAAAGCGGCCGAGTCATAGATGACGAAAATCAAGAGTTTCTATACGGTCGAGAATGTTCTAGTGCAGAGCTGGCTTTATATTAATATCTCTAGTTTGTCGATCTAAGTTTCAATTTAACTGCTGTATAGAAATAAATAAATTAGATTTGTGAGTTATAATAGTGTCTAAGTAATAACTAAATTAATTAGTGTTATAAAAAAATTATAAACAAACTGTTTTTAAATTAAAGAATCGTTACAGAGCGTTCTTTTTTAACGGTGCTTGATGATCTGCAGCAACTTCCAAATCTTCTCTCTTCTCCCCTCAAGCATTTGCTAGATAGCATATGGACAGGGTGATTCTTTTATCATGAGAAATGAGTTTTTCTCGTAAACGGCTGCAGCAAATTGAGTTCTGTAAAAAGTATTTTATTTACACCAATTGATGCTTGAAACTGGGATGGATATGGAAGTTATAATTATGCGACGCTTCACAGACTTTTTTGTCAGAAGCATACCATTTTTATTTCAGAAATTGAAGGATCTCTTCAATATAAACACTTTTTAAATACCACTTTTTTTTATCTAAAACCATTCAAAAATTACAGACTAGTTTTTATGTTTTAAATTTGTCGATTGTCATACAAAGAATGCATGGTTTTTTAAATTTCACTAAATCAGGTAGGCTTTGATACTTACTATTTTAATAGAAATAATTAAAATTACTTTGACAAATTCAGACATCAATCAATATAATCCAAGTTTGTTTTTTCAAAGCCTACCTGATTTAGTGAATTTTAAAAACCCATGCATTCTTTGTATGGCAATCGACAAATTTAAAACATAAAAACTGGTCTGTAACTTTTGAATGGTTTTAGATGAAAAAACATGGTATTTGAAAAAAGTGTTTCTATTTCTGAAATAAAAAGGATATGCTTCTGAAAAAAAAATTGTCGAAGCGTCGCTTAATTATAACTTCCATATCCATCCCAATTTCAAACATCAATTGGCTTGAACATAAGGTTTTATACACCAAGAATAATAAACCCTTAAGTCCAAGTTCAACGCGTTGTCAATGACAAGTGACTGCGACTTTTCTATCACAAAAAATACAGCTCCGAACGATAATATTTTCAGAAATTGTTTTTAAAATGGGTTCAGAGTACGGTAAATAATGGTGGAAAGACTATGTGTGTTTTACTTTTAATACATAATATTTTTAAGTGATATTTAACAAATAATTAAAAGTTATGGACTTTTCACCATTTTTATAGTATTTAAAAGTTAAACTCTTTTATTTTTGCCCTAATTATTTCAGGAAACTTGTGTTGAGATTTAAAAATATACTGTCGATGAGGTGGCGCCAATTTGCAACCGTGCTAATTCGAGATATATATTTTATTAAGCTCACTGTGTTATGTATTTGTTGACATTAAAAGGGATATAAATTTAAAGTAACATCTTCAAATGAAAAATCGTTTTCTAACCTAAGAAAAAAGTTGAGTCAAGAAAAAGCTTTATTATTTTGCATTAGCATTAGGATTAGTGCAATGTGCAGTGTCACAGCTCACAACTCTGACAATCAATCAAACACTGATGCCGCATCGAGTCATTCTATCGCTCTACCAACTTGGGCCACGACTGCTTCTACATTTCACTTATTGGCACTTTTATCATAGGTGCTCCGTACCTAGTTTAAAACTGCTCTGGGTGCTTTTGTACCCAGAGCTCCCAGGGATTCGGCTCCTATGCCTATTGTTTTTGTGCCAAGGACATTTAAATGGCCTTATTCACTTAATTGAAACTTTTTGGCACAAAAACAAACATTACAACGATTGTTTATTGATGGGAACTAAAAAACTTTTGAGTATTTCTCGTGTATACAATTCCACCATGCATTCACAACGGCGAACAGCTGATGCCGCGGCCGGCTAGAAGAAAAACCACCTGATGACGTTGTTGATGCGCAGACAGACGAACCTCGAACACACACCTGACTTAAGCGGATCACGCTCGATTGTGGAACGGTACGTTCTAAAATGATCGTAATTTAAATTTAATTTTTTTTGTTACTAGCTGGAACAAATTATTACAGGAAATTGAAGATTTTGGAAAGAAATAGCGGTGTGGCAGGAACGAGCTTTGCTGGCACCCAGGACATACTTTTGTTCAATATATTTTTTGTTAATAAAGAATGTATGGTATGTCATTCATAAATGATTAATCTAATAATTTGCAAAGCAAGTTCATACACACTTAGCTAAATAACTTATCTAACAATTTTCATCAAATCTCATTAAACAATATTATGTTTAAACAATATTAAATTAAATCAACAACCACACATCACATAATAATAAATAGTCAACATTTGCTTTTATAGTCAGTTTTAGTGAAGAAATCATATTGTTAATGTAAATATTGTCAATAAAAATTTGTAAAAAGATATAAATTAGTGTTGTGGTGAGTTCAAATAAATTAAAAAGCTTTTTAGTGAACATAAATTAAATAACATATTATTCAAATAAATGTTATAAGATCTTTTAAATCACTAATTAAAATACAAAAACAATATTATAATGCTAATATCTATAATAAAACAATTATCAAAAATGTGCAAGACACAATGTACATAAACAATTCACCTATTTATAGATTACAAATGACCGGCCGTAAAAATTAATTTAAATTGCGAATAGCTTATTTTTTAAATTTAATCACCGCATTAGTTATTTATTAATGAAGATTGGTTATACGTTTTTATGTCGGATGGAAAGGCGGGTCTGAGATTGACGTATTACCAGACAGGGCAAAGCGAGCATTGGATGATTAATATTCAGTTTTATACAAATTTTATGGGCTTTTGATTGATTATTCCTAGGCTAGGAAAGTATGAATGAACTAGCATTTTCAATATTAGCTCGTCGATAATATTTTCATAAATCAATTTCTTATTTGGTTAGGGTAGGTCTAAGTTCGAGACTAAATGCTAGAGTTTTTAAGATGATTAGATGTTTTTTTTGGCACTCGCCAACTTCCAGAAACCTACACTTACAATATCTGTATCGAATTTTCATACAATTATTGAAGACAATTTTTCGCCTCCACCAAACGGCTATAAGCGACGTAACAATTCGTATTTAATACTCTTGTGTGTTTGAATCCTTTGAGTGCTTCAGAGCAAGATAAAAATAGCATACAGTTTAAAAGAAAAAACGCGCTGATTGTTGAAGGCAGTTTAAAAAAATGTGTTATCGGGATTGTAAAAAGCCGTCTACAGGTCATCTAATTAAAAATCATCTTTGTAAATTTTAACATTGTTTATGTGTACTAGCATTTGTAAAATTTAGTTTAATTTGCCTACTCAGGTTTGGAAAATAAATGTAAAGCGAAGCCACCAAAATTTTAAACGCTAACTTCAAACTTCATGGGATGAGCGATTCCACCAATATTTTAAATAACTTTACTATGATTAGGTCGCATACACCAAAATTATTAAAGATCAATTAATTACAGGTTATTTTTTATACATACTTGGTGTTAGTATATTCGACCGGCAACGTTTTACCCAGAGAGCTCTTGTTAATTGTTGAACTTTAATATAGGAACATGGACCCATAAAGGACTTAAAAGTTAGAAATAAAAATTCAAAATTTTCCATAAATTAAAAACGTTTTTTAAATTTGTTTTCAAATTTGGTGACCGATATGCTTTTTAAGAAAATATTATTTTGACATAAACTAACTTTTGAATAATTAAAAAAAAAATGTAAAAAACAAATGAAATTTCTGTCTACAAACTATCTATAATAACTCCATAACTAGACATACTATAAAGTTCATATTTTAAATAGAATATGTATACATATTCACATTTTATAGTTTTATGTACTGTCAATTCATCGCAAGTCGTCAAAGAGTAAGAAAAAGTTGAAAATGTTAAAAAAACTTTAAAAATAAAACGTCTGTCAAAAAACTATACAATAACTTCATAACTAGTCATACAATCAAGTTTAGATTTTTAAAAAATGTTGTCTATACATAACCCTATTTATAAGAGGTATTGTCAATTCATCGCAGGCCGTCAAAGAGTAACAAACCATTAAAAAAAACCTCAAAAAATGTCTGTCAACAAACTATCTACAATAACAGAATAACTGGATTTACTATCAAGTTCATATTTTGAAAAGAATAAGTCTATACATATCCATATTTACTAGTGGTACTGTCAATTCATCGCAAACCGTCAAAGAGTAAAAGAAATTAAAAATAGAAATTAATAAAAAAAAAAAATTAAAAATGAGACGTATGTCAAGAAAATATCTACAATAACTCCATAACTAGTAATACTATCAAGTTCAGATCTAGACAAAATTTGGTTTATACATATCCCTATTTATTCAATTCATCGCAAGTCAAAGAGTAAAAAAAATAAAATACAAATAACCTCAAAAAATGACTAACGTCTGTCAACTAACTACAATAACTTCGTAACTAGTCATTCTATCAAGTTCAGATTTTGACAAGATTTAGTCTATACATATCCATAACATACTCGTACTCATATTTTAAAAATAATAAGTCTACATATTTCCATATTTAATAGTGGTACTGTCAATTCATCACAAGCAATCAAAGAGTAAGAAACAATTGAAAATATAAAAAAACTTAAAAAATGAAACGCCTGCAACAAACTATCTACAATAACTCCATAAGTTTATACATATCCATATTTAATAGTGGTACTGTCAATTTAAAGAGTAAGAAAAAATTAAAATTGTAAAAACGTTTAAAAATTAAAGATCTGACAAACTATCTACAATAACTCCATACTAGTCAAAATCTCTACTTGATAGTATAACTAGTATGAAGTTGTTCTGTCGTAGGGTAGTTAATTAATAAAACACCTGTAATATTTCCAATACTTATTCTTTAACTACCGATTTCCAACTGGCTTGTACCTATGTACTTCGTCTAAACAGTTTTATCGCGAAGTCCATATAAAAACCCATACCAAGAAATATTGAACAGGGTCGGCGTCAGGCCGCAAAGCCCGTATATAACAAAAGTTATTGTAGATATTTACTGAAACATTTTTAAAGTTTTTTTTATTTTTAATTTTTGTTTACGGCTTGCGACGCATTGTCAGTATCACTAATAAATACGAATATGTATAGACTTACCTAATAGTATGTCTAGTTATAGAGTTATTGTTGATAGTTTGTTGACAGACGTTTAAATTTTTAGAGGTATTTTTTAAATTTATAATTTTTTCTTATTCTTCAACGGCTTGCGATGAATTGTCAGTACCACTATTTAATATGGATATTGTGACGCGGAGCCAACCCTGTGTAGCGCGACCTTGAAAGTCTGCCACCCGACTCATGCTCAAAACGACGGAATCTTCTAGTATGCCGCTGACGCTTCGAGAAACTACCGTTGAGTCATAGAGATGGAATTTTCGGGAGCGTCTAGAGACTTCTCGTAGCAGAGTTGGACTTGGTATAAATAGCCCTACTCATCGGCGATCAGTTTAGTTTAGTATAGAGTATTGGACTGAACACAAATTGTAATAAATAAATTAGAATTGTGAGTTAGTGTCTAAGTATTATATAAATTAATTAGTACGTCTTAAATAAATTGTAAATAGTGTGTTTTAAATAAATAAACTATAAATAAATTAGACTATGGTTACAATATTTATAGACTTATTCTTTTTAAAATATGAACTTGGTAGTATGTCTAGTTATGAAGTTATTGTAAATAGTTTGACAGACGGTTTATTTTTATAGGTTTTCTTAACATTTTAAATTTTTCTCACTCTTTGACGGCTTGCCATAAATTGACAGTACCTTTATTAATTAGGTTCAGGGCCGCCGAGAGTCATGTCGGGTCCTGGGACAATTTTCCAGGTCGGGCCCCACGACAAAAACTTCTCTTTAGTGAAATGTCTAAAAAAAGGTCTTCAAGCAAAAACTTCTTCTCCTCTTCAGTGAAATCTCTAAAATAAAAAACAAAAACGTGGTCTTCAAACAAAAACAAAACAGTTGAGAAGCACCTCTTGACGACGTTGTCAACTACATCAAATCTTTAGGCTGGCTCACGAGCTAGGAGGTGCCTATCAACTCAGGAGGTTGCACAATGGGCCTCATGAGGCCTAAGTGCCGTAAGTTAACCCACCCTCCGCGCGTTACAGATACAGAAGGGTGTAGTGATTAATTTTAATTTTCGTAAAGTAAACTAAATTTTCAATTTCTTATTTCAAACTAAAAATTAAAATTAAATAATAGTTAGTTCGTGCCGATACGCATAACAACTTTCCGTCATAACGTCATTCACGTTTTTTGGCTTTAATGCACCCTACAATTCCTAAGTTTTTAACTCGTAAACTCTTTGATAAAATTGTTCCATTTTCTTTCCAGGCCTCGGCTGTCAATTATGTTTATTAAAATTTCATAGCGTTTCTAACTCAATCTCCGTTTTTCGTTTACTCTATCCGGACCAAACAGAAAAAAGTTATTTGTTAACGAAGTCTCTCAGCGGGACTTCGAAGGCCGCAGCAAGGGGCCGCGCTTTTTTTACAAATCATCACATAAATGACCCATCACTTACTTATTTACTACATGTAAGTGCGTAACATTTAAATAATTAAAAATAAAGTAGATTTTAAACCTGCATTTATTTTACCCTAGAATGTTATCGTTTAATTTCTTCCGCTTGTTGGTATCGACACGTAAAATTTACGTATTCAAACATTTTTTATATGTAAACTTTGTAAAATTACCTGTTTTATTTTTTTTTTATAGGAATATTAAGTAGTAATCACCATATTAAAATAAAAAAATTACAGTAACTGAATATAAAAAAAATCTAATGTGTCCAACACATGACTTTCCTATCTAGTTATTATAGGCTTTTTCTGGTTATTTTGTACAACCTATTGCAGCACCTCTATAAATATTTAGAGGATAAACTAAATATATACATTTTCCACATACATCCACCTCGAAACATTTTTCTAAAGATACCCATTGAAAACGAAAATACTAAAAACTTTAAATTTAGCACTTTTCCTACAATTTTTCCATCACGGTCCGTTTACCCCGTAATCACAGTAACAATATATTTTATTTACAACCATATATGTATTGTTGTCATTACTAATGTCATTGAAGGTTGGGAAGTGTCACATTACACACCTCTACTTCCCGCCCTCACTTCCCGCCCTCACTTCCCGCCCTCACTTCCCGCCCTCACTTCCCGCCCTCATTTCATCTATTCTAGATGAATATTTTTTATATTAAAAAAAAAAATTGTTTGACAAATTTTATAATACCTATTTAATGACAAACAATAAAAAACAACAATGATCTAAAATATAACAAACTATACTTATTGATATTTATTATTCGCGAATTTAATATCCGGCTTTATCTGACATTTATTTATATTGGTGACAGTTGTTTACCCCATAATCACAGTAACAATATATTTACCTACTTGATTATTCTGAGAAAACCGCGCGCTTGGTTATTTGTCGTTAAATGTAATATTTCAGGTATGTTCAGAACAAAACAGAGATTTATTAACTTTGATCGAAATATGATGGTTGTAAATGAAATAGTATACAAACCTCGGAAGGAAGTTTCATTCCTGTCTCGAGATCATAGCTAACCTCGACGCTTCGCGTCTCGATGATCTAACTAATCTCACGACAGGAATGAAACTCTTCCCACCTCGGTGTGTAATATACTATACTTGATTATTCTGAGAAAACCGCGCGCTTGGTAATTTGTCGTTAAATGTAATATTTTAGGTATGTTCAGAACGAAACAGAAATTTATTAATTTTGATCGAAATATGATGGTTGTAAATAAAATAGTATACAAACCTCGGTAGGAAGTTTCATTCCTGTCTTGAGATCATAGCTAACCTCGACGCTTCGCGTCTCGGTGATCTAACTAATCTCACGACAGGAATGAAACTCTTCCCACCTCGGTGTGTAAAATACTATTAATTGCATAGGTATTATTTATTTTATTTCATGTTCACTTTCAAATAATAAATTTTACTTACTTTAACTATCTTCAGATTTATTCACACTGTATAATGCGCTGATTTACAATAAAATAATCCAATAAACAGCTGATTCACAATACTTACAGCTGTAAACAGGCGAATAACCGTCAACCAACAATCACCTTGGAAACAAAATAACAAAGAACGAATTACATTTGGCAAGAATATGAGAATAAAGCAAATTTCGATCATCTAAAATCTTAAAATCTAAACCCTCCGATGGGCAAACGCGTTTAAGCAATTTTCGACTTATCCAAATTCACTAGCGTCATCTATTGGCAATATCCATTTGGGTCCAATTACTCTTCCATAAGGTGATACTACTAGTAGTTCTTTATACAGTGATTTAATATACTCGAATACTAGATCACTGGACTTTGAGAGATGAGCGGGTGATGGTTCTAGATCAGAAGGACAAGCACCTTGCGAATGTCAAGGTGCGATCTATTAAAATTTTGAATGTATTGATTTATTTTGTGCTATGTTGTTTTGTTCGAGCGGCAATTGTGTCTTGATGAGATAAATAAACCATCAAAAGGCTGTCTGGCGATTATATAGTATATTCGACCGAGAACGCTTTACCCCAGAAAGCTCTTGTTAATTGATGAATTTTAATATAGGAACATGAACCCTTAAAGGCTTAGTTACCGAGATACAGGGTGTTGAAAGTTTGAAATTAAAATTCAAAATTTGCCATAAATCAAAAACGCCTTTAAATATTTTGTTTCAAATTTGGTGACAATATGTTCTTTAAAAAAGTAATATTTTGATAAACCTTTGAACATTTTTATCAGTGGCGTGCTATCAAGGTTAGTGGCAACTTTTTTTACGCCAAACATTTCTGGTTATTATTTTTTTAAATACCTCTTCATTTTTAGGTAAAAAAGTAATTGCCTTTTATGGAGCTAGAAGTAGGAATGTGCTTCTAAACAAAAGTCTGTATGTACTTTGATTATTTGTAATGGCTCAATATTTTTAAATTCTAATATAGTAAGCACGTATTAAATTTTTAATAGTTCGTATATTTGACAAGATTTTTAAAGACGTTTTTGGTTTATTTTCATTTCAATCTTTTAAGACCCTTTATCTTGGAAACTATCAAAATTTACTAATTAACGAGTAGTGTCTGTAGTAGAGAGTTGTTGGTCGAATATAATAATACCCTTTATAAAAAGAAGACATGAAATATTTATCAATATCATTAATATGCGTAATAACGCTGCAACAATTACAGGATTTTCATCTAAAACTCTTGGTATACCAAGTGGGGAATTGTGATCTTTCTAAAGTAGGCCAAGACCAATAAGGATGAGTCATATCCGAGATAACTATTAGGCATTCCAAACAAAATGGCTACCAGTGGATTTTGACAGGTTATGATATAGCAAGGTCAATGAAAATAGATAGTTACATAGATTGATCATCTACATTTTTCAAAATAAACATAAGCTTATTTCTTGAAGTAAAAATGTAGGTAATTATTATTTTACTATATTTAAAGGATAAATATTGCGAGGCAATATGGCCGCTCGTAAACGACCCGCTTTGAGCAATCTATATAACTATATATGTATCATTGACCCTGTCAATGACTCACAGGTTTACTTCTCAGCAGTTTGACAGGGCGTTGGAATGTTTAATGCATGGCTATGAATTAAATCCAAACTAACACTTAAAAAAAGAAAAATTGAACGATCCGATATTCATGATTTTTTTGGACCACTCCTTATAAAACCGTAACAGTATTTATTAATATTTATGGGAAATAATACCATATTTATAAGTCAAATTAAATCTCGAAAGAATTCCTGCTAATGCAACACCAGATAAAAAGGACGATTCGATAAAATATTTGCGAATAATTCAAATATCAATCGCGAGTTTCTCGACGTCTACCACCGTTACAAATATCCAAAAAAATTGAATTAGTACGTTTTTAATTAAATTCTTGGAAACCAACGCGTTTTTCCTTTCTCTTTTAAATGAAGTGTCGACAGGCCCGTGCTTGTCAAGAAGGGGACAATACAGCATTATTCTCAAATTAATATCAAGTTTGGATACAAGGTGCTTTTCGTCGTTTCTTTCTTACTTTTTATTTAACGGCATTAAAGCTCAAATGATGTTATTTAAATTAAATGTAAGATTAAATTTTAAAGTGTACAGTAAAAATAATAATAATTATAAGATTAAATCATTAAAAATAATATACTGCATTAACAATATAAAGTTGGTAACAAGGTTTATTGCTTCTATTTTATTTCTTTGTCCATTTTTACCATGGAGGTAGTAGGGAGAGGAGTCGCTACTCGTGTACTGAAGCGGTATCACCTGCGCCATATTGTTCCGTACTAATGTCATTAGTGACATTTACTTATAACTTTTGTGGTATGTGTTTTATTTTAAGGTATTTATTGCTTTCGTTTTATTTTTATATAGTGTTAGTTGAAAGACCTTGAGGATGTAAAGGTATCTTGTACTTTACGAGATTGTACACACCTAGATCGTGTAGAAATCAAAAAATTTTAGGAAATAACCATTGAATTATAGGTATAATATATCATAAGCTAAGATCATAAGTTAGTGAACAGAGACGCAATGAAAAAAAATATGATTATCTAAACATTATTATTTGCACATTTCCAAAGAATTCGGAAAAAAATTGACCAAATTGATACCGTTTTTTCATAGAGATTATTGGTAACCGACCAAATATAGTGTCCTGTATTGAAGACATTTCAAGGAAACATATTTTGATCGATCTTCATTTTGTAGATAAATGGCTACGTTCAGCAGAAAAAAATCTGATCGGGATCTGTTTCAGATCAATTTGCAACAGTTTTAAAGTCTGCTGAACAGTATTTTTTTGCGTTTTGAGCAAGAAACTGTAGTGACATTTATTAAAGCCATGTAACTAACCTACAAACTCCAAATTTATGATTTTATATTTTATCTGTGGAACGTGTGTAAATTAAAAAGTAAAATATAAAAGGGTATTGTGTATAATAGCAAAAGCAACTATTGTAAAGAAAGCTTGAGTGACACAATGGAAGGCAATATTTTAATGGTCGCCCTTCACGATATCTTAAATAATATATTATTATAAAATTGACGGGACCTCCATTCACTACCAGATGCTTTTCTTTAGCAGTCACCTGAACTTTGAAAATTTGATCGAGATCTAGGTCAAATAACCTTAGAACTTCCATGTTTTAAATCGGCATCCTCGTCTTTAATCTATTTTTAAGTTGACCTTAACCTCAAAAACAGAATACGCAACATGTGTACTAGAAAGGTAGCATACATTAAATGCGCTCCAAAAAATGGCGACTGATCCGACTACTGTTTCGCGCAACGTTGAGAAAAGAAAATAAGTAAACTGTAGCGTCTGCTGAACACAGCCAATGATGTTATCACATTAATTTACTTCTTTATAAAGTTCTATTGACACGTCCGTAAAGTTAGCACTTTGTAATTTTGGATTTTTGAATATTGGATAATTTGTCGCTTTTCTTTCGTAAATTTGTGGTTCATCAGCTTTTCAAAATAACCCCTGGTAGTGCCAACTTATAATAAATCAAAATTTTATGGTAGTTTTACAGCACAGATGGCTCAAACAAAATCTGTTATTTTAAAGAGCCGGCCGTCAAAAGGTTTGGTTTAATTAAGAATTTTACCTGAGCCGCCCGGTATTGTGGAAAATAAAGAATACCCTTATTTTAATTCCTTTTAAGACTCTGATGAGCGCACGGTTAGTTAAATTAGAGGGTATTTGTTTGTATTATTATTTTTTTGTTACTATTTTAAACTTAAATAATTGTAATTTAACCGTCAAGGTGCTATGATTATAATATTTAGATATAAAATAGATATGCTTACCTACTCTCGAAGATCAGGAAACGTGAAAGTCTCTGACTCACTATATTCACTTGATGAGTTATTATTTACTGATATTATTAAAGGTGGCACTGTAATATCGACATCCAAGATTTTGTCCAGATTGCACATGTTTTCTTCCTCTTTTAACACATGCTCGATTGCCTTTTGCCAATTTTTCTTCGTAACAAGTGATATGGAGGTTTCTAACAATGCTTCTATATCTTTTAACTTAAATGTCGTATTATGTCGACCTACATATTCTTTAACTTGTACCCATATCAGTTGAATAGGATTTAGTTTGCAGTGACAGGGAGGAAGACGCACATGAATACCATGTGTTTTTACACTACATAACGTACTGGAGGCTTATTTAATTTAATTTTATAATTTATAGTAGTTCTATTTTTATTGATTTTTCTGGAAAGTTAATGTTTCTGTTAGTCACTGTTAGTCACTTAACGATATCATCTTTCTTCCATGAAGTATTTGGCACACGTTCAAATAGACGGGAATGATAACTAGCGTTATCCGTTACTATAACTGAACCCTTTGGTAAATGTTTAATCATCTGCTGAAAATATTCTTCAAAAAAATCGGTGTTCATATCTTCATGGTAGTCTCCTTAAGATTGAAATATTAAAGAACCACGTGTTGAAAACCCGTCATCACTTTCAATATGAGTTATAATTAGACGTCGTCCTTTACCGGAAGGAACTTTCAATTCTGTATATAATACACTATAATGTCAAGGTAGAAAATAGTTTACTTCTGGCCAATGTGTCCAAGGTATTGTCTTTATTGGTAACATTGTTCAACTGACGGTAATCCACAGAGAATCTAGTAGTTCCATCCTTTTTCTGGACCAGGACTACCAAAGAGACCCATGGGCTGGTAGAAGGTTCATTTCCTGAACAATATTTTCAGCTTCCTCTCTCTTAGCCTTTGGTAATCTTCAAGCTGATTGACGAATCGGCCTGGCGTCACCAGTGTCAATTTTGTGTTTTACGACAGAAGTTCGTCCTATTTTTCCGCCTTTTGGTACAAAAATATCACGATATCGTCGAATAAATTCATTTATTTTCTTTTTCTCTAATTGATTCAGAGATTGACCAGCAACTGCAAGCATTTGCTCAAATTTGTCGTTGAAATTATCAGAAGTTGTCTGACAAATTATGGAAGTTACTGATACACAAGTTCCGATTCTGGTCTCTTTCTTGATGGTAATCGGGTGATCATTAACGTTTATAAGACGGACTGGAATCTCTTTAGCAGTCGTGACCAACCCTCTTCCGATCAGAATTCCAACCTCTCCATCGTGGTTCCAAGGTTCCATCATTACATGTGTTTCTTCTTCCATAGTTTCTTGAAACCGTGCTACTATAACGGTTTCACTTCTGCCGGGTACCACCGTATCCTCCTGTAAAGCAACTGGCACGGTACTGTCCCCATATGGATGTAGGAATACCTCTTCGCACCAAATTTAATCACTCTGTTCTTAAAGTCTAACTGGAAACCATGTAAGTTTATTACATTCATTCCAAGTACAACATCTTCTTCGATATCAGGACAATAACAGTATGAGTGAACTTTTCTGTACCAATTCCCAATTGAACCTGGATTTCCCCATGTATGTTGGCACTTTCACCTGTAGCAGTCCGTAGTCGCAATCTTGTTGGTAGAAGTTTCTTATGGTTATTTATGATTGTTGGTCGTATAATGGTCCTAGTTGCTCCAGTATCCACCAAAAGTGTATACTTTTTACCATTTACTTCGCCGTCTACGTATACACTATCATCGCGACATTTCAAAGAGGATATTAGTATGAGAGGGTCTTTGGAACGGTTTCGGGTCAAAGCTGTCCCCTCTAGGCCGTCTTTAGTTATTGGGACCCTAGGGCGTTTGCACGAACTGCGTACATGTCCCAGTTCACCGCAATTCCAGCACCTGATGGTCATTGTCTTCATCTTTCTATTAGTAAGGCTCTTCTTCATATTAACCAATTGGTCGATTTTATCTGCCCCTTCTTCTTCTTTTACAGTCCTAACTTTACTGTATCCTCCAGAAGCCTGCGTAGCTGCCTCATACTCTAGAGCAGCGGACAAGATATCGACCAATGTTTTGTGACGGGCTAAGTAGAGTGTTTTCTGCATCTCGTGGTCACGGAGTCCATCAACAAATGTTTGGACTGCCAAATATTCTATCATATTTTCCGGAGCTGATGGGTAAGTAAATCGCACCAACCTGGCAATATCTATTTCATATTCTTGAAGAGTCTCGTCTCGTTTATGTTTACGTTTCTTTAACTGTGATTGGTATAAATGCTCCAAGTGTTCGTGGCCATATCTTATATTTAGACTCTTCTTTAGTCAAATGGTCAAATTTACTGCCTTCTCTTGTTCAGACCATTCGTTTGCTCTGGCAGCTGTTTCGAACTGTTTAAGGAAATTGGTCCATGACATCTTCCCGTCGAAAGTTGGGGCTTTAACACGAACAGAATTTACAGCTCCTTCCAATTTCAACTTTGACTCCATCTCATGTCACTTTATTTCACCGTCCTTGGCCGGTTCTGTATGTTCCAGTTTTTCTATCTTCTTTTCCAGCTCTTTTATTTTCTCCTCAACGGAAGACATTATTTTATTCTCAACGGAAGAAATCTTATCTTCTATAGAAAAAATTTCGTTTTTCATAGAAGACATTTTTAAGAAGAAATATTAGACGAAAATTTATTTTCCATAGAAGATATTTTACTGTCCATGTCGAAAGAAATTTCATCTTTTAAAGAAGATATATCGGAAGAGACTTTATCCTTTAAGAAAGAAACTTTATTGTCTAAGGAAGAAATGTCAGAAGAAACTTTAGTTTCTAATGAGGAAATAAAATTTTTTATAGAGGATACATCTAACGAAACTTTATTTTCTTAGCAGAAATATCGGTTTTCATAAAGATCATCTTACTTTCCATATCGGAAGAAATTGAAGAAATTATAGCAGAAGATGTATCATTCGAAAATAAATACGTTTCCGGATAAAAACCCTCAATTTATATTGCTTCTTTAAGTCGTTCTGCCAGTTCTGCTTTCTTCCCTGTCGTCTCCAACTCGCGATCTTCTAACTCTCGATGTAGCTCGGTCACTTATAATCACAGAGTTTTTTTAGCCATTATTGGTCACTATTTATTTACAGTTCCATTTCTAACACCAATGTTGGCTCCGTGTCACAATACTTCCAAAAAATCTTGTTGTGAAGATTGATTGTTTGGGTCCTACCACATTTTGCTATCTGTGTAACCTTCATTCACCCAGTTTTCGTCCAAATAAAATATTTTTTTGCCTTCTGCAAGTAATTTTAAAATGGTTGTGAGGTATCTCCGTCTCCAACAAATAATGTCCTCAGAATCAATAAGTGCTAATAATTTTTCTTTGGGGTTTAACAACTCCACTTTTCAATTCACTTATAACTTTATATATCATTGATATGCTTACACCCATAATATTACTTGTCTTTTCAACAGTATCGTCAACAGAAAACAAAGGATTTTCCATTCTTAGGCAGCTATAAACATTGCTTGCAAATATTTTCTCGTTAACTGACAACGCACACTTTTTATACGTTACACAGGTGTAAACTTTGAACTTGAACTACACTGCAGTTTTCAATACCTACTACTTCTTACTATAATAGCTAATATAGATAATAGGCTAGATAATATTGGGAACTGATCAAGATACTAACTGCAAATGCCTATCTTTCTTCATATCAAATCCATGATAGGTAACCATCTCATAATCCCACCACCTTGTTATCATTTTGGTGTTTCCATGGCATTAGTAATCTTCAAGAAGATGATAAAATAACGAATAATCCTTAGGATTTATTTCATTTACATTTTTAATAAAATTATAGTTACATTTATAGATTTTGAACCCTCAGATTACTCTCTATAATCTAAGCTGAAACCTTTTTCTCCACTTGTCAATAACTTTCACCTTGACATCAAAAATTTCAACGAAGTCAATGATGAATAAGGATTTAAACAAATTAATGTAGGTATACCTAATAGTCAAATTTATAGGTTTTGAAAAATATTTGTTATATACCTTGTTGTTAATTTACTCAAACAGATAACTCTACCATTTACATAACAATTGAAAATAATTCAAAAAACATTTTGTTAAGTACCTACATACCGAAATAATACTCAATAATACATATTCAAAAAATATATTTTTAAATGATTATTTTATGTACCCCGTAAATAATAATGTAGGCATCCATACCTTAAATTTCCTGATCTGACAGATATATTACGAATGCGATTTTACTATAATCGATTAATTAAAATAATATAGTACTCGTTTAATCAAATAATCCCACCCCATTATCAACATCAAATAATCGACTTTAAAGGAAATACAAAAAAAAAAATAAAAAAAAATATGTTTTCGGCAACAACTTTCTTTGAAAATGATATTAAAATTTAAGTTTGAGGAGCAATTAATAAATAAAACACCTAAACACACTAGCTTGCTTTTAAAATAAAATAATTATATTTTCATAGCCTTTTTTAAATGTTTTTTAATTTGGGTTTGTATTATGTGTAAAAGTTAATAATAGCTTCCTTCGTGGTAATAATCCTGAATTGATTTAGAACTACTAATTAATATTTTTAAGCGCATGTCCGATTTATTATCAATTCTGAATTATTACCGCGAACGCAGATAGTTGATTAATCGATTATTTTTGATTGATCAATTAATCTATTATTTCGATTAACCGAATTTTTCGTAGAATCGATTATTTCAGTTCATCGATTATTTAGATTTTTTATTAAAGTACATAAACCTTAAATGAATCGGTCATTTGAGAAACGACACATGTCACATTTTTGGCCATTTTGTTTTTATTACAAAAATACAATATTTAAAGGTAAATTATAATTATTGTACTATACCCAAAATAGAGCAAGTTTTAAACGTTAAGTGTACAAAACTATTTTTTGTCCATGTTTTGAAATTTTCACTTTTTCTTATTTTCTGAAAAATAATCTAAAACTGACATGTGCTCTTTCTCAAATGACCGATTCAAATGTATTATTTGACATTATTTTGTGTTCAAATTTTCCTGATATCTATCAAAACAATATTGTAAATTCAACTGATTTTCGAAAATGCGCTCAAATTTAATATTTTAGCTTGATCGCATTATTCTATAAGATTTCTCAGTACGATAAAAAATAAATTGTCGATAGAGCGCCGCTGTACGTAAATTTGCCATTAAAAAGCACAGATTTGTGAAAATTTGCAACCCCTTAGAATACTCGATTAAAGCAGAGCTTCAGCTCCGGTTACCACGAGCAGGGGTGATTTTCTCCACACGGCAACCGGCACCACACACCGGCAGTTACTCTTTGCTCTTCGTCCTGTCAACATGTTTTGGATCCTCCAAAGGACTCGGCTTTCGAACGCCGCCGCTCTACTGAACAATCTCAACGCTAACGGCATTGGTAAGTCCTTTTTGTTTTACCTTGCTTTTAATTCGCCTTCTCAAACTATTTTTTATTGTTATTAATACGATTTTGAATAATGTTTTATCTTATTTATTATCTAACCTAGAAACATCAGTAAAATTTTAATGCATTTCCAAAAATAATAGAATTTTTATTAAAACTAATTTTTAGATTAATTTGGTTAAAAAATAGTTCTGCTGTTGGTTTAGACCAAACATTACTATTAACATAATATTATAAAGAATTTAAATTTGAACTGTTTATTTGCTAAAATTATAAAAAAATATACGAAACTACTCAAGTCCCATATTCCCATATATTTTGAACTATAACAAGTCATCGAGAACAATCGTATTTGGAGTTGGCTGTGAAATTGAAATATTTTGGGTTTGTACTTTGACCACTTCCACAGAATATCATTTATTACTAGAAGTTATGACTAGGGTTGCCAGATTTCCGAAAGTGAAAAGCGTGACAATCGTGACCATCGTAACGACAGAGCATTTGGTTTAAATACCAAGCATTTTTATATAATCAGGTCCTTTTTTTATTTCTAAAAAAAAAAAAAAATAGGGTTTTTATTAACAAAAAAAAAAAATAAATAAATAAAGTCCTCACCTTATGTTTCGTAAAAAAGAGGGTCCTTTACCCGCACATTTGTCTATTTTTGTATAAAAGCGTGGCATTTGCATAAAAAGAGTGACATTTTTCTCAAAAGCGTGGCTTTTTCGTACTGTGGCGTTGCACGTACAAGCAAGTCAAAAAGCGTGGCAAATAGGCCAAAAGCGTGATGTCTGGCAACCCTAGTTTTGACGATGGAACGGAGATCCATAGGTCGAGCCCAGCCCAGAGCAGAATTTTATTTAATTTTTCAAATTTTCTTTGGTTTGTTTGCGCACCCCGATTTCTCCCCGATTTCTCTAAATTCAATTAGCTTGTATCTCGAAAAAAATCGGCTAGCAGTTTTAGAATCAGCACATTCTAAAATCAGTTCTTTGATTTCCGACACCAATTTTTTTTTTATTTTTTGGCCTATGTTATTTATCTATTATTTCTTTTGACCGTGAAAGGATCAGGCAGCCGGCTTATGGAGAAATGGGTTCCGGTTAATATGCCTGAATTTTTGGTATGTTAAAGATATCGACTTCCTGAACAATAGTGTCCATGGGCACAACTCAATCCTATGGCCAATTTTCAACATACAGGGTGATGAAGTTAAAAAATGGTCATTTTTTATAACGTATTAAAATGTAATTTTCTCAATATATTAAGGATTTTTTGAAGTAATGGTATTCTGATAACATCAAATAATATTGCTTTGTGTAGAAAAAGTATTATTTGATCAGGGTGATTCAAAAATCACCAAAAAAAATATTGATGCTGTGTATTCTACTTTACAGTGGGAATATGAAAATATTAATATTTGGTCCGAATTAACTTTAGTTGGACTTATTATAAGAAGGTATGAAAACATTTTATACAGGGTGAGTCAAAAAGTTGATCGACTCTGCAAGTTATTTTTAATACAATTTTATATATTTTGTAATACAAGTCAGTAGTCGACATTGAACTATTTTCAAAAATATATAATTTATGAATTAAATACAGGGTGATTTTAAGGGTATATAAGGTAGAAAATTACGAAAATTTATTTTTTTCTGCGAATCACCCTGTAATTAATTATTTCCTCCGTTAATTTCTCTAATTTTTTCTTATTGTCTTTGATTTGAGTTTGTTAGTCCCCTATAGAAGTTTTGCGAAGTTACTATGATCAGTTTTTTTATATCGACTTTGTGATGACAAGCCTGTCACAATGTATACGCTTATACCTGAGCTCATAAATATGTTTTTATTTTATTTAATCATTCAGGATTTATGTCATTCTAACGTTATTTGTTTAAGGAAATATAAATAATATGTAACCTATAAACAAACAATGTATTAATATTATTAGTAAGCCAGATATCCGAAGATGCAAATATTATTAGTGAGCCAAATATCCGAAGACGCAAATATTATTATGTTTTTTCATTAGACATAACCCCATCTTATTCATAACTAAACTAGTGATGCTTGTCGAGAAGGATATTGAAATATAACTTTAAAAAATTATCTGATACACCATGTTTAATTTTTAGAAAAAACTTGTCAAGTATTTTCTTGTTATATTTCCATCTTGTTAAAAAAAAATGCAACAATTCGTTGAAATTATTTTTTGAATTCTTTGATATTGTCTCAGAATTAACGTACTTTTTCCAGCTAAATCCAATACTCGCATGATATGTAACGCTAATGATAATTTTCGGAGGCTTTCTATTAAGTGTAGATATTTATTATTTCTAAGTTGTTCCTGACTATGTACAAATGTGACAGTATTGTCTTAACAAAGACGGAACTATTTTGAACATATTGCATGGTGGGTTACGTTCTCTTAACCGTCGATATGTAAGAAATGATCTACTTTAATTTCTCCAGAGTCTTCGAACAGCTGCTAATAGTAATCACAATCACGGTCTAAACTGTGAAGCTATAGGTAGATAATTTTACAGAAAACGAATTTAAACCATATCAAAGAATTCAAAAAATAATTTCAACGAATTGTTGCAATTTTTTTGAACAAGATGGAAATATAACAAGGAAATACTTGACAAGGTTTTTCCTAAAAATTAAACATGGTGTATCAGATAATTTTTTAAAGTTATATTTCAATATCCTTCTCGACAAGCATCAACTAGTTTAGTTATGAATAAGATGGGGTTATGTCTAATGAAAAAACATAATAATATTTACGTCTTCGGATATTTGGCTCACTAATAATATTTGCATCTTCGGATATTTGGCTTACTAATAATATTAATACATTGTTTGTTCATATGTTACATATTATTTATATTTCCTTTAACAAATAACGTTAGAATGGCATAAATTCTAAATGATTAAATAAAATAAAAACATATTTATGAGCTCAGGTATAAGCGTATACATTGTGACATGCTTCTCATCACAAAGTCGATATAAAAAACTGATCATAGTAACTTCGCAAAACTTCTATGAGACTAACAAACTCAAATCAAAGACAATAAGAAAAAATTAGAGAAATTAACGGAGGAAATATTAAATTACAGGGTGATTCTCAGAAAAAATCAATTTTCGTAATATTCTACCTTATATACCTTTTGAATAGCCCTGTATTTAATTTATAAATTATATATTTTTGAAAATGGTTCAATGTCGACTACTGACTTGTATTACAAAATATATAAAATTGTATTATAAATAACTTGCAGAGTCGATCAACTTTTTGACTCACCCTGTATAAAATGTTTTCATACCTTCTTATAATAAGTCCAACTAAAGTTAATTCAGACCAAATATTAATATTTTCATATTCCCACTGTAAAGTAGAATACACAGCATCAATATTTTTTTTGGTGATTTTTGAATCACCTTGTATCAAATAATACTTTTTCTACACAAAGCAATATTATTTGATGTTATCAGAATACTATTACAGCAAAAAATCCTTAATATATTGAGAAAATTACATTTTAATACGTTTTAAAAAAATGTCCATTTTTCAACTTTATCACCCTGCATGTTGAAAACTGGCCATAGGATTGAGTTGTGCCCATGGACACTATTGTTCAGGAAGTCGATATTATTAACATACCAAAAATTCAGGCATATTAACCGGAACCCATTTCTCTATAAGCCGGCTGCCTGGTCCTTTGTGAATTTGCTAATTATTTTTTAATGTGTTTATTGCTAATTCGATTTTTTTCCGTATAAAATTGTTTAGATCATAAATTTCTCATAAAATTTTATTCTTGATAAAAATTAGTAGATGACCTAAAACTCAAATTTCATTAAAATTACACGGAGCTCAAAAAATATAAATTTGGCCTAAGAGTAAAGATTTTTTGTTTGAATCCAATTATAATTTCCTGGATGGTGGTTGTGATTCTTTATATTTGCTGATAAACAAATTTTTCTCTGTTTTCAAAAATAAGGCTTTTCTACTCTGGAACTAAATTCATATTTTTTACCTCCCTCGTATGGTTAAAAAATGTTAATATACAGGGTATACATGTATTCTCCGAAATAAAGATGAGAAGCTTAGACATGCAATTAAGTTATCATGATTTATGTAGGTTTAAAAATAATTTAAAAAATTTCAAAATTCAGATTTATAGAATACTTTGCTAATAAACAGTGCTGATAGATTTGGTTTATTTTATACAGAGTGTTTTAAGACATGTCTTAAATACGAAAAAAAATTTTTAACTCCATTTTTTCAAATGCAACACCCTGTATATTATCTAAATAAAATCCCTTATAAATAATTTATGTTAATCAATAACACATCAATAACAATACCCATCAGTGCGTAATTGATCGATAGCTGTTTTATTATTGGAAATAAGAAAAAAATTAATATAAAAGTCGTATGACAATATTTAACAAACACTATTAAATATATAGGGTGATCCATAAACGAGGAGGCGAATAAACCTATACTTTTTTAAAGCAGAACACCCTATAGGTAGTTATACATATTTGATCGTTTTCACATCGACAAACAATTTTAATCGACTTCATTCATTTGCTATGTTGAATACGCGAAACGCGAGATTACGATTTTTTAAATTTTTTACTCTAGCGAGTAGAATATTTTTTAGTTCTTTTTAAAATATTTAAGGATATATCCCTAGGTAAGAAAATATGTAGTTTCACTGATAAAAATAGAAAGCTATTATGTGTTATAGTTTATCTATTTTGGGAATAATTCAAAATATTGTTACGTTTGTTTATTTTAAACAATAATTTATTTGTTAATAATTTATTTAAACAATTCTTTATTTTAAAACAATACTATTTTAATTTATATATATTTCGAATGTCTTTAAATTGTTCACTATTTATCTTCAAAACTGTTTGTATACGACTGATTGCACTGTATATTTAATGTAAAAATTTATATGCACATTTAAAATTCTGGTGGATTTCAGAAACATTATCACGTTCTATCTGGAATTTACTCAAAAGCGCCTTAGCCATAGTCGCCACATATGTTTTATCTTAAGGGATTTAATTATGTATGATAATGACAAGTTGAGCCTCAAAGGCCAAATAAGACAGAGAAGGACTTGGAGGATTAGAGCATGACTGAATAATGAAATCGCTCGCATTACAATATTTATATTTCTTGCATGTAGTGAGTGATATCTATTAAGAAGGATTTGTTTTTATATGGAGTATGCGTTACATTATGTAGATTGAAGGAACATTTAGGATTTTTTTTTAATACTTGTTTACTTTATATAATTCCATATTTGGTCGACTTTCTCCATATTATTATACAAATTTGACTTTTGCATCTATAACTACAGTTTCATTTAGTGAGATGTAAACCATTTATAAAAACTGGTAACTAGATAATGTAATAAGAATAAAAATGAAGATTCATAATGATTATTACCGACGATACTTATTTATTTAATTAATAAAACTTTAAAGATATTACATGTTAAATATAATCAAATGTACCTAATTGAGTTCGTGAGGCAACTCAATAATAATTTCGTTCATAGTAAATCAAGGTAAATACATTTATTTTTATTTTATAAGCTTTAGCGCAGCATGTGGATAAAATATTGACCAAACTTTTATCCCCGCTATACGTAATAGCTTTGCATATCATAATGCAGTAAATATTAATATTCATGAAAAATCTTTATAGCATTCAAAGACCCGGTTTTGGTGTAATAGGTATTCTAATGGTATCTCTTTATCATTTATTCAAAGCTTTTGAATATTTAATCCATATACCTACTTTGTTGAATTTTTTAGCAGTTCCTGTCTGGATATTTACTTGTGCAGAAACTGATTTAAAGAGGTTAGATTATCGCCTTTCCTTGGGTTTTCTCGTTTTCTTGAGAATTGATAAGACACATAAAAACTAAAATATGTTGGAATCGAACGCAAAAAACGGGGTGAAAATTTAAGAAGTAAAGATGATAGCAGTAGAGTAAAACCCAATAAAAATAATTTATTTTGGATTAGAAATATCTAAAGCTATTTATTTCTATTAAATATCCCATCTTATTTTGCTTAATAGGTTTTTGATTATTATATAGGTACTATTGAACTACGGGCTCTAATAATAACTAAATGAGTAATTATATTAAATACCATATAATTACTCAAACTACTCTTATAATAATTTAGGTAAAAAAAATATTCGTTATTTCACAGCACTTCTTAAAATAATAATATTAACAATAATAATTTATTTATTTACGGACAAGCCTATAGACTAGCTTTGTTTGAAAAGTCACCGCAATATATAGGCATAAACTCTTTAATAAATTACCTAAAAATATTCAAGCATTATCTTACACTAAATTCAAATCTAATGTAAAAACTATTATTACTCGTGGTTCCTTTTATTCTGTTAATGATTTTTTGTCTGAAGATAGTCTTCTTTAAAAAAAATATTTTGATTTGTGTTTAACTATTAGTTTTAACATATGTGTTCAGTGTAATGTAATTTTAATTTTATTTAAAATTTTATTTATTAATGTTGACGTGTACATCCATCTATGATGGCAGCATTGGCTAGTACTAATAAAGATATTATTATTATTATTATTATTATTTGAGAAATAAATTAAAATTTTAAAATTATAATTAAAATGTAGCGAAATATATATGGTGCTGAAATACAATCGTGATATAATATATTATATGTAGACTAAAATAGGTAAATAATTTAAAAGATTTAAAAAGACAAAAGACAATAAGGTTAAATAAAATATTATCATTAAACATTAAAGCTCAGTGCTAAGCATTTGCTTTATAAATTTATGAAAGGGAGTGTTAAATATTTCAAGATCATTATGAGTGTTGGCTAATCTTAACATTCTTAGAACACAGTTGCTAAAAGTATAGTTTAAGTATGGATAAAAAGGTACATAAAATGTTTGTTGCTGTCGAGTTGAGCGCATTGGAACATAAAGATTTATGTATGTTAGAAGTTCAGTACATCTGCATCTACCATTGATAATTTTGAAAAGTAATATCAGGTCTCTCTGTTTCCTCCTAGTTTCCAAAGAGAGGATGTTTAGAAACTTCTCTATCAAATCATACTCGCAAAGGACACCCAATTTATAGGCTATGTATCTAAGAAATTTATGTTGCACATTTTCTATGTTTCTGTTGTGCGTTATGTAATGTGGAGACCAGACAGAAGAGCAATAATCTAGGTGAGAACGGACCAGTGAACAATAAAGGATTTTAATTGCAGTTGCGTCAGTAAAATCATGTGTTAGCCTTTTGATAAAACCTAACATTTTCATGGATTTATGGATAGCCTTAGGTATGTGTTGACTGAAGCTTAAAGTGGGATCTGGAATAACTCCAAGGTCTTTAATTTGATTAACAGACTCCAAGATATGACCATTTAAGTTATAATAAAAAGTAGTAGTTGATACATGGGATCGATAAAAGCGCATGACATGGCACTTTATAGCATTCAAGACCATGCCATTTAAGGAACACCAGTTTGATAGAATATTAAGATCAGACTGAAGCCAGAGGGCATCATAAATGGTTTTAATAATCAGGAAAACTTTTAAATCATCTGCAAACAATAGTGCTTTGCCATACTGAAAACAATGAATAATGTCATTTATAAATAAGTTGAATAACAAGGGATCAAGGTGTGATCCTTAAGGAACACCTGAGGTAACTTGAAATGAGTTAGAATAGTGATGGTTTACTCTAACCATTTGAGTTCTGCAAGATAGCTACTAATCCATTGCAATACGACCCCGCAAAAATAATCCAGAGTTTTTTTTTGTAAAACAATAGCACGCAGTTGGGAAGCCCCTAGGCCGGTGCAACCCTCTGAGGGGTGCATTGAGACATGACAACTATCGCAAGCAATTAGCTTATCTCCGAGAACATCACCGCAGGTTATACAATTACTAGCCATTTAGAATGAACAAGCTTTGAACAAATCAGTACCAGACTATTTGTAATTAAAAGTCTCTTATTGTTGTGTATCGAATCGTTAAAATTTTGCTGTAAGCTGCCAGACTATTAGTAAATGAATAAAAGTCGATATTTGTTATCAGGAACAGGTTTTTGTAGATAGTTTTTGCTTATAATTTATAGATAAATGCAGAGAATTCATTTTACTAATAGTTGCACTTTCTACAGATGTTTGGCAATGGCAAATTTATGATGGGCTTGAAGAAAAACTTACAATTTTAGAAGTATTATAATAACCACTTTAAAACAGTAACTTTGAGGAGCAATTTTTAGAATTAATATTTCAATTGACGATCGAAGCAATAACATATCAACTAATCTAACAACTATATTACGTAGTAACTACTTAGTAACTACTGTATGCCATGAAGATTTTGTCCGGATTTTAAATCTGTCTAAATAGATACTTGTACCTACTGCTGTTTTAAATGCTCCCAGGCTTTGTCTGTCAGAAGATCGCTTTTACTGTCCGAGTCTATTAATATTTCTATTACTACTCTTCAATTTAGCACTTGACAGTTCCATCTTGATCGAGGAGTGGAGTACTTACTTGTAAGAATCTTGGCTATCCCTTTCTTCTATAAATCTTACCTTTGAATATTTAGGTCTTTTTAAGTTCTGCTTTTCAGGATTTGATAAAGGCTTCATTTTATTGTCAGCAGTTTTGCATTATATCAAAAAATGTCCTTTGTATACGGATTCTTTGTACATGTATCACTAGAGAGTTGTTGATCAATTAGAGGGATTTGTTGTGCCGCGGTAAAGGTTTCTCTTTTGAATTTGAATAATTCCTTTAGAAGGTTCGGGTTCTGCTGTAAATTCCTCCAATTACCTATTCACGGTTCCAAGCGAATTGACTTCTGTTATGACCATATTCAAAGATATTTGATCTCCTGCAGCTAATATTTTTTTTTAATTTCATCGGACTGCCATTTTCGACTATTTGGTCAATAAAGTTCTCCTCAAAGTTTTGAAATTGGCAATTCTGCACCTGATTTCCTAACCGAACTAAATATTTATCGAATTTCTCCTCTGATTCTTATTTCAAGGAACGAAACAAGTGCAATTCGTATACTTACTTTGATTTTTTGAATCGCTATTTTATAAACATCTATATCGGATGATGTTTCGACGTGTCGGCTCCGGGGATGCTATAATAAATCTCTCGTAGACTAAGACCTTCCATGTGCAGCAGAGTAGCTAGTTTTTTTAACGATTTTTAATGTTTGTCGCATCCAAGTAGATATTGAAGGCTCTTTTCCAATTCTGCCATCTCAGATCAAGTGATGAAGATGGCACCATTGAACTGGTATTCATTTTGTCCAATTTTGTAGTTCCAATCTGTAAAGACGAGGGAATGTTGCTATATACACTCATCGGCTTTATGTATATTTTTTGTATTAAAGGGTATGACAACAAAGATGCAAAACGCAAAACTGTTAAAAAGGTTATTTAAATCCAAATTTTCTTCTGACCATTTGTCAATGAATCACTTATATCCTGCCTATTTTGTTATTTTATTTCGTTAGCTTCTAGTTATTATTTATAATTCTAATATCGTTTCTGGACCCAAAGTCTCTTTAATTATATTTAAGCAGTAATAAGTTAGACCCTTGTCTCTTTAGCTTAAACTCTAATAATTATTTCTGGACCTAAAGTCCTTTTAATTATATTTAAGCAGTATTAACTTGTACCTTTGCCTCTTTAGCTTAAATTATTATAATACTAATTTTTGGGCCTTAAGTCCCTTTAATAATAATAAGCAATCATAATTTAGACCTTTGTCCCTTTAGCTTAAATTTTAATAATTATTTCTGTATCTAATGTCCCTTTAATTAAATTTAAGTACTAATAATATAGACCTTTGTCCCTTTTGGGTACCACACCAAAATGAAAAAAAAAAAAAAAAAACAGATATAAACTAAATTATGAAACCAAATATTTTGAACAGTATTTAATGCAATATTTTGGTAATTATTAATTTGTCAAAATTTTCTGACAAATTATTATTCGGGTGAAATTCTTTTTATGAAGATACAAGCAAACTGTAAAAAAAGAAATTGCCAACTGTAACAATGCGTCAGTAAGTGCTAAAACAGACCAGACGACTGTTATCGTATATACCAATAAAACGGGCTAAAATAGAAACACTCGACGCGGCTTCTCGAAATAATAAAAAATTCATTTTGTCAGTTCCTAGTACTCGTAAACAGTATAATGTACTTAAAAAAACAGAACAAAATAAAAACATACCTAAATAAAATAGTGAGTGGTTAATGCATATAGGGTGTAACAAAAAGATGTACAGTAAATTTAACCACAGTTTCTGAAGACGAAAATAAGCCGATTCAAGCTAATTTGTTTACAATAAAAATGGATAGTAAAAAAAGGTGTTAAAGTAGAAATTTTAGAAGTGATTTTTTGATCTTGCTCTAAAACGGTTTAATATATTTTTATGAAAATTTACATGAATTACATCAGCCATCTTTATGGCATTTGCAGAGTCAATGACTTAGGGTAAGGTTGCCTAATTTAGACCAGTTCTGACGTTTTTTGTTATAGCAATTACAAATTTTAGAAAATAATAGTTTCAATTGCTCCATAATTTTCATTACAGTTTTGAAAACATTATATATATATTTTTTAAAAATTTTAGAATAATGTCTTTTGGTTAAATTTTAACTTTTTTAAAACCTTTACAAGTGGTACTATTAAGGCAACCGGTTGCCTAATTTGTACCAGATGGTTTCCTAAATTGTACTATCCTTTATTACATACATAATATTTTATTTTGGATTGAAATAATCAATCACTAGTTTTAATAGTTTATTAGTGAGTAATAATAAAAATAAAACAAGATTTGAACAACAAGAAAACTTAAAACTAATATAAATTCTGTTAAAATAAAAAAAAATTAAAACGACCTTCTTTGGTATAAAAAAATGCTGCAATATGTTTAAGAGCACATATCACATATGTAATTGTCTGAAGCATCTGCACATGATTCATGTACCATGTACCATGTACCCATTCTTTACATCTTATGCATTGAATCATATCTTCTGTCATAATTTACGGATACTAAAATATCTTCATTTGTTGATGATGATGGTTGTTGTAAGTCGTATTGTATTTGAGATTTTCTTTTTTTGACCTCTTTTTTCTTTTCGAAATTGATTTTCCTCGTGCTGGTTTCTGATGTAACATCTCAACCCCAAAATTTCGTTTAACAGCTCTTTTTTTCTTCTTCTCTTCTACGGCATTTTGTTTTACTTCCAGTTGCTCTTTATAGGGAGTGGATGTAATAATTTTAGCCGTCTGTGCGCTCTTACCCATTTTCTGTTTTTTAGCTTCACTAACATCAGGTAAAAGAAGAATATCTACAATTGATACATTTAAATTTTTGGTTGCCTGTGTATAGATTTTTTCAGTGTTAACGTCGTCAGCTGTACTGTGAACATCTACCAAAACTTGAATTTGTGGTGGCTGTCTAATATTGGTATTTTCTTCCAAAATTTCTATTGGCATCGTCTCAATTGAAATATTTTTTTTATCAGTCAATAGTTCTGAAGGAGCAAAATCAGTATCAGAAAAAGCATCTCTATTTACAGTCCATATCCCACATTTGCGATAACCGTTCGTAGATTTACTATAGCAGCAGCTTTGCCATAAGCTTCATTAAGAAGAGAAGCAACATGAAATTGCGTAACTCCCATTCCAGCATGCTGTCTTAACCACTTTTCAACGGTTTGGTTATAATATGTTTCTAAAGGCTTGAAAACCAAAACATCTAGGGTTTGAAGCCGATGGGTCGTGTGGCCTGATAATTGTAAAATAGTTAGACCATTATCACAGGCCAAAACTACAGCATCATAATTTTTAGAATGGGTAGTATGACCGTCCAATACCAAAATAACTTTATTTTCCTTTGTAGGCTTAACCACTCCAACAAATAGCTCAGAGTTATGTAGCCTGTCTCCGATATCTCCACCAAACAGCCAGGTGGTGCTCTAATGGTCAGTTCTGCTGACATTTGTTTTCTCTTAAATATAATCATTGGTACGACAAATTTACCTGAGGCACTTGCGTAAACAACCATCGTAGTGTTGACACCTCTTTCTCCGCTGGCAATAGTACCAACTTAATGTTTGCCCTTTTTGGCTAAAATTTTTTGATTACTTTTTTGGACTGTCGAGAATCCCGACTCGTCTACATTAAATATTTTTGTGGCATCTAATTTTTTATTTAACCACAGAGTAATATACTTCAGGTATTTGTGCTAAAACTTAGTAAGCAATCGTTTATTTCAGCTTCTCAACAATAGTGCTCAACCTTAATGTTTCCTGCTTTTATCTTCAAAGTGATTGTTATCAATCACTCCTACGCAATTTCCTAAAGCAACGCTCTGCATAAAACACTCAACTATTTCTATACATTAATCGATAATTTTGTTGATGTGTCACTATAGAAACAATATATTTGCTTTAATGTATCGGATGTTAATATTAGATTCTCATTATCATTCTACCCACCAACTCCCAAAACAAACATTTTAATTAAATCTCCATTATACATTATTACTTCATATTGTAACTGAAAATATTAAAATAGATTACATACCAAGTGCATCATTATTGTGGAGGGCTAATATCCGCGATTGAAGCTAAGAGATACGCCCTCTGGAGGAAATTTGTAAAATGTGTCTATAAGCAGGACTTTTTTCAGTGTTGCCAGCAGTAGCGAAATTCCGCTAGGTTAGCGAATTTTAAGCCTTTGAAGATGTGGCGAAATTTGTGTCTACCAATATGTAATCATACTCTATATTTATTTAAGGAATTTTATAAAACAGATTTAATTGCAAAAATTATGAGCAGTAATTTTCAGACAATAATTTAGGCACGGGTGGTAAAACTTTACACTGAAATGTCAAAATTTCAAAATTTGACAGACATATATATTAAAATCAAATTTGCAAAGTTGGCCAAGCCAACTATACATATTTGTCATATTAAAATAAATTTAGTGTATTTCTATCTAGTTATAATTGATATATTAAATAAAATACTACCCACTGAAATGGCAATTTTTTTAATCACATTCGCATTGTAACATTTACTTATAAACTAAATATGTAAATACATTTCGATTTTTACCTTGTATTAGATATAAATAATTCACCCCAAGGGCAGAGTTTTCGAAGCGTTATTTATGGTTGTTTTTGCATAAGGCTTAAAAAATACAAGAAAATGTCAAAAAAACAATAATGCCCTATTTTAGTTTTCTAGAATTTTTTCGAGTAACTTATTTATAGACTATTTAATTTGTAAATATTCTAAATGGATACTGAATATTTTTCACTGAGTAGAACATCAAACGTATACAATCCAGGGCATCTGTTTTGTGTAATTACTGAATCTAGAATAGATTCTATAATATCTTAATACATTTGTCTCTTCAATAAGTTCATCAAATTCTTTTACATTTGTTTCTACTTTTAAAAATTCTAATTTAAATCTTATAAATTGAGAAGCATAAATATGGTTTAAAATAAATACGTAATTTAAAAGAACTGCGTTAAAAAAAGTACCTAAAAATAATTTAAAAGAAGTACTTTAAAATAAGTATTTTAAAAAGAAAAGAAGTAATTTGAAAGATGTATACTATAAGAAGTACTTTAAAATGTATTTTAAAATGTACTTTAAAATGACTACTTTAAAAGAACTTCTTTAAAAGAACTATTATAAAAGAACTACTTTAAAAGAACCACTTTAAAAGAACTACTTTAAAAAAACTACTTTACTTGAAAAGAACTACTTTCAAAGAACTACTTTACATTAAAAAACTTCTTTGAAAGAAATAATTTAAAAGAACTACTTTAAAAGAACTACTTTAAAAGAACTACTTTAAAAAAATTACTTCTAAAAGAACTAATTTGAAAGTACTGCTTTAAAAAAGCAACTTTTAAAAGAACTATTTAGTGCGGGATCCTTTGGCAGATTATATTTATTGGCGAATGCACAACTGTACACCATTAAGCTCGTTCACCAGAATTAGCTATATCTTAAAAAAAAATGGTGAAAATTAATCGCAGTCGCCATTTACTTAATTGCTTTAGTTAAAAAAAAAAACAATCAACAAAATGTAGAACTCATCATAAATTTATGTACTAGAAATAATTAATTGGTATATTTTTCCAAGGTACGTAGCAACTTAAATTCTCCTCAAGTGGAAATATTTTTCAATTTAAACATTCCTGGAATATTTACTAGCAGGGTTTACATGGAATATAAAGTTTGAATTTGACTCGTCGTTTATGTTAGTTGTATAAGGGCTCTAGGTTCTTTCAAAATAGAGAATTCCTTTCCGAATCCTTACGTAAACTTCTGAATTGAATATTCACTAGTTGAGGGTTATTAAAGTTGTCGTCTTGGAAGAAACTTAATATGAGCTTACGTGCTTATACATTCATAATTTATATCCAGGTACTATAGTCTAGGGAAGAAAGGAATGCAGTAATTTAATTTGCAAAATCGTTTCTTTTGACAGATAAGTTAGACTTTATTTATTCATAGCCGTATCGTATATATTTTAATTGATTCAGAATTTTGTATTAGTATATATTATAATTTTAGAGTTATATAAGAATGGTGAGTGCATTAGAAAATATTGCAAGCACAAGTACGTGTAAACGACCTAGTGAACAAAGCATTATAATTAGAAGAAAAAAATATCGTACTTATTGCATTTAATGATCTTCGAAAATACTTTGTTTTACTTTCTGTGGATGAAATAGCCACTAAATGTGACACCTATACTGGAGTATCTAAGCGGACAGTGTATAACATTATTAAAAAAGATAGTTATTGAAGAAGTCCCGCATCTGAAAAAGCCCACAGGAAGAAACAATACCTTTATTGAAACTTGGGTAAAGAATGAAATTCCTATACCAAAAAATTACACTCAGAATTAGAAAAAAGTCCCACTCAAATTAGCAGCTGTCTCCCTTTTTCTAATGCGGCAGCCGATGCTGCAGCTCTGTCTACGTAATAATAAACACAATCGGAATGATTAAAAAATAAAAGGGATGAATTATGAATGAATGGATTAGTCTAGTAGATTTTCGTCGTTGACAAATACTTAGTAAAAATTTGGACCTTGGTAAAACAGTTTTACGATGTTTTAATTTTTGACAACTCAAGATGAGCTGCCATAAGGTGTCCCGCACATCAAACTGCTGACTCTGGAACATTTATACACATACCAAATACAAACTATTATTAAATTTTGATCCTTCTTAAAACTTTTTCACGTTTTTTTCACGGGCTCTCCGTCTTTATAAATAGTCTGATATTGTCATCGAGTGCTTTCTACTACAAAAAAAATGGTCAAAATGGTTCAGTTCACAGTCTTTCATGGACGAGACCGGACATTTGGAAATTTTAAGGTAAAAAATATTTCCAAGCGTTACGTGCATATACTGCATATACTGTATTAAGTAGCAATTTTCTAAACAAGATAACATGTACAGAAATGTTATCATTCTGTTTATTATTCGATCGCAGCAGGTATCGCTACATATAATCAAATTGCGTCGACATGGTAAATCTATATTGTTTATCACTCTAAACAAACAAAAAGTAATTTGATTTGCTTTTTCTGAAAATTGTTCCTCGTATCACAAACACTTTATCGAATTACTTGTTTCAATTTATTTGCATAAATTATATAATATGATAGGGAAAAAACTCTGCAGATCAATCACAATTTTAGAATTATTAAGATTACAAACAACCTCAGCTTTTTAAAAGTATTTTGTCTTTCCCAAATTTGGCACATTTGGTAATTAAATTCATACAATATTGTTCAATATTATAAGATGTGAAATTGACATTAAAATGTTGTGGTCTATCTGTCATCTAAAACAGTTCATAATTCTGCAAGTATTTACCTCTCATGATTTATTACGACCTATCCCTAATGGACAATAAATAATAGATTTGACAATAATACATTGTAAAACATGAAGAATGCTGTCCATTAACATTATTAGTAGTATCCCTGTTACATTTTTTTATATTACAGAGTATTTATGTCTAAAATACTCTCATGCTAGATTACACTTTCAAGAACTACACTAAAACACTGGATGGCGAGACTCTTACAACAGTATAACATTGGTTGACACCACAAAAACTAACTCTTATAAATTTGCAATTACGGGGATATAGTATTTTTAATACAAATCCCGACACACGTCAGAGATCATTTATAACGTCACAATCCTGCAGTGTTGTCTAATCGTCAGAATAGTTGAGGAATTTAGAGAATTTTGAAATTGTAGACAATGTTTTTTTTTAACAACTATATACTATTTTCTCATAAGAAACAATTCTTCTACTAATCTTCGTAATTCAAATTAAAATTCTATCATTTCTTCTAACCCAGATCGCAAGTATTTGAATCGCAGTCATCGATATCGCTGTTAGGGTTAATTATAAGAAAAATAATTTCCAATCTATCAAAAACTCCCTCTCTGGCAATATGTTTATTATAATATTGCTTGGAAAGGTCCCCGATAAGTTCACACAATGGCGGGGAAAAAGACGTAATACTTTATGTCTATATTGCTCTGTTTAACTATCTAACATATATTTCTTTGGTGGTTTCTAGTTGCTATTTCGTAAAACATGTGTCAATATCATTATATTTTAGCGATTTTAATCATTCATTATTCTATTATTCTTGACTGCTTGCGAAATACTACTAACAGTAGAAATATTTAGGTTTAGGGTTGCTGCAACATACTAAAATAAACAAGAAATCAACTTTATGTTTCCTTATATTTCTAATAATTTTTAACTTACGTCTCATACAGCACTTAATAGAGTTGAAGGTAATAGTGATGAATCATTCATCACGCTCTCGTTCAAAATACTGTATTAACGAAGCTCCTCGCAACGATTTTTTAGTTTTTTTAGCATTTTGTATCTAGAAATAAAAGAAATAATCAGCTTTTTCTCACACTGTTTGTTTTAGAAATCAACTTGTAAATATAACCTAAAACCTAAACTAAATCAGTGAAATTTTTTAAAATATTATTGTCATCGTCGCAATTAGGCATTCCAACGACCTGTCAAACAATATGTGCCAGTGGGATATTCTTGTATATCTAAGGGGGTAGCGACATAGTCTTGCAACTTGGACGCTATTTTTATTCGGAGTAGTAGTCGCCAAGCCTGCCAATTTATGAAGAAATGTATAGGTAGGTTTTTAAATATTATTTTTATTGTGTTTGACATAAAATATTTAAATGTAATCCATTATTCATGATTTTACGTAAAGTAGATAGAATACACCGTATGTCGCCACCCTTAGATATACCAAACCTTCCCACTGGCAATTCATTTGTTTGGAATGCCTAATAAGGTGTACCAATTGCCATAATGACATTTCTTCTCCATAAATTTCATAGGCGTACAGAATGTCAAAATTATTTAATGTAAAGTATGTTTTTTTGAGTAATAAAAATGTAATACAATTTTTATAAATTTTATATTATCAAGAGTAAGACGTGTATAAGCTAATTAATTAAAGAAATCCTAAAATTATCAAAATAATCACACTGGTATAATTCGGTTTTTAGTAATATGACTACGTTCATGAATAATTGTGAATATTCGTGATATTTTCGGATTGTTATCTTAGGGACATTTCAATTAGTTGATAGTACTTTGATGAAATACCAACGTCATTGATGACGTACAGCGGGATTTGTATTAATAATAATACCCTAATTCACCCCCTTACGAGTGAATTGTAACCCCAAAAGCTGAGCTTGTGCGGGGAAAGGGACGGATATTATTATTATGTGCCGTGGCGCTCCGGGGCGACTTAAAGATCATTGATGGTGCCATTTGACTTACAGGTGAGGAAAACCCGGAAAACCTCACCCACCATGCAATTTAATTAAAAATACACATGGTCCGGTCTGAGATTCGAAGCCCGGCATTAAAAATACTATATTGAAATAGTTAATAAGTCGATCCTGGTATTCTGTATTTAAGCAAGTTATTTCTTCCTAGTCCTTTTTCACCTACAAATCTCTTTGTATGACGTGGTTAGGTACATACCAAGGTGCATTTGCAGATTGTTCGTAAGGTTAAGCGACAGCAGTAGTACTTTCTCTCTAGACAATCTTTAATTATTAGAGAATCCCGACTTGTTTATGTCGAAAACCATATTGATAATCTGGTTTTAGATGGCATTTATCGATGATTGCTTTTAAAAGTCTCAGCAAAAGTTTCTTGTATACCTTTGATAGTAAGTTACTTCTGATAGATCCTTGCCGGATTTTTGAATCAGTATAATATGTGCAATCTTCTACTGGGATTAGAATTGTTACCTTTTTGAAAAGTGAATAACGGTAGGGTTGCCAGATTTACGAAAGGGAAAATGACGTCAGGGATCCCATTAAAATATTTTTTGCCGAGCTTTAAAAAAAAAGGTCCCCATCAGCTTATTATTTTAATAAACCCCTGGTCCTGCTGTCGAGCTTACAAAATAAATAAAGGTCCTCGCTTTATATTTTTATAAGAACCAGGTCCTTTTAAAGAACATGTGCCGTAAAAAGGACATTTTAAGCTTTAAAAAGTCAAAAGGACAATTTGAAAAAAGGACTGTCCTTTCCAAAAAAGGACAATTGGCAACCCTAATTGGGTTTGGAAGTAACCAAGTCTTGTAATAGGATTCAGAAATATGGTAATCATCCAGAAAGGCCATATGTGGTAATTTCTTGAGGAGTTTTCCAGTAATTAGATCATATCCTGGCGTATTTGTTTCAGCTGTATTGTAGCATGCTTTAATCTGGTCTTATCCTCAAGAGCGCGAGTGGTTTGTCATTTTTTTCCTTAATCTACATTTTTCCCCGAACTCTTCTTTTAAATAATTTCTGCATAGCTTTAGTTAGGTTTTCAACGGCTTCTTAATATCAGTCTCAGTTTTGAGAAGGATGTTTAGCTATATTGTGTTTGTGAGATCATTTCTAAATGTGTTCCAATCAGTGGGACAAATTTGATAGAATAGATTTCCTTAATTTATAATATACCTTTGTGACTATTATAGCTAAAACGGGGTATGTTCAGAAAAAAGTTCAAATGAAGATACGATGTTAAATACTATTGGCTGTACAAAGGTCTAACAAATCAATAGTTTTCCGTGTGTCTAATGGTCAATATGTAGATGTAGGCTCCCCAATTGATATCTACTGGATGTTGTTACTCTGAATTCGGCCCCTTGGTGTTGTTAGACGAGAACCCCAATAAATATGTAAATTGCCTTTTTTTTTAAATTCTTTGTAGACAGAACAATCTCGGTATTTAGCAGGCTGATTTCCTTTGCAGTTGATAGATACTCGACATTACTGTCTCGTTGTTTTTGAGGACATCTGTTGGGATACAGATGTCACTCCACACATTAAAAATAAGTATTGATTACTTTATCTCTTTTAAAAATGACCAGTGTGTTCCAAAATGCAACAATGTTTTAAACTGTTTCTATAATAAGAAAGGAAGGTTATTCTACATACCTCGTTTGGCCAGTACTAAGCTCACAGAATATCTCATTTTAGAAAAATAAATTTTCAGAAACAATAATTTCTGTAAGGAATATTGTAAAATCGTAGGATAGAGTTTTCTAGAAATTTGATTTCTCAAAAAAATTTATTCTGCTGGTTCTATTATTTATTAATTAGATCTTATTTTTTTTCAATAAGTTGGCAGTTTCAGCCAAAATTACTATACCTAGGTATACAAATTGTCAAATGAAACTTTATTAACTATTTTAAACTATTTACACATACAATAATTGTATTTCTTTTATAAAAAGTACATGTTGGTTACAAGCTTAGGAGAGAGTGTTCCACAGTGAAACATTCCAAATAAAAAAACGATGGACGTATAGCCACCGCCATGACGTAGATAATAGTTCGACAAGTATTGTAACTCCCACTACAAAATGCATCATCGCACAGGATAGCTATTCACTAAGTCATGGGAGCGCTCCCATATATTTAGCTCTCTTACTCTTAGGTGGGTATATCGTGCTTACTCACTTTTAGCCCAGGTACATGCGTAGTAAGATCAGATTTTATACCATGGGAGGGAGAATTGCGGGCTTGCCAGATTTTAGGTCCGTATTTATCACAAAGCAAATTTGAATTACTTAGGACAGATTCCACCGTTGTGTTAAACGGAGATTAAAATGACATTGTTAATGTAAAAATGTTTAAACTTCGTTTAACACAACGGTGGAATCGGTCCTTAAATAGTAGATCAAAGTTATTCTGTCGACTTGGCAACGTTGGCATGGGAGTATGGGAGTGCTCCCATGAGTTAGAGAATAGGTATCCAGGACGCGGTTTGTTCAGGGCAGCATTTCAGTTTAGAGAGAGCATCCAAAGTAACGCCACGGTCAAATTTTAAGAAACAATTACCGGTTTAGTTTTTATAATTTCTTAGTTATTTTAGGGGAAAGAGAAAGTTCTATTCTTAGACAATGTAAGTAGCAATTAAAATATTTTTTGTTTTGTTATAAAGTTTGTTTTTTTTTGAGGATATATAATTATGGTCCACAGTGAAACAAACGTGTTTCACTGTGGACCATCGATGTTTCAGTCTGCCTCATATTTTATTTTATCTTTTCTTTTGGTTTTACTTATTTAATTTTTTTTTTCTAGGGCCATAAATAGAATACGAAAGACTGCAATGGGTCTAACATCTGCAGATACAATGCAGAATGCTATAAATCTAGTTAATGGAGGTTTAAGTTTAAGAAAGGTGTCTGAGATGACAGGAGTTGCTTATGTTACCCTCTTTCGCTATGCCAAAAGACAAAGAGAAAATCCCCTTGAAAAAATTAGACGTAGGTTAGAGTGGGGGAATACCGGCCATGGAGGTAAAATCGGCCACCGGTTTTTTCAGGTGTAAATCGGGCTATGAAGGCCGTGACGTTGCCATTGAATGAAATCAGTCAGTAGTCGCCTAGCTATCGTCGCATCTGCACGCGTTAATTTTGTATACGGTCATAAAGAAAATTTCGTCGATTCTTATAGTGAATGTACTATTTTAAAGGTAAGTTTCGATGTTATTAAGCATGGGAAAAATATATTTTTTGTGTTACTGAATTCGTCTTTTAATTACGTTCGTGATGTTTCGGTAAAATTTTATAATAAATTTAACTGATTTTAGCAAAAAAAGTTTGTAAATTTCTATACATATGGGGCAATATCGGCCTTGCATATGCGGGGAATTTCGGCCTGGCCGATATTACCCCAATTTGAAATTCAGCAATATTAAGACACTCCTTTCTTTTTTCAGATACCAAGAAAATATATCCGGAAGACAAACAGAGGGACCTGGTCAGCCGAAAATTTAAAGGCGGCTTTGAAAGCAATAGAAAATGGTAGCAGTCAACGGGAAGTTGCAAAAGCATTTAACATACCGAGAGCTACATTGCAAGATCATATAAAATGTGGTAGTCCTTCAAAAATACCTTTGGGACGAAAACCAATCTTTACAACAGCGGAAGAAAAGGAACTTACTGACCAAGTAATCAAACTAGGCAAATTGTTTTATGGTATAACACCATTGGAGAGATGCGCATATACCTACGCTGTAAAAAATAAGTTTTTTTTTTTTTGGCATAGGCACATTGCCATTCAGCCAGACACTAAATAAAAAAAAAAAAAAAATAAGTTAAAACATCCATTTTCTCCTACACATGAAAAAGCTGGCCGGGATTGGTTAGAAGGTTTTCTTAGAAGAAATTCCACAATTTCTTTACGAAAACCCGAATTTATCAGTGCAAATAGAATTGAAGCATTTAATAAAGAAAAGATTACTTTGTTTTATGACAACTTGAATAAACTAAACGATAAATACAAGTTCTTACCGTCTAGAATATTCAATACAGACAAGACAGGAATATCAACGGTGCAGCGTCCTAATAAAATTTATGCAGAAAAAGGACAAAAAAGAGTGGGATTTGTTACCAGTGCCGAAAGAGGTAAAACGACCACTGTATTGTGTGCATTTAGTGCAACTGGAGCATATGTTCCTCCATTATTTATTTTTGCACGCAAAAGAATGGCACCACACTTAACAAAAAATGGTCCACCTGGAGCCGTTTACATGTGCTCTGACAATGGATGGATAACGGAAGAGATTTTTGTAAAATGGCTCAAACACTTTCAAAATTTTGTTAAAGCAACACTAGACGATCCAGTGTTGCTAGCAATTGATAATCACTACTGCAAAGAAAATGGAATTTTAATTTTAACAATCCCACCTTATACATCTCATCGGATCCAACCCCTCGATGTGTCCTTTAAAGAAGGCATACAATAACGAGTGCGACAAATTTTTGAGAACCCATGTTTAAGAGAGAATATCGACTTCTGAAATTGCAGAACTTTTCAATAAAGCTTTTGGAAGAGTGGCAACTCCTGAAAAGGCCACAAAAGATTTCGAGGCCACTGGAATTTGTCCAATCAATGGGAATATTTTCACAGAAGATGACTTTCTGCCCGCGAATTTTATTCAAACCTGCAAGGAGAGTACGAACGTAATGGAAAATCAAAATGCACTTGGAGAAAATACTATCGTCCTTACACCAAGAAGTCCATTAACTGTAATATCTCGGAATATCCAAGATACTACACCAGAGAAAAAAACTTCTTTCGGAGACATTCTGAACTATCCTTCAACATCTAAAGCTGTATTATCTGTAGAGAAACAAAAGAAAGGTAGAACAAAACAGCATTCAGAAATATTTACTGCAACCCCTATGAAGAGTTTATTGGAGGAAAAAAAAGAAAGAAAACAACGAAGAATAGCAGCAAGTAAAGTTAAACAAGAAAAAGTTAAGAGAAATGTTTTAGAACGTGATGGAATGGTAAAAACAAAAAATATTACAACTTCTAGTAGCTCACAGTTGGAACCACGTGAAAAATATGCCCGAAAAATAAAAATATCTTCATACGTGGAAGACAACACAGCTGAAGAATCAGAATCCTCAGTAGGCAGTGAGCCAATGGTTACTGAAGATATTTGTGTTATATGTGGAGAATTTGGGAAAAATCGTGAATTGTGGGTAAGGTGTATAATGTGTGCAGGATGAGCTCATCAAGCATGTACTGACAGCGAAAATCTCGAATGGATTTGTGACTTTTGCCAGTAAAACTGAACATCGGTGTAAAACCGGCCACCTGGCCGATAATTCCCCAACTGAGAGGATAATATCGGCCACTTCTATGTTTTAGTTTTTATTATATTTTTTTTTATTTTAAAGTTTATTTTAATTTTATATAAATAATATTCTTCGCAAATGCTTGTTTTATCTATCTTTTAATTCCCAACTTTGTAAACCTTGTAATCCAATCATGATAAGCTTTATCTCTTAAGGGCCGATATTCCCCCACTCTACCCTACTCCTAACTACAATTGCAGACAGGTTTTTGATATAGATCAAGAAAAAGAGTTGGTTCGTTATGTTTTAAACCTATCAAAAATGGGTATCGGTTTGAAAGAATGCAGAAAATTAGCTTACGATATAGCAATACAAAATAAAATACAGATTCCTGAAAACTGGATAAAAAATAAAGAGTCAGAATTGGAATGGTTCAGAGGCTTGAGAAGGCACCATCCTAGTATCAGTATTCGTTCACCTGAGGGCTGCAGTCTATCAATCCACAGAATGTACAGTCATTTTTCAACAAGTTGGAAACTGTTTATTCGCGTAGTGAACATTTTTCTGATGATTCAAGGGTTTACAATTTAGACGAAACCTCAACGACCACAGTCCATAATCTGAAAGAAATAATTGCTGGAAAAGGAATCAACTAGGTAAATAAATGTACAAGCGGGGAAGAAGGAAAAAACGTAACTACATGCTGCATTATTAAGTTCTGGATCTATTTATTAAATTTACGTTATCCAGTAAAGAAAAACCGACGCTCTTAATCATGGACAACCATGAAAGTCATATTTCACTAGCGACTGTGGACAAAGCTCGAGAAAACGGAATTACAATTCTAACTTTACCGCCCCATTGTAGTCATAGGCTACAACAGATAGATGTAAGTGTTTTTTCATCCTTTAAAGCTCATTATAATGCTACCAAATTGCAGAGTGCGTTGGAACCGCTTTTGATCGTTCAGTGACGCCAAGTAATATAAAATCAGGTTTCAAAAGAAGTGGAATCTTTCCGCTAGTTAAAAATGTGTTTAATGAGAGTGATTTTTTGAGTTCAGCTGTCACAGATCGACCCACTGCAGATGAAAATGAAGCTTCCGCTTCATAAGGAAATAAGTGTAAAGTAAATGAAAGTAATAAAGCTACAGAAAATCCAGTGCTTACTACAGAAAAAGAAGTAGGAATTGTTTCTCCTGAACAATTCAGAGGTCATCCTAAGGCTTCCGCACGAAAGGGTAAAATATCTCCCAATATTTCAATTATAGATACTATCACAACACTATTTTGTTTATACAAAGTTTCCATTCTTACTTAATCACGTACCTATTTAATAGTCTGTATATATCGCCATGTATTTCAATGCGACGCAAACGTAGGTACTTAAACCATTTTATTACATAAGGCACGCGATTTTATCTGGCTCCATTTTGTGATCGTTTTGTGCTGCAATCCTGGAATATCTATACGAGCGTTTCCACTGCAATCTCAAATCGAATTGTACATTTGGAATAAATAAATCTTTGCTGCGTTCCAACGCGATGTTGTAAAATTAAATAGGAATTTGATGGTGCATAAATTAGGCCAACGAGGCACAATGGCACCATCTGTTATCCAGTACTACTGCTATTTGTTTGTCTTTGTGTTCTGGACTTTTCATCATGTTAGAGAAAGAGCGAAATAATTAGCTTTGATCTCCGCATCATGGCAAAATTACGCTGAAGTTTTGTGAAAATTTAATTTGGCTTTATTCAAATAACCAGCTCAGCACGATTGATATACAGAGTATTAATTTAAAAACTTACAATGGACAATAGCTTCTAAACAAAAGAATAAGGAAAATTTCAAATTAATACCAAATAAAAATATCAGGCCTGTGATACAAAAATTTGCAAATATAACAGGATGGCATTTTAAAAAACAAATATAATAGATAGAGTTTATTGACCACATATATACATACATGTAGGTACGTTTGAAGTCACAATAGTAAAATATTAAATAACATTAAAACCAAAATAAAACATTTGAGTTTTAACATTGACAATTAAAATAATAAAAATCCTTAATATTATTGGTAATAATTACATAGTTTATTATACTAATAATGTTTTAACAAACAAGTTACAGATTTAATTTCTTTAAGAATTCATTTGTGCTACAGAAGCAATGTTGAAGCAGAAAATCAGTTACAAATTTCTTAAATTTACTCTTTGCCATATTATCTAAATCTGTTACGGTTTTAATTTAAATAGAAAATAAATATATTAATCTATTAAGATATACATTTTCACAAGTTATATAAAGTTGAATGAAACTAACTCTTTTGAAAATAAAACATAGATTTAGAAGTTGATAATTTAATAGTTTAAAGTTTGGTTAAAGTTAACCTACAGAAAATATAAACATTTCATTCAGACAATCATCTGTCAACCTTGACCTTTCTTCTTTTAGTGTAACTAGGACCTATTTTATTTCTTAAATGTTCTATGGCAAGGTTATGATTTATTATTTGAATAGATGCAATTTTCCCTAAAATTTTAACAGTTGGCTATATTGGTCGGCCATTAAATCAAGGAACTTCCTTCCTTTCTTTCTTTGATGGCATGAATTTGTTGGGTACAGGTGGTGCCTGTGCAAATTTATCGAATTTTATTCGAAATAAAAGACATATATTAGAGACAATTACAACTATCACCAGGAAACTACATTGTCTAGTCTTGACAGCACTTCTTGTGAATATATAGCACGGCCCTACCCTATATTCGGTAAGTCCATATTTAGCTATACCTTTCGGCTTATTTGTATTACTTAAATTGCATTTCCTTCTAGGCCTTTTAGAATTGGGTTTAGAGACCTATAAATTGCTTGCATGAGCTAAATTAGAACCTTTAACGTTTAACGCTTACCGCTTACCTGAGGTGAATCTTACTTGCTGGACCATAACTGCATGCTTACTAGCTTCTAGGCCCATGTATTTGTGAATACTACATCCAGACTGCTGTCTATTTATTATTAGCCTGCATGATGATTAGGTGCCTATAGTGAGACCACCCCATACAGCTTGAATCTGCTACAAACAAGTAAGAACTCTCCTTTTATTCTTCTAAGGCTGATAAGCTGAGCTGGAACCTCAGCTTATTATTCCCGGCTTGGACAATATTGATATTGTTTGTAGTGACTATATACCTAAAACAAAGGACATTATTAGTAAACGAATATATTTAGATATATTACCCTTAGTAATAGTATCTACCTTTTATTTGATATACTTACATTCACCTCACTGTAAACAGTACTAATTGGATATCGCAGGGCAACTTGATAGGTTTAGTCCCTTTTTGTTATTATTGCTCACATTACAGAACTGGAAACTAACTTGAACTGATCTTGGACTGAAATTAAATTATATGGGTAACATAAGTGTAGTTTAAATTATATAACCCTCACCCACTCTCCGGTAGTTCCTAAAACTACTTGAGCTATTTGTCTTTTTTATTTAAGCAATCTGTGGTAATTTCATTATTAATAAGCACCCCCCTGATAAAGGGGCGGTAGGTCTTTGGGCGGTAGCAAATCTTTTGATTCAAAATATTTTCGAAAGGAATTATAGAGCAAACATCTAAAGAATTGGTTTTAGTAATCTAAATTCTAGATTTCTCGAGGACTATGTCTTGTCCAAACTGGGTGTTGTAATTATGTACATCTTTATTTATAAATACAATATGAATTAAAATTATATCACAAGGTTCACCATATTTAGAAAATTAACGAAATAAGAGCCCAGCTATCAGAATACAAAGAACTCCGTACGATTATGTGGTAAAAATTATCTATACAAAGGTAAAAAGTAACTTAAATTGTTGGAAAACAAGTATGTGATAAATATTATACGGGGTAGCAAAAAAGTCTCGCAACAAAATATTTTATTTGAAACGAATGAATGCATATTATGTGTGATGAATGGGATAGCCCAAGAGCCCACTGCAAATATTTACCGTCATCTGATAACGAAATTAAATATACCCCAAAAGCATGGAAAAACATTGTACTTTACCAAATGGCACCTGTGCCAATCCCAGTCTTGAGCAAAGTGACTTAAAAAAATTATTTTATATTAAAAAAATCACATAAGGCATGACAGCGCTAATTTTGTTTGCCCTTAAAGTTTTCCAGAAAATAACATTCAAATATATCTTGATAAATATCGTTAAAGGGAAACATTTTCTTCCTCTTAACATCACACAAAAACATCTATCCACGATTAGTAGGTAAATATCATTAAAAATATGAATCAATGTTTGCTGATTTAAAAATTTATTTGTATGCCTATTGTTGTGATTCATTTTTACAGATTGCCATAGAAACGACAAAAAAACTACTATGATTACGGTTTAAAATAATTGTCTAACAAGAGTTTATAATTATTATTGACTATCTCTGCAAATGGTTTATACAATGCCATCCTTCTTCGTTTCATACATAAACATGGTTTAAAAGGTAGGTAAAAATATTAATAATTCAGATTTAAAAGCTAGGTTCATAATGAATTAGGATTGTTATTTTCAGGGAAAATATAATTGTCGCTGTCATGTTTTATGTGATATTTTGAATATAAAATAATTTTTTTTAACCACTTTGCTCAGGATAGGGATTGGCACAGGTGCAATTTGGTAAACTACAATGTTGTTACATGCCTTTGGAGAATATTTCATTTCGTTATCAAATGACGGTCAAAATTTGCAGTGGACTCTCATACTAGGATTGTATTACATTATTACTGTTTGTTTTTGATCCTATACATACATGGTAACGAAATAGTCTAGCAACAAAGTATTTTAGGGCAATGAACGGTACTGTATTACATTAATTAATGTGGTACTTTTTTAGTATTCTTGAAAAGAGGAAAAATAGGCTTTTCTTTGATAAACCACTCGACGTACGTGGCCATTTAAAAAAAAATAGAATGGTGGCGGTACGCTAAACGCTGACGTCACATAAATTTAATATATCCTCTAAAAAATGCAGACTATTATCCTACAATTTCATAATTATATATTCATTCGTTTCAAAGAAAATACATTGCTGCCAGAATTTTTCGCGGCCCTATAATATCTAATAAAAGGGAGATTGACTGGTCTCAAAATGGTTGCAGAATTATCACCCATACCATGGGCCAGTCTAGAGTGACCCTTATTTTTCAAAGTTTGAATTTTCTTAGCACTACCCCTCAGTTTGGTGTCATTGCATAAAAAAATTGTTTGTCTTATATTTTAGATGAATCGGATAAAGGGAAAGGGGGCCCTAAGCACCTTAAAAATCGATAAAAAAATCATTTTATTTATTTATCTTGTTAAATATTAAATATGTGCAAAAAGCGTTATATAAAAGTTGTAGATCTATAAAAAATGGGACAAAGTCTCTTTTTTTTTGAGTCTGGAAATTTTCGGCGATAATCACTAACAAACTGAAGCACATACTCTTTTTGTTGTTCATTTTTCGTAAATAATTTATTATAATCTTCCATAAGCTTCTAATCTCTCTCAGCCGAATCATTTACAACTTTCAATTTATTCCATTAAACCCCAGACCTTTTACAAACATTCATTTTGATGCCACGACGACGGATCTGTCATAGGGAATTCATCATCAAAGTAAAAACTTTTGAAAAATTTTGTAGTTTTGGAGGAAACGAATTGTTCAATTTCTTCGTTGATAATTTGTGTAATTTCATCTATTTGTATTTGTATTCACTTCTCATTTTTTATTGATAATTCTGTTTCGCGATTTAAAGCATTGATCATTTTATTTTTGATTCAAATGGCAAATGCATTTGTAAGAAGTGGCCAAAAATAGGCTTTTTATTGAAAATCGCAGCTACACTCTGATAGAGACAAAAAGTCGTCATTTTGGCGACATGTCGCCCTAAATGGCAACACTGGTTAACATAAGGAAGGGTTTAGGGGGTCCCGACCCACTCCTTGGCATATAAAAGAACGCGAATATTAGCCGAATACCCACCTTTTAAAAGCCCAGACACTTATGTGTCAACCCCTTTCTTTAAAAAGTTATAAATACGTCCCTGTTTGGACATATAGCATTCGACTCTAAAGCTCTGAAGCTAACTCTATAAAGATACGTGTACACAGCAAGACATTCCAAATAAGGTCATCTAATGTAATACTCCATTAGCCTACATCAAGAAATAAATAAAAAATTCACGCATCAAATGTCGCAGAAGATTTTTAGCCACCAAAATGTTCTTGCAGCACAATTATTTGCAAACAGTGAAAAGAACTTACCACAGCTAATTCGATTTAGACGGGAAGGTCTAAACACTAGATTTTATTTTACTCTTCATGACAGCTGTACGACAAAAAAGCTTCTTATCTTAGTAATAAATATATTGTTTAGATCATGGGGGTAATAAAAATTTGTGCTTGGAGATGAAATAACTAAACGAAATGGGTCGCAATTCGCAATAAAAAAAATAATCTTGTGAAATTTAAAGGACTCTTCCTTTTTCCTATTTTCAATTTATTGATAATCTAACTGTATTTTTCACGCACATCATTAAATTTTTAAAATGCAAATTTAACATTTTATTTTATGAAAATAACTGATATCTACTTCAAATAATCGATATAATTAATTAATAGCAAATAAAATGTAATTTGGTTTATATGGTCGCCATGGCGACGCAAACAAGCTTTAATAATGATTTTGCAGATCAAAAAATACATTTTTCAACATATTATATTTCGAAAGCTATTTTTCTGATACGGTATAACCTGTTCAGACATCCTAATTCGTGTTTTTGGGATGTCACGTGTCGATTTTATACAATAATTCTGACTCCAACTCATGTTCGGCAACTCCCAATAATATTTAATACACACGGGACCTCTCTAATGATTGAAATTAACAGTTTGGCGTTAGTTTACTGTTTATTAAGTGTTTATCGAAACGAGTTTTAAACTAGATCAGAACTATTTAACTTCAATTCTCAATTTTCTGAAGAACGAAAATCAAGCGAGCGGAAGATTATATAGGTACGGAAATTTAAACGCTGACTATCTGAGCCAAATTTATTAGAGACGAGCGTAAGTAGGAGTGAGGTGAAAGTGATACGAAACGTATTTTTTCTACACCCGTATTATAATAATGCACTTATATGCCCATAATCCGTTTCATAATGATACCCATTATGATACAGATTTTTCATTACGATACAGATTTTTAATCAATAGAAACCTACAATTTTTCAATCAAGCATGCTGTTTGACGTTTGTCCTAGGTTCCTATGTAATTATTTTAGTTGTCAAAACGTATTAAATTTTCGTAGGTAGCTAAACTTCGATAATTATAATATTAAAATGTCTGATATTAGCGATATAGAAGACTCCTCCACACATATCGGAGAAAGCAGAAAATACAGTACAAAATATTTTACCGCAAAAATCTAGGGAAATACCAATACCTGAAGTAATACCATTAATTACAATTTTGTAGAATTTTTTATAGAAATACGAGTAATTACTGTTATTGTGTTCAATACCAATATAAATATAATATTTATAGGTCTTGATTATTTATCGGGTGTAGAAAAAATAGCGTATGCAACTCTCATGTAATGGTTATTAAAACACTCGCATAAACCATACGAAACTCGCCTTTGGCTCGTTTCGTATCCCGGTTAATGCTCGTGTATTAATAACCATCATTACATGATCGTTGCATAATATACTATTAAAATAGAGGATCTACGTTTAGAGTAGGGGAGAAGAGAGCAGGTCCGGACAGTTTTTTAAAACTGCTATATGTCCATTGTTTTTTGACATAAATATATGTCAAATATAATTAAAAAACTAAATGTTTTTTAAGAATTTTTTTTTTGCAAAATTATGACATTGTCTGGATCTGCCCCATGATGGGGCATCTTCGGACAAGAACGGGGCAGTTTTGGACAAGTTTAATTTTTTAGGAACTGCTTGTTTTAGAAAATTTATTAAGCAGGAAAAAATTCAAAATTAGTTTTTATAATATTACTGAACATCGTAACCAATAAAACTAATATTAAATTGAAGATAGGAGGTCATTCTTGATGTTCCTGGTGTAGAAGGTTTGAGCAACTTTGATACAACATCCTTTCTGTCAACTCTGGAAATATCTTCAATCTGTGGAAATATAAATCTTTGCTTATACTTCTTTAAAAACGTTACTTGAAATACTGGTGGAATGTGCCAACCAAGTAACACTCACTTATACTTTACGCTAAATTAATAACAAAAATTACCAAATCTACATAAGAAATAAATAGTTTTGAACAGTACACATAACAAAATACAGTGTAGTGCATCGATATAAGTGTTAGTGACACTGTGCAACATAACTTTGAGTATCTAGAAGAATAAAAACCTGAATTGTTCTTTTCTTGTAAGTAGAAAAACTTTATTTACAATATAAAACTGGATTCATTCCACCACGGTATAAAATTAAATAAAATAAAAATATACGTTTAACATTAGAATGTCTACTTTAGACCGTAATGAAGATGATGTTTACAACGCAATAAATAAATTAAGAAATGATATGAAACAAGATAGTAATGACATCAAAAGTGAGATAAAAAATTGTATAACGGCAAGCGAAACCAGAATATTGTGGAATCTAGAAGGTTTATCTAAAAGAATAACAGAAGCGGAGGAAGCCAATAAGAATATTATAAGGAAAATAGAATATATAGAAAGAACAACGAAGAAAAACAATATTATTATTTATGGAATAGAGTGTGACGGTTTCGATCTTGTTAGTATTATTAATAAACTAAAGATCCTCCTAAAAGTTGACTTGAACATCGGTCATATTAATAACTCATACAAACTAGGGAAATTTAACTCAAGTCCAATTAAAATCGAATTCATATCATACCTAAAAAAACTGGAAATCCTTAAAAACTGTAAAAACCTAAAAGGCACAAATATACGTATTACTAGCGATCTAACGGAATTACAAAGAGAAGAGAATAAGGTACTTACAACACATCTAAAATTAGCACGCGCAAACACGTCTGATACATCATACATCAAGGGTGACAAGCTATATGTTAATAATATAGCTTACACAGCACAATCATTAACAATTAAAGACGCTAGTACAGAGCCAGAAGGTAACAAACATCAAAATAGTGCACCTCAAACGCCCACTATTACCAGAGAAGTAAATACCAAGGAAGTAAGTACCAAGACAGTAAATACTAAGGAAATTCAGAATCTTCAACGACCAAGTGGTTCTGGAGACAAGAAAACAGACATTAATGAGGAGAAGAGAACACAAAAAGAAGTAGTAACCAATCAAACGCCAAAGAATAAACCAGAAAAACACAATAGGGATCCTCAACCGAATTTACGACCAAGATTGGGAAGTAAAAATAATAAATAGCCATACCATCTTCCTCATTATCTTTAATAATTTTAATCTTTTTAATTTTGTTAATCTTTTAAATCTTTTAATTATTTTTAATCTTTTTAATCTTCTTATTTTTGTGTTAGGTATATTTCATTAAAAATTGTAATACTGTTATATCACAAATGGATCCATACATTAGAGATATAATTCACGAACCGTGCAATACTATAGAATTTATGAATCTCCAAGAAATTAATGAATACCACAAAACAATTACAACCAATACATTCAAAATATTCCATCAGAATATTTGTAGTTTAAATAAAAATTTCGATGAATTGAACATTTTTTTATCACAATTAAATCATTCTTTTGACGTTATAGTACTTACAGAAACACTTAATATTCCAGATATGAGTTTATTTCAATTACCTGGTTACAATTCAATTTACAATAAGGGAGATATTAACCGCAATGATGGAGTAGTAATTTTTATTAAAATACATTTAAAATGTAACCATAAAATAGTACAAATCGGACAGTGTAAGGCAATTCAAACAATAATTAAATTAACTAATAAAAACGAAATTCTAATCACATCTTTATACAAACCACCTCCAGTTAAGGAAGAAGAATTTGTTGATAATCTTCTGACATACCTGGAAGAATCAAAAATTAATTTAAAAATTAGTAGACATGTTTTTATAGGAGACATTAATATAAACATTAAACAACAGACAGATTTAGTATCTACATATCTAAATATTTTAGGTGAATATAAATTTGAATCTTTAATAAATAAATACACAAGAGTACAAGGGAAATCCAAAAGTTGTATAGACCACATTTTTTATAGTTCCGATAAATCGGATAATCACATAGCCGCAATTTATGATACTCAAATTACTGACCATAAAGCTACAATTGCATATCTCTCTTTAATAGCCGAAACAGCACACAAAAAATCTTACATTAAGAAAATAAATCACATAAACCTAAAAGAAAATATAGAAAGCCATAACTGGGAAACATTCTATGACATAAATAATTCAAATCAAAAAATTAATTATCTAGTAGATACAATAAATACATACATGGATCAAAATACAAAACTCATTCATGAAAAAAAACAAACTAAGAAAAGAAAACAGTGGATAACTAAGGGTATTATTAATTCAATTAAAGAACGAAATCGATTACATAATATTTATAAAAAAGACATAGAAAATATTGAAAAAAAAGAAATCTTTTTAAATTATAGGCTAGTAACAGATAGGCTTATTAAAAAATCAAAAAGAGAATATTATACAAAACAAATAACACAGAAAATGGCCATGCAGTAACAGAGCCAAAATTACTGGCAGAGGAATTCAATAATTTTTTTTGCCGAAGTAGGTATAACACTTGCTGATAAAGTGGGAATTCCATATACACATTCCCCTGTCAGAAATGTACAAAAAAATTCTATGGTCCTGTTACCAATGAGTCAATTAGAAATAAAAAATATTATTAGATCACTTCCAAATAAAAAATCACCAGGAATAGACAACATTACCACTGAAATTATTAAAGAAAACACCGAAATATTTACACCACTGTTAACACATTTAACTAATCAAATAATTACAAAAGGGGAATTTCCTAGTGAACTTAAAAAATCATTGGTAATACCAATATTTAAAAAAGGCAACAAGAAAATGTTAACAAATTACAGACCGATAACATTAATCACAACGTTTACAAAAATTATAGAAAAAGCATTAAACACTAGATTAAAGGATTATTTAAACAAATACGAAATCATATCTAATAAACAATTCGGGTTTCGAGAAGGGCTCTCTACAACTGATGCAATTCTGGAACTGTTGACAAAGATTTATCAATCGGTAGATGCAAATAGGCCATCCCTAACTGTATTTCTGGATTTTGCAAAGGCCTTTGATACCGTAGATCACGGACTATTATTAGAGGCCTTGGAGGATACGGGAATACGAGGACCGACTTTAAATCTCTTCAAAAGTTATCTTGAGAACAGATATCAGAAAGTAAAAGTTAACAGCGAATTTAGCGGAGAGAGAATGATAAAAACTGGTGTTCCCCAAGGTACCGTCTTAGGACCCACATTATTTTCAATATATGTAAACAACTTATACATACAAAAGACTGCAGGACAAATAGTGAGTTTTGCCGACGACACAGCCATTTATTATGAAGCCGACTCATGGGAGGAATTAAAAAAAATATGCGAAAATGATATAAAAGGAATAGTGGATTGGTGTACGCATAAGAAACTAACAATAAATTATACAAAATCATTTTTTTTGCCTTTTGCTAGCTATATTAATCATTTACCATCTTTTAATGACCTCAGTTTTACATATAACAACGAAACACTCACACTACAAAAAAAAAATGAAATAAAATATTTAGGCGTTACCTTAGATTGTCACTTACGATGGGATAAACACATAAATAGCTTAACTAACACCTTAAGAATGTTATTATTTAAATTTAAATATCTTAAAACTATAATCAGTACTACATACCTAAGAATTATTTATTACTCGTTGTTTCAAAGTAGACTTCAGTATGCTATCATTTGTTGGCGTGGCGCAACAAAAAATCATATTAACAAATTGGAAATATTACAAAAAAGAATACTAAAAATAATACATAATAAAAAGGTTAGATACCCCACAGATCATTTGTTTGATGAAGTCAAAATTATGGATGTTAGACAGCTGTATGTATATGCAGTCACTTTATATACATACAAAAATAAACACAATTTACAGAAAAGAACATATTCTTACAACACCAGAAATAAATATTTAGTATATACTCACCTTGTCAATAAATCAATTTCCCAAAGATTTTACCTATATTTAAATGGAAAAATCTTTAATTTTCTTCCAGATATATATAAGACATATTTATATACAATAAATTCCTCTAAGCTATTTAAACAAATATTGAAAAAATTCATAATAAATAGTGACAGAAAAGCTATGAGAGCGCTGATCGATTAGCAAAAAAAAAAGAAAAATTTAACTGTGATAAAATGTGTTATTAGATCTTGGTGTTTGTACTGTAAAATATACTTCCTTTTAATCCACTATAGTTTATAAATTACTTTTATTGGTTTTTTTTTGTTCACTTATTCTAATTATTAAAATATATTCAATTTATTGTTTTTATTATTATTATTAATATTATTAAAATTATTTTTATTATCATTATTATAATTATTATTATGATTATTATTATTATATAAGTCTATAACTGAGTTATTATATTGTATGTTTCTAGTTATTTTAATATCCGTTTTATATTTTTTTTTTTAAATGTATTTTAGAATCAAATAAGCACACAATATTAAGTTAACATTAGGTAATGATTTGGCAGCCCATGCGCAACCAATTGGTCATAAATGGGCGACCAGTTTACATATTATTTGAACTTTTTAATGTATTTTATTATTGTATATGGATACTGAATGCTAAATAAATTTATTATTATTATTATACTTCATTTTCTAATCATTCAACTACTTTTCCAACATAATGTACAGTTCGTTTTTTTTTACAAATTTTACTAATACATAGTCATCCTTTAGGATTTTTTATCATCTAAAAGTTCCATAATCTGGCTATCATTAGCTTCAAAATCTAAATCAATGTCAGAATCTGACAAATTGTTTTTAAGGGTATTGTTCTTTCTTCTGTGCCTAGGGCCTGCGTCTGTGACATTTAGTGGTGAGTCTATCAGAATCTGTCGATGAAATTTTATCTAGAAACACTTTAGTCTTCTTGTATTTTTTCTTTAATTTTACTGTCTGTTCGCCATTTTTTGTTTTCTTTGATGCAATTTTTGCCACCAATTTTTTCTTAGTATTAGTTTTTCCATCTTTGACTGTCTTATTCGTTCCAATTCGCCAATTCTGTCCTTTTCAGGTTTGCTGGTGTAGACTCTTGAATTCCCTGCTCTAGATTTTTTGTTGGTTTTTTAAGGGCAAGCCTTAGGTAATGGTTTTACATCGGCTGGTTTTATATTTAAAATAGATAGTATTTTAATCTTGGGTTTGGTAGGTTTATCTACAGTTTCATTCACTATATCTCTGACCATTGCTTTTACACCATGATTTTGAGGTGAGTTTTTTTACTTCATTATGAAAATTCTTGTATCAACAATAATGTTTGTAGAAGACACATTATCGCCGCTTTCGGTGAGAGGGCGATCTGTAGCGAACGAAGCTCAAAAATCATCATCTGTATATATTACACAGTGTCTAGGTACACGCTAACTTGTACGCAATTCAAAAAGTTATATACACGCGAAACGTCTTGATAGGGTAGGTGAGCTGTGTCCATGCCGGACGGCGTAGCCAGGTATGGATTGAAATTTTCTTCGCCGCCACACGAGAATTCGTTGCTTCATTTTCTTGTTGTCACGGCATTTTTATTATTTGTTCATGTTTGTGAAATTTGTTTCTAAGGTTTATAAAATACTACTGCTAGCTGCTAGTCACGGCGTAAATGAAAACAAACAACATGCATTCACACAAACACCTCCCACCACAGCAATATGACGTTTCGCGTGTATATAATTTTTTGATTTGTGTACACTTTAGCGTGTACCTAGCAACAGCGTATATATTAATGAGTTTATAGGCCATATCCCAGTGCTCTTGAATTTACTAATAATGTTACAAGGAGTGAAGATTTTTGCAAATATGACTGAGCTCTCAATTTAGCAACATCATAAAGGGTGATCGGTATACCAGGGTTTGACAGTATGAAATCATTGAAATATGCCTTACACTTAGATTTAAAAGAACCAAACACTGCTTTGTCCAGGGGTTGCATCTTATGAGTGCAATGCGGAGGAAAAAAACAGTACAATCTCCTGCTCTCTTGCATATAAAATAGCTTTTAAAGAGACGTGTGTCTCGTGATTGTCCATCACAATCAGAATCCTATTCAAGGCAATTAGTATGTTCCAATCATTTTAGAAAAATATTTGTAGATATCCATACAGATTTCTCAGCAAATCCAACGGCTTCTGGAACAGCACAAAAAACTGATACGAGGAAATATGTAACAAGGTGATTGCCAGGAATTGGTTATTCTAGTATTATTCCTTGGCGGTAAATTTGAATTGTCTGGAGGTGCCTCATGCCCGGCCTTGCCCCTTTCTCCCCTATCTGTATATTGTAATGAAATCAATAGGTATAATTTTTTAATTAAAAAACCGACTTCAAAATCGTGCAGATGCCCTTAAAAATTGAGATTTTTTATTTTCTTATAAATCATAAGAACCTGATCAATTGTATATGGAACTACCCCTGAGGTATACCTTTTTTAACAAAAAAGAATCATTGAAATCGGACACCGGTGTTAAAGAATTATTGCTGAACATACATAAAAAAAATATTACGACGAATTGAGAATCTCATCCTTTCTTGAAGTCGGTTAACAATCATTAAAAATAATAAAATTGTTATAATTTATAATAAATAAAACGTATTATGGGAAAGAACGAATAATAGAAATATCACACAGAATAACAAAACTTTATTTTATTTTTGAAATGTCAAGTTTAAAGGATAACATTGGCAACTTTAATTTGATTGGTGTTTAATAATACCTAAAACAGCTTAGACTAGATAATAAAGAAAGGACTCATAACGTCGCTGAAAATCTTGTTCCATTCTGACACCAACGATATTTGACCAAAGGCGTAACATGTTGGAAATAAAAAAACGAACTTGTATTTATGTTATTTAGTACTTCATTGATCTTTTTAGGTATAAGGCAAGTTTAAAGCGTAAAATTTTAAATAAATAAGTAACAATAAACAAGACAAAAGAAAAAACATATTAAAATAAACTGAATTAAATCGTTTACATAATAAAATAAGCGTTTTTTTTTTAATTCTGTCAAATAAAACATAATGATCTACATGTATTACAAAAAGATTTATTTTTACTTAATAAAGAATAATACTACCCAGATAGCACAGACACGTTTTAAAGACATCTTAAATACGTTTGTTCACGACGTTCGTGACGTTTTGAAGATCTACGCTAATATCCAAAAGATGTTTTAAAGGCGTCTATAGGATGTACTTTGTTATAAAACAAGGCGTATTTAGGACATCTAATTTTGTACGTCTTTAAGACATCCAGTTTTGTACGTCTTGGAAGACAAACCGTATAGGACATGTTTAAATCGTCTATTTACTTGATGGAAATTCATTTAAAAAAAAGAAATGAATACTTGTCTACTATATTTAATACTGTTTATTACACATTATTAAACTATTAAAACTGACACAGAGTAAATATTATTTTACAGTGTTGGATAAAATAATTAAAAAATGACTTTAAGTACTTGTTGCTATGAGAAACTATTCCAGTTTGGGCGATTTAAAAATTTCTTTTATGGTATTAATTTTAGCCAAATCGTCGGTAACTAATGTCTCCGTAGCATATAATTTTGTTGAGTTATTGTTTTAAGATTTTTTTCTAAAAAATAAGACATTATTAAAGTGGGGTTATCAAATTTAAAGGCAAATAAAAAAAATGTATTTTAAAAGGTTTTGAACACTATCTATCATTTGGCGTCGGCATCCAATTTGCAATTTTCGTTGCCTGAATCCAAAGATTTTTTTGCTGGATCCACAGGAAATCTAAAATAAAACAACAAATAAACATTGCTGCAATTAAATAAAAAGCAAAAGTAAAATAGGATTTAATAAAAGTTATTTAGAATTGTACGACACGTCACTGGAAAAAATTACATGTTTGGCCATTTTAATATCATTAATTGCTTAAATATCAATGAAAAGCATAAAATAATCAAACTTGGTGGGTAAAATTTATTACTCTAGAGTGAGACATTAACAATATGTAAATACCAAGTTGTATAACATCAAATAAAATGAAAAATATAAGAAAATATATAAAGTGAAAACGATTGATGTTTATCATTTACCTGTAAAACGTAATATCTGCTTATTTCTTGCCGCTATAACTTTAACACTGATATGCCACACAATAGGCCATTGTAATAAACCAATTATTAAATGTCGTGTAATTCAAAAATCAGAAATAAACACGAACAAAAACTTTGGTATCACCGAAATGATTAGCACCAAAATAATGGCGGCCAATAGATAATCGGCACAGAATACTACGTGTGCTCGATATACTTGTTACGAGTTCCCTCTTTATTACCTAGTCTAAGTAAAACAGAGATATCTCTGACATATCTCTGACCTAAAAGTCATTGATCTGACAACCTGGGGATACGACATGTACAAGCGCAAAGTGGGATTGGTCCTCCATTATTAGGCCTTCCAAATGGCTACCAGTGGGTTTTGACAGGTTATGATATGGCAAAATTATGGCAATCCTGTAGGACCGGTGATTTGACAAGGTCAATGAAATAGATAATTACATAGATTGATCATCCATATTTTTCAAAATAAACATAAGCTTATACCATGACGTAAAAATGTAGGTAATTATTTTTTTACTATATTCAAAGGCTAAATATTGGTTTGTAAACACATGTTTTCAAAATGGATTCTGATTAATGAGCACTTGCGAGGCAATATGGTTGCTCAAAAACGACCCGCTTTGAGCAATCTATATAACTATACAGGGTGTCCCAGCTTTTACTAGACAGGCTGTAACTTTTATAATAATTATCAGAATTAACTGAAATTTACAAGGGTGCTACAATGACATATTTGCTATCTAATGAGCGTTTTTTGAAATATCAAGAACTTCCGGTCATACCGGAAGTGACCATCAATTTTGTTATTTCAAATAAGTCACACTGTATATTTCAACAATTCTAAATTCTCCAATCAATTCTACACATTTTTCATGTACTATGTCCTATACCTATCTCTAACCGTTTCTGATAATTTGGAGGTTACATTTATTAAGTGTCTTGACTGAAAATGAAAATAGTACAATTTAGTAAATTTTACGGACATTTTATAACAAAAAAATCTAACATTAGAAATTATATGAACATTTGAAGTGCCTTCTTACTGTCTCAAGAAAAGCCTGAAACTTCTTTAGTAGTTTCCTCGTTACACATTGTGTTTATGTATGTCTTCTGCTACCCATCTAGATATATCTAGTGGGCTTTGTTTTGTCAAATTTTCCGTGTCATTTTGCATCGCTGTTGATAATTAATTGGTTATTTTTAGTGGTAGCGACTTCAATGCCTTTTACTTTCACACCCAATGAATGTGTTGATATGTTACTTTTCTACGGTGAGTATCAAAAAAATGGGCGTCATGCAAGAAGAGTGTATCAACAACGGTTTTCCGATCGTAGGACACCTGCAGCGTATACTTTTTCCTTGATTGAGTCAAAAATGCGAACTGGTTCTTTTCCGAATTCGATAAAACATTCCCATCATGAGGCACCTGTAAGAAATGAAGAAATTTCGATAAACGTATTGGCTTATGCAAATGTTAATCCAAAAGTTTCCGTTAGAGAAATTTCTCTAGAAATGGGAATTAGCAAAATTACTGTACACAGGATCCTCAAATTAGAAAAATACCATCCCTATAAAATATTTCTTGTTCAAGCACTTCGTCTTACCGACTACGAGCGAAGGTTGCAATTTATATCTCTTGTGCAAGTTATCCTTTTTGAAGATCCTACGTTTTTGGAGAAAATCTTATGGGGTGATGAATCAAGGTTTTACAACAATGGAATGGTAAATCGCCACAATTCTCACTACTGGTCAGTAGAAAATCCACATTGGGTCAGTGAAACTCGTTTTCAAACAGTGTGGGACGTCAATATTTGGTGCGGGCTATTTAACGAGCGTCTAATAGGTCCCTGTTTTTTTTAATGGCACGTTAAATGGGGTAAGGTATTTACATTTTCATCAAAATTGTCTTCCCCGGCTGTTAGAAGACATTCCGCTTAGCGACCGCGTAACCATGTTCTGGCTACAAGACGGTGCCCCACCACACAATAACAGAATTTTCACAAATTACCTGGATATGAGATTTCTCAATAAATGGATTGGAAACAAGGGACCTATAAGGTGGCCAGCGCGTTCTCCTGATTTGACCCCTTTAGATTTTTTTATTGGGCCATCTCAAAAACATGGTCTATACAACCCAACCAACTGATTTAAATGATCTTAAAAATAAAATAAGAGGAGCATGCCATAGTATTACTCACGAGATGATAAGAGCATCGTGTACAAAGGAACTCCTAAAACGATTTCAAGCTTGTGTTGAAGAGGACGGAAGACAGTTCGAACATTTATTATAATAATTATGTATTCTTTTTTTATAACAATCAATAAACTGTACTATTTTTACATTTTATTTTCGAACAAGAATCATAAGTTAGTGTAACCACCAAATTATCAGAAACGGTTAGAGATAGGTATAGGACATATTACATGAAAAATGTGTAGAATTGATTAGAGAATTCAGAATTGTTGAAATATACAGTGTGTCCTATCTGAAATAACAAAATTTATGGTCACATTTGGTATGACCGGAGGTTCTGGATATTGGAAAATACGCTCATCAGATAGCCCACAAGTCATTGTAGCTCCGGTCTGAATTTCATTTAATTGTGATAATTATTATAAAAGTTACAGCCTGTCTAATAAAAGCTGGAACACCCTGTATATGTCAGTGATAACAGGCTCACAGGATTGCCATATCTAAATGTCAGTTCCCACTTGTCAGCAGTTTGACAGGTCGTTAGAATGCCTAATTGTGAGTGCAGGCACAGCTACGAACACTACCAATTCAGTTATATGTTTCAAGAATTTTCTTTATGATTTTTGCTCGATTGAGAAACTTTCATTTGAATTTGAATAGTTTTAGAGGTTTTGAGGTTTTAGATATATTACTCTTCTGTTTAAAATTAAAAAGTTTTGAAGATGCGTAAGTATACAAATATATTTTGTAGCGAAAAAATTCGGTAAATTTTTTTATAAAAATTAATTACCTCATAGATTATTTTCTGAAAATTGTAAAATTAATATATCGTAGGGGGATTTTCAAAATTATTCTACAACTTATTTCAAATAATTCTGACCTTTTGGATTTCGATTTTGCGATTTACGATATTTTAAATTCACAATTTTTATACTCCAGTTTACGTCGCTTAACGTACATTGAAAACTTAACCCACGCAGACGAAGATATGGGCTTAGTATGCATCAATGCATTTCTCATATATACCGATACTGTATAGAGGTATTTGAAGATTTTATAACGAGTCTGAAACGGCGTCTAGCCTGAACTAGTACATCAAATTGCAGTCTAGGAATCTCGACAGTCAATGTTGTCATAGTCAAACGGTAAGGGCATTTGTGTATAGAACAAAGATGTCTGGGTTCGAATCCTAGCGACGACAGGCTTTTTCAAATCTCCAAGTATTTGTTTTCACTGTTGAGGTTCGAGGATGGTCCTAATAATTCGTAGGTGGATTTTTGAGATTTGTTTTCGGATTTTCAAAATTATTCTAATTATCTTATTGTTTGTTGTGTTTAATAAAAATAAACTTTACCAGTCATATTTAACATTTATTTCTAGATTTAGAAGAAAACGTTCGACGAATTTTTCAATTTTTCCAATTTTCCTTCACAGAGAATACTCGATCGCTACAACAAAGAAAAATCAAGGTTATAACGAAAAAAAAAAATCTGCAGATTCATTAAATAGTCTGTATTTCATTTTCCAAGCTTCGTTGATGTTGTACTTTGAATATTTCACAACAAACAACTTTAATATATCAAAGGATTCTGTATAAAAAGTAAATTTGGATTTAATTGTAGTTATTCGCGAACAACCATTAATTTGAATGAGGTATACGTTTATTATGATAATGTCAATAACACGGTGAAAATGTTGTCATTTGGCTCATTAATTCTCCAACTGAGTTTAAATTTCTAGATGTTATCAATGATTTATTATAGTCGAATACAAATGGAATATTAAAATAGTTGAAGCGAATAATTTGGAATCCGTTAAATCTCTCTGAAGTTTAATTTACTTTCTATTCGTAAGGTTCCATTCCAAAGATTATGTTTGCTTAATTGCATTGAATTAACACATCTTGTAAATTTGGTAAGGCGCAATGACACGAAGCGCGATTAAGTAAATTAATTAACTGATAGAAGTACACCCAAATCGTGGCGTTATATGAAAAACTACTAGTAATTTAATCTTATGGAAGTAACCAGTGGCGGCTTGTCATCATTTATAATGGGTGTCAAAACTTTGTAGTGTAGTTATTATTATCAATTTCATACTGCTTTCAAGCACTACAACTATTAATGAATGAATAAATGAATATATTAGTTATTGTAATATTTATTTTGTTTTTAATACGTTGAAAACCATCTATAAAAATTATTAGTTAGTCAACTGGCTTTTCTTCATATTTTGAGATTATTTTTAAATATATATCAGGTTATGTAGAAAGCTTGACTTTGATTTTTGTGTAAAAAATATTATTTTATGAAACTTTACCTACCATTTTTCAGTTTTCATTGCAAATTTAGTCATTTTCACAATTCTTCACACATGATTTTTTTCCACTGGGCTCGTCTGCCTATATCTCCGAATAACACTGAAGCCTATTGGCTTATTGTATTTAACCCCATGTTAGTTCATAGCACCCACTTTGTCACCTTTATACCTTGTACAAGTTTGTACAGATCCTTGGTTGAGTGGGTTCTATACGTTCTTGGATCAACCTGTGGTTGTCCAAAACTAACTTTTGCGATCTAGAGCTTCGCATTCGCGCAGTATGTGTTTGGCCGTTTCTGGTTTCTTGTGACATAGTCGGCACATGAGTTCCCCATTGTACATACCAATTTTGTTCAAGTGTCCCTTTACTGGGGCGTGCCCAGTCATGAACCCTGTTATCACTTTCAACTGGTTCCTATTCATAAAGAGTAGTTCTCTAGTTCTTTTAGGACATGGTATGCCCATAAAGGCTTTTCCATGTGCCTGTTTTGGGGTGCTTCCCCAATAGTTGATGTTGTTCCCGAATCCAGTCGTTTATGAAACCCCGGACTGTACTTTTTGGTACTCCTGCGTTTGTGTCTGATTCCGGTGTTTCTTCTGACCCTCTTTTTGCAAGTTCGTCAGCCTTTTCGTTGCCTTCGATCCCTTGGTGACCTGGCACCCAAAACAGTTTTACTCTATTTCGGTCTGCCAGTGTTCTTAGTTCTTCCATGCATTCCCATACCAGCCTCGATGTAACTTTCTGGCTCGATATGGCTTTAAGTGCCGCTTGGTTGTCTGACATTATTTGAATATGCTGATTTTCGACAGCTCTTTCATTGTTCGTTTTTGCACATTGCAAAATTGCATTGCATATACTTCGGCCTGAAATACCGAGGAATTTATTCCTATAGCATAGCTATGGTTAGTATCAGGGTTTTTGGAGAATACTCCCGCCCTAGTGCCTTCCGCAGTCTTAGACCCGTCTGTATACCAGGTTTGTTCCTGTCGTTGGGCATTGGGACCCCTTATGGTGATATCCTCTCTTTCCTGTATTAAAACCTCAAATAGAGTATTAAAAGAGTACCTCTTGGTTATGTGGTCTGATCTCATGTCTAGCACGTCTCCTGTCACTAACCTTGAGATACTCATGTGATCTGGCCTAATGTCAAGATATCCCAGTGTATTCCCTAATCTGTAAGCACCTAATCTTGCCTCCCTTTGTATCACATAGTAAAGGGATGGGAGTCCTATTAGTGCTTCCATTGTAGCAGTGGGGGTTGTTTTCATTGCCCCCGTTATTCCGAGGCAGGCAAGTCTTTGTACCTTGCTTAGCCTCGTTATTGCTTTCCTTTGCTGTGTCTTTGTATCACACATCTTAAATAAAATAATATATTTTTTAAATACCTTTTATTGGCAAAAAACAAGTGAACTAAAATGTGTATTTTATAAGATCAGTCCCATCACAATACATAATATTACCCAGATACAAACTTATATGAAAATATATGTGTGGCATTTTAAATTATAATTTTCACAATTTAACAGACCCCCTTGAATCACAACGGAAGGACATTTCTAAAGTTTCTTTTGAATTGTGATTTGGGGTGCTAACTTAGATTTTATTAAAACTGTGACTGGTTGTGGTAAATCAATTAATAGACCATCATATAATTTGAGATACAACTAGTGAGTAGCGGGGAGTTTAGGGAAACTACTGCTTTCTTTTTTGGTGTTGGTGTTTTTCTTTTTACATAATACTGCTGTCACAAAAAAATATTTTATCGTTATGACAGTTACCAAAGCAACTCTTATATACAGGTTGATTACTTTTTCTTGTTAAAAAGTGAATTTTTAACACCCCTTAACCCCAACTTTCAATCAGATTTTTGTCAGAATCAATAGGCTTGTAGAACTTGATTTTTTCCACAAAAATCAAGTTGATATTATTATTTGTCTTTGAGTTAGATTTATTTTAAATATTTCAACCCCCTTAACCGCCTTTTTTTTATTAAATTTTTTTCACAATCAACAGGCCTTATCTCCCTATAAAGCTTAATTTCTACTAAAAATTTCATGTTGATATCGCTTTTCATTTTTGATTTATCATTTTTTTTTTTAATTTCAACCCCTCTTAAACCTCCATTTTTTCAGATTTTTTTTTTTCAATTTCAATGTTCTTATTATAGAGCTTGATGTTCGTTAAAAATTTCAAGTTGATATCAATTTTTCGTTTTTGAGTTAGGATTTTTTTTAATATTTTATACAGATTTTTTTCAGAATCAATAGGCTTTATCTCTTCTTATAGAGTTTAATTTTTACTAAACATTTCATGTTGATATCGCTTTTCGTTTTTAATTTAGGATTTTCTTTTAATTTCAACCCATCGTAACTCCCTTGTTTTTTGCTTAAAATGTTTAAGTTGATATCATATTTCGTTTTTGACTACTGTGTGAAGAGTAGAATAATAATATAATCAAGGCTTAAAACAATAATATAATAGCCTAAACTAAAAAATAGGTACACTAAAAGAATGATAAAATCAAAGTTTTGAAAATTATTTAATAGCTATATCAGAACTTCGGAGATAAACTGTGCTATATCATTCTAGTCAACTTTTTAATAGAGCAGATTGAATGTTGGTTGGACACTTTTCGTGTTCCATATATTTACATATAATAATTATATTTCGACAAGAAATGCAGTTAGCCCCAATTATTGTCATATTATGTATTGTCCAACATCATAAATGGTAATCGCTTGTCATGGATTACGCATCAACCACGAATCCATGGCAGAATAATAATACTTTTTAAACGGTCCAAATATCGACCCATCTAAAGGCTGCATTTTCGCTGAGGTGTGACATCTTTGTTAAAGGCTAGAATGAATAGTGGGAGCGGTCTGTCTTCTCTGCTCAATAGCTGACTTACTTCGAGTATTTTAGTCCCTATATTTTTTAGGTCCTCTTTGATTTTTTCTGGTTGACAAGATAAATGCAACTTTCCCACAACTACCTTAATTGGCCTTGACTGTTTATTTTCAAAAACCATTCCATTTCAGTATTGTTCAGCGCTTGTTTAAGAGATCTATATGTAATTTCATCTTCTACATTGATTTTCATTACCTCCAGATACCGTGGTGGCTTGATGTATGTCCCATAAGATGTGGCACACATTTCAGAGACCAAATAAGTGGCAAAAAATACATTTATTTGTGATTCAAATCAATTAACGTTTCAGAATCAACAAAACTATAAATTTAAATTAAATAAAGAGGGCCATAATCATCCATAGAGAGCAACTTCCTGCGAATACCTAACATCAGATTTTGGACAGTGTTAAAATCGATTTCTCGGATCGTCTTTTTATATTCGGCGTCGAAGTTCCTCTTCATTTTGGGCTTCCCATCCTCCTTTGTAAGCTTTTTGCGATAAAAGAGCACAACAATCTTCTATGGGTTGAACATGAGGAAGGTTAAGGGAATTGTCGTTTCGCGAAACAAATGCTACGTTTTGGTTGGCTAGCCAATTTTGAGTTTGCCTTGCATAGTGACAGGACGTAAGGTCTGGCCAAGTAGCCAAAACCTCCGGGCAAGTAATTGCTCGGAGGCCAAAACATAATATATCATCCCCAGTGTGTTTTGGCTTTTTGATTATATCTGACATTATTAGGGACCTTGTCAATATTGTCAGTATAAAAACCATCATTTTCTTTCATTTCGGAGTTGCTCGGTGTGAAGTACTTTTCGTCATCCATAATGATCACCTGGTTGTTGGTAAATTGTACCCTTCTTAATGCACGGTAGCATCTTGGAATTCTGGCTAGCTGGTTGACAGTATATTTTGGAACTTTTATTTTTTCTATATTTTTGACTACTTCGGAATACTTCCCGCGGTATAGTGTTCTTAGATGTGTTATATTGGCGTGCTAGTTTTCTAAGCTAAGTACCAAGCGTGTCTTTTGCTCTTCTTACCAGTTTTTCGATTCTTGCTTGGGTCAATATTCTAGGTCTTCCACTTTTTAGAAGGTTCACACACGGAATACCTTGCTTAAATTTAGCGATTGTCCGATTGTGGGGTACATTATCTGAATTAATAATTAGTGGACTGCAATTGTTAGGGCTTCGCTAGTAGGTCCTGAAATGGCGTGTAAACGAAAACGATGCACTTTACTTAACACTTTTTTTTTAATTTGGTGTCATCGGCATCACAGATCACTTAGTTTTAGAATTGAAACGGCAATGTTAAAATTCGAGACAGTATTGTAGCGCCAGGTGACCGTTCTTTGAACTATTTGGACGGAAGTGGCGCCATGTATAGCGGTCACAAAACGCGGGAACATTCAAAATTGTCATTCAATATTTAGTTTAAAAGTGGTAGTCAAATTAAGATTTGTTCATACTCCTTTTTTACGTTTATTGTAGCAATTAAATTATATTTGTATGTGGAGGTAATCACATACTTTGATTTTCTTTTACTATACGGAGAATGGTCGCACTGCGCAGCTTTCTTAGTGCCTTTTAAAAGGAGATAGAAAACTCAGCCATTTTGAACCATTATTACGTGTTGCCTACATCTTGGCGCAATATTTTTAATAGGTGCGTTTTAATCATCCGCTTCTGCTTCGGAATTGTCGGTTTTCTTGTTTTAATCTGACAGGTTAGAACGACTAAACCGACAATTCCGGAAGCAGAAGCGAATGATTAAAACGCACCTGATATTTTGCTTGATGCTGTCAGTGTTAGTGAATATTATTTTTGGAGTCACAGTTTATTGCTAAAGAATCAGTTAGACCACTCGGACCAGTTGAAAGTTCCAAAATAACATCCACTCCAGGGATACAAATTCAGGATACGCAGAAGACTGTTGTTTTATTATAGGCGGTTGTCATATATTGTATTATCTGAGTTGCGCAGTGTATAAACTGGAACATTGAGATAAAAAGTGCCGTCGCAGAGTGAGCGATCTGATTCTTTAGCTATAAACTGTGTCATATGGTTCAAAATGGCCGCGCCCTATGTTGGGCGTGTCGGACCTCTCTCTTGCCCCGTATAGTAATCAAAGTATGTGGGAGGTAATGGATGCCTGACAATGACAAATGACACTCCCACTCTTTTCACCATCAATTGTAGATTTCTGTAAATTGTGTGTAGAGCGCCCTCTAGAATTAGTTCTTTGAAACTAAAACATCGTTTCAGTTCCAGCTATACCAGTTACCGATACCTGATCGGCAACGACTACTAAGGCCATAGCCTCGTGTCCTGTGTAGGATTTGTTAGTGTTTCCCAGCGCCACTTTAGGAAAAGCACTGTTAATTAGAACCCAACAGTGAATGGTCGTGTGGGGAATCCTACCAAGGCATCAGAATTAATTTTAAATAATTAAATTAAACAAAAAAATCCCGGCCAACGGTGGGATTTGAACCTGGGACCCTTGGATCCACAGGCAGAGACTCTACCACTGAGTCACCCACCCCTTCTTAACATTTTTATTTACAACATAACTATATACACTATGAAAGATGTGATAATTAGCCAGAGTTACATAAAATGCCCAGAAGGCAGAGCTTGATAGGGAATATAAATTATAATGCAATAAAAATGCAATCTATTATGACTGCTACTGCTGAACAGTTCATAGTGAAGTGACAGTACTTCCTTTCTGAATCAAAACCAGCAGGAAATCGAGTTGTCAATGTTATCAACTTAAAGTAACTAATGAAATAATAGTGGTGGAGCTATATTTTAATTTTTAAAAATGCGTATTATCTCAGCTTTACCGACTCATCCGAATTTCTATTTTGAAAACCATATCGACTAAACCACTTCAACAGCACTGTTGATGCCAAAAAACTTTTTTTTTGTAGCAGCCTCTTGTCTTATTCTTATCTTCACTTTTATGATTTCTGAATTTTGTGATAAAACTTATGGGACATACGTTATTACTAATTTACATAAAAATAATTTTTACCAACCAATGAATAATTTCCGTTTTTTTCCTGTGTAATTTTTAAAAATTGCCTATATTTTTCAGCATATCTAAAATCGAGTGATGCTTTTAGAAGTATTTTTCTCCTCAAATACCATCCTAAATCTGACCAACTCAAATATTTGCTTCAAAAATAATGCGTTGTAGAGAAAATGGAATAACTCGTTGAGCAGGTAAATGTTGGTCCTTTGGGAAATAAAAATTTAAATCAAGGGTTAATTGGAATGTTAAATAATTGACGCGCATATTGACGAAGGTGTGTTTGTTCAAAATACATGGTTGATGCTATTTTAATTTTTTTATCTAAATGAATCCAGTGATATAAAAATATATAGCTATTTCATTATTATTATTATGCTAACATTAAATATATTCACTATATTAGTAATAAAAAAAGTTAAAAATCCAATAAAAAGACTGTTAGGGTCCGATTACAATTAGAAGGACACATCTACGTCATCATTTGGCAAAGTAGTTAATTATCGCCGCCTACTGGGGGTTTAGTGGAGTGTTAATATTAGACGAATCTAGGAAATATTGTTATTGTACCTAATAACTTACTTATTTTTTATTTATAAATATTTATAGATGTATTCGAAAATTGAAGTAATGGTTATGACGTAGCGGTGTTCATCTAATTGTAATCGGACCCTACCATGTGTATCATGAATGCACTTTTTTTCTATAGTTTTTACAGGAGAAGGATAATATACACGTGGGTGTAGAAAAAAATTCCAATAATAGGAATTGATCGCATAATATACGAAAACTGATTGAAATATATGTATACAACCACTCATTTAGGTTTAATAATTTTTTTTTTGTAAATACTTTGGAACTATTATGAAAAATAAATGTACATAACGAAAAGTTAGAATCAACTATTTTTCGAAGTTAATAATAATAATAGTTCTTTATTTCAGGAGTATGTTACAGATACATAAAACTAAATAGAGTTAAACAGAATACATGAACAATATTGTCTTAGGTCATCAAAAACTCATTTAGATTATATGGTTCCCTGTTAACTAAATATATAAATAACACTTTCTTGACTTCTGTCAATTCATTAATTGTTTTAATATATCTGGGGAGACTGTTAAATATTTTGATACAATTATAGTAGGCTCCACGTTCTGTCATTGTTAATTTGTGGTGTGGATAGACATAGTCTTGGTTTCTAGTGGGATACACCGACTGCGATTTATTAGTGTCGAAAAGATGTTTGTTTTTAATAAAAACAAAACACATTCATGTACATAGATTGCTGTCAATGTTACTAATTTATTTTGTTTAAACTTTCCTCTACATGAGTCTCCTACTTTCATTCCTAAAATATTTCGCAGAGCTCGTTTTTGGCAGATAAATAATCTTTCAATTTCAATACAACTTCCATAAATTATAATACCATACCTAATATTACTTTCAATTGTAGAATGATATACCATTTTTAAGGTTGAACAATCTAGATATTTCTTTAATACTCTAAGACTATATGTCGCTCTACCAAGTTTTTGTCGTGTGTACTCCACATGATCAGACCAAGATATGTTGTTATCCAACACCATTCCAAGAAATTTGATACTTTTCTGTGGGGCCAGTAAAACATCATGTGTCGTATAAAAAATGTACACAACCGAAATGATGGTAAAAAACTTACCGGTAGATGCTGGTTCGTTCTCAAATATTAGGGTTTCACCACCTATGGAGGGAAAATAGAAGGGATAGAGAGGAAGGTGGTTATTATTAATACCCGAAATAGGCAAACGAATTATCGATTGAATATTAATTATTGTAAGACCGTAATCTATTCTTTTCACGTTCGAATTCAAGTCGCTACTGACTTTAACATTTAAAAATTGTGCGCAGGTATGCCTTTTAGAACTGCAATGGTTCCTAATAAGTAGGCAACACTAATTGCCAAAACATCATGTAATGTGAAACTTTGTGGTTCAGCAATTCGTGACCATTTATTTTTAAAAAGTAGTAGATTTGTCTTTTCCCTATTTATAATCAATTTATTTTTTGTAAACCATTCATTTCCCACTTCAAGAATGTGGCTTGCTCTTTGCTCCAACTGCATCATTGTACCACTTTTAACCAGTATATTCGTGTCATCGGCATAAGTTGTTATAGAGCACCAGTCCACATTTTCACTTATTTCCTCTATATTATTAATATATAGTACAAATAGAATTGGTCCCAGTACGCTTCCCTGTGGAATTCCTAGACCTACATATTTATCATCAGATATAATTTGTTCTTGATCATTTTTTAATTTAACTCTTTGTATTCTCTGATCCAGATATGAACTAATCCATTTTAGTGATGTTCCCATATTTGTCTAATTTGTTTAACAATATATCATAATTTAACATATCATATGCTTTTGACTGGTCTAAAAATAATCCCAGTGGTAAGTTGTCATTTTCCATGTTGGTTAAAATTTGATTTGTAAATTGGAATAGTGTAGTTAAGGTTGATTTATTTTTTATAAATCCATGCTGGACGTTGTTTAGCTGTTTGGTAGTTTCCATAAAGTTTATGATTTGTTTACACATGATTTTCTCAAATATCTTGGAGAAAGATGGTAACATACTAATTGGTCTGTAATTTTCCATTTTAGAGTCATCACCTTTTTTATAAATAGGGACTATAAGTGAAACTTTTAGGGTATCGGGAAAAATGTCAAATTTCATGGAATTGTTGATAATATGACAAAGATGGTTGCCTATAATATTTATAATGTCTTTAATTAAATTCATGGAGATCTCATCGTATCCAGCACTATGTTTGTTTTTAAGTGTTCGTACGCATTCGAGTAATTCTTGTTTATTTATATTTTTTAATGTCATTTCTTGTGCATAGGGCTGGATAGTGGAAGAAAAAGGAATATCATTTAAATTTGATAATAAATTCGGGGCAGCATCGCCAAAAAATGTATTAAATTTGTCAGCTATTGTCATTAGATCTCCTTCAATATTGATTTCATTTTTGTTTACACTTGACCCTTTAATTTCATTAACTAATGCCCATGCGCTCTTTGATTTATTAACTGAATTTTTTAACCTGTTACAGATAGATATTTTTTTATTACTAATGAGCAGATTATTGTATTCCTATTAAAGGTGGATATAATTATCAGAAGGCAGAATAGATTAATTTTTGCGATGTTTATTTATAATTTGTTTTATATAATCCTATAGTATTAACCACTCTTTTCTAAAGTAAAAAAAAAATTATAATTAAAAATTATAAATATGAAATGCTGAGCAAACATTATAATTTCAATTTTCTCTCGCTTGTTGAATTCAGAATAAATTCAGGGAATGTGTATTGTTAAATTCAGAATACATTCACAATTTAAAATATTCAACAGAAATTCGGTAAAGCTTTTCACGTTATACAGGTCACAACACAACGTTTTTGTTACTTTATCATCCAGTTCAGTGCTCATTCTTACATTTGGAAATCAATTTAAAACTCCGAAAAAAAATTTCTCTTTGACTTTACTCAAGCAAATATACTAGATAAATAAAGATACGTTCTTACTGATCGTAAAATCGTTTTAACAGAACATTTTACTATTGAAACTACCTTTTTAAAACCCAAAGGAAATTCGATTTAAGTTGTTAAATTTTCACTACGAGATCTGAAGATAATTTGAATAATTTATTTTTACATTAGGAAATTGAAGTTTGCATAGTCGTACTCAGCAGATAACTAATTTGTGAGCTAGCCGAATCATAACAAATGGGAGAAAGATTAACTGAACTGAATTTTTTTAACTATTATAGATCGGTCGGTCTTTCATAAAAAGTGCAAAGAGAAACTATTTCTCTGATAAAATAGTGAAAAAAATTAATGGATCAAAAAAATCTCGATTTTTGCGATTTTTCGAGTGGCTGTATCTTTGGTAAAAATGGTCGTACGTGAATGAAAAAAAAAAGCAATTTGAAGCTTAAAGTATCTAGTTTATGAATCATGCGATAAAAAAATTTCAACTAACAATTAGCACAAAATCCTGATGAATATCATGGATAGAAAAATGCGATCCTTCAATTTCTTCAAAAATTCACTCGCATGAAACAATGAAACGGCTTGATGGATCAGGTTGAAATTTTATAATGCTTTTGGAGAAACAACGGCCTGTAAGATGCACACTTAATATTATTTATTTTTCCCAATATTATTAATGTGGCACGTGATTTTCTAAAAAACTTCAAAAAGACCATTATGAATTCCCCGCATATTTGCACCGTTATCATAACCTTGTCCATGCATGTCATAAAAATTTAAATTTAATTTCTGTAAAAAATTTATTAAATATTTACTCAAACCTTCTCCGGTTGAATCTGTTATGTTATAGGACAAAATTCTATAAAATACTCACGCAATTCAACTTTTCTTGTTGATTCGTTTAAAGGACCCCGCAATAATCTTATGGAGATTGGGTTTCTGTCAAATTGTCTAAATTTTTGATATGTTGTAGATTTTTTCATCCTGAACAAAAGTCTCCATGAGCACAAAGTGCCAAAATGAATATTTTGGCAGCTACGGAGCTGCCAAAGCTCCCCTTACTCGTTGCAAAACTATTCATTTTCAATACCATTTACAGATGTCAAAAGCATATTTTAATTATTCTAATATATAGGGTAATGTTTTTGAGGTCACTGGATTCAACCTTCATGTCAGATTGGACAAATTAACCGTTGACAGCTGTCAATTCACTGTCAACGAGAAATATAAAAGTAAATATCCTCTTTTCACATTGAGAGTTTGGGTTTTTGAGGTCGCTGAATTCAATTCTCATGCCATATTGGACAAATTGACAGTTGACAGCTGTCAATTGACTGTCAACGAGGAATATAAAAGTAAATATCCTCTTTTCACATTGAGAGTTTGGGTTTTTGAGGTCGCTGAATTCAATTCTCATGTCAGATTGGACATGTCAATTCACGGTCAACGAGGAATAGCTGTCAACTGTCAATTTGTCCATTACGAATTAATCAATAAAAATCATATTCGCATATCAATCAAATTATATTTATTTATCTTTAGTAAAATGTATAATAAAAAAAGACTAACCTTTTGTTAGTAACTGCACGACTTATCTTTCATAATTAGTTACACAACATGTAAAAAATAAAAAATATATTATACTAAATTTTTACAATCAAAAGAGCGAGTTAGACCCTGGCCGAATCACTTTATATTTGCTAATTCAAGCCAGGTTCTTTCCAGGGGCTCGATTTTCGAGATCATTGGAAAATTTTCCCATGGGAAAATATTCCACTACTTATATTCCCATGGTAATAGGTTATGCAATTCTCGAACGTGTCGAAATAGACATTCCCATGGAAATAGTAGTTTCACGTATGTCTGATATTAAGTTCACGAATATTTCGAAACAACCAATAACATTAAAGATATTTTAAAATTTACTGTTGGCATTATTTGTATTTGTTGTGGTTTTTGGGTGTCCGATTACCTGCCGAGCCTCCGCGCTGGAGCAGGTGCCGTGCCGAGCAATCGCTAGCGATCGAGGAACAAGTGAAAATATTCGATTACGTATAATAATTAAAACTTGTCATTCTTAGTTTTTTCTTTTCACATGTTGAAAAAAGAAAAGGTAGCTTATGTATGGAAGAGCAACGAAAGTTTCGAGAAACTAAAGAAATTCTTTCATTAACGAAAATAATAAAATTTTCGGAAAGGTCTTATTAAATTTACTACAAATTTCTCAATTTGTGTTATTTGCCAGTCCCTTAGCAGCTCCCACAATTTCTAAATGATTTAGGAAAATCAGTTTATACAGTTTCTTAGTGAAAGAGAATTAAAAATAATATACCTACATAAATAAAATATTATCAATCTATAAATACGCCAAAAAAATGTTTTAACTACAATTTCACCAAAAGTCCAAGATATCCAATAATCTTTGGTTATGTCTTAAGACTTTCGCGTGGTCTTTCGTCAAATTTTCGACTTTAATGCGCAAACTCTAGTACAATTCCCATTGGAAAACACAATTTCCAATGCTCGTAAGCAGGGGAATATTTTCCCATACTTCTCATTGGAAAATATTCCACCGATTATGTCGAGAATACGAAAACTGAATTCCCATGGGAAAATTTTATTTTCCCATGGGAATAAAAGTCGAGAATTGACCCCCTGGTATGTGAAAAGAAAGAAACATTTTCTGGAGTTCGAAATAAAAATATTATTGGAAAACGGTTTGCCACAAAACTTAATTAGTTTTTGATTTTAGCAAAAAAAAAATCAGCCTCAAACTCCAGTTTTCCAAAAATTTATATCTGCAAATTGATAAAATTTAATAATTATTTTTAATTTTTGTTTAAAAAAACTAGGGTGTAACAAAAAAATTAAAAGACTGGAGATTATTAGGGTGTTTCTTTTGAATACTTCAGCAAAAAAATGAAATTATACTGATGATAAATAACTAAGATACATGGATAATGCTAAAATAGTGAGCCGCAAAAACAGCCTTAACTCTGTTCTTTGAGCCATTTTAGAAAAATATGTTGGTTATTAGGTATAGAGGTAACATGCATTACGTAAAACTCATCAGGAATATACGCTACTTCCCACAATTTGTGATTAAGATAGAGAAATAACCCTCTAAAAATCATCAGCAGCCAATCTGGGCCCTATTTGTGGCTAGTTTTCTCTAAATTTGTGTGCCTCAAAACCAGCAATATACTTTAAACAATCCAGAGGAAATATCTCTTTGATCTCGAAGGTCTGTATCAACGATGAAATTTCTGCATCGAGTATTTTTTCTTCTAAATACAAGGGTTCTATAAATGAATAAGAAATGTTTTTTTCTGCGTCACATTTATTTTCAATTGCAGCGCTTTCTTGTTTAAAGACAGAAACCACATCTTATGTTAAATACATGTTTTCATGTGATATATCACTTGTTTCTTCTGTTTTCTATCTTATTCTAGCTTCATATGAATATTCTTTTTTCTGTTGCTCCTTCTAGTTTTGCACTACACCCAAATTATGAATTTTGATTTCAAACTTATAACACCCTGTATCTCGCTAACTAGGATTAAGACTCCATGTTCGTATATCAAAATTTGTCAGTTAACGAGAGCTCTCTGGTGCTGAGCGTTGTCAGTCAAATATACTAACAAACTAATATCCTGTATAAAGTTTATCAATACATATTGCACTAGTTGGGAGTTCCTAAGTTATCTTTACTTTAAGAAATTAAATAATGTTTTATCAATGAATCAAATAAAACATTCAAACCACAAATTAATAATAGATAATAATCAAATCCATAAAACATCAATTTGAAATATTAGTAAACACTTACTGATAATCAAAATAAAAAAGAGTTACGAATATTAATTTAATTAAAATTTTAAACGAAACCGTTCAATTAAAAATAATTAAAAACGACGTCCTAAAAACTTTGAGATCTTCAATATATATCTTTCGAAGGTAATTTTGTACCTTGTCTAGAAAAGTTACCGAACATTCCAGACTCTCAGAAAACAAATTAAAGGATCTTATTTCTAACGAATTTATTTCAGAGACAGATGCAGAAACGCTTTTTATTTTCTAGCATTTCGGATACGCATCGAAATTGAAAAACGACCCTTTTGAAAACAAAGAAAATTGGATAGTCCAAGGTCTTTTGTAATAGTATTTCAGACCTTTTCATTATTTTGTTTGTTGGGAAATATCACTGAATTAAATAATATATTATACCCATGGCACACATAAAGAAGTAACTTTTTTGACATTTCTGTTTCTAAGAAATATATTAATGTTCTTTTTAATTAAAAAAGATATAATTCTTTACTGCTGCGACGTGACGAGTTTCTATCTAAATATAATAGTCAAAGAGCTAGGGTTATTTTGAGTTACGTGTTGAACACAATGTTTAAAATTTGTAGATTTGTAATTTAATACCAGCTCGATAAGGAAATAAAAATCTAGCAGAAATCGCGGTTTAATTACTCTCGACGTCATGGCATACTTTCGATTTTTTTTCAGAAACAAGATTAAATCGCAATTTATTTTTATTTTTTGAAGAAAACCTTAAGTTTTTATTGAAAACTCGAATTTATTGAATATTTTTGGATAAGAATCTTTCATTGAAAATATTCTATCAGCTGTCAAAATGACCGCTATAATATTGGATAATATTATTTCCAAATATGTTATTAATAACTCGTTTAAGAAATATTATTATTCAAAAGGAAAGACTTGTATTTCGTGCAAAACTTTTTAATCACAAATTATCATATATTTGATAGTTACACTGAGCTATATTGCCGCTGAGAGTCGGTGTAGAGGTGTAGATTCACTGTAGGTTTGTTTGAAAGTAAAACAGTTACACTTTATCTACACTCAAATATTTGAAGTTACACTGAACAAATCAAATGCAGTGCAGAACACTTACACTTAGTTCAACAAATAAAATCCACTATTAGTGTCCTCATTGTGACTAACCCAAATTACATCAAATGAATACAGCTCTCTATAAAAAAAATTGGGGGACCAGGAGCGGCCCTCAAAAAAATATTGTCATATGAATGCCTAAGCCATCCCTGTAGAGCGCGACCTTGAAGCCTGCCATCGGACTCATGGTCGAAACATCGCTGACGTATAGAGACAAACTCACCGCTTCTCGTATCTACCAGAAAAAGCAATACGTTGCCGTTGAGTCATAGAGACAGAATTATCAGAAGTTGTTGTCTGACGAATTATGGAAGTTACTGGTAGACAAGTTCTGATTCTGGTCTCTTTCTTGATGGTAATTGGGTGATCATTAACGTTTATAAGACGGACTGGAATCTCCTTTTCGATTATAATTCCTCTTCTAACCTCTTCATCGTGGTTCCAAGGTTCCATCATTACAGGTGTTCCTTTTTCCATAGTTTCTTGAAGCCGTGCTATTATAATGATTTCACTTCTGCCAGGTACCACCGTAACCTCCTGTACAGCAACTGGCACGGTACTGTTCTCATATGGATGTAGGAATACGTTTTTGATACCAACTTTGATCACTCTATTCTTAAAGTCGAACTGGAAACCATGTAAGTTCATATTACATCCATTCCAAGTATAACATCTTTGATCAGCGACAATAACAATATGAGTGAACTTTTCTGTACCAATTCCCAATTGAAGCTGGATTTTCCCATGGATGTTGGTACTTTCACCTGTGACAGTCCGCAGTCGCAATCTTGTTGGTAGAAGTTTCTTACGGTTATTTATGGTTGTTGATGGTATAATGGTCCTAGTTGCTTCAGTATCCACCAAAAGTGTATACTTTTTACCATTTACTTCGCCGTCTACGTATACACTATCATCGCAACATTTCAAAGAGGCTATCATTATGAGAAAGTCTTTGGAACGGTTTCGGGTCTAGGCCGACCCGCTCTAGTTTTCCTGCGGCGTGTTCTTCAGTTGTTGGGACCATAGGGCGTTTGCACGAACTGCATACATGTCTCAGTTCACCGCAATTCCAGCACCTGATGGTTTTTGTCTTCATCTTTTTATCAGTAAAGGTCTTCATTATGTTAACTAGTTGATTGAATGTATCTTCCATGTTTTCTTCTTTTACAGTCCTCACTTTACTGAACAGTCCAGAAGCCTGCGTTGCTGCCTCGTACTCTAGAGCAGCGGACAAGACATCGATCCATGTTTTGTGATGGGCTAAACGGAGTGCATTTCGTGGTCACGGAGTCCATGAACAAATGTTTAAACTGCGGAACATTCCATCATGTTTTCCGAAGCTAATTGGTAAGCAAATCGCATTAACCTCGCAATATCTACTTCATATTCTTGAAGAGTCTCCTCTCGTTTCTGTTTGCGATTCTTTAAATGTAACTGGTATAAATGCTCCAAGTGTTCGTGGTCATATCGCATGTTCAGTATCTTTTTGAGTTATTCAAAATCATCTGTCTCTTCCACAGGTATTGTCTGAAGAACATCTAAAGCGTCTCCTCGAAGGGAGATGGTCAAATTGGCTCTCTCGTTCAGACTATTCGTTTGCTCTAGCAGCTATTTCGAACTGTTTAAGGTAGTAGTGACATATTCCTGTCGAAAGTTGGGGGTTTAACACGAGCAGAGCTTACAACTCCGTCCAATTTCAACTTCGACTCCACCTCATGGCACTTTATTTCAACGTACTTGGTCTGTTCTGTATGTTCCAGTTCTTTTATCTTCTTTTCCACATCAGAGATTTCATTTTTTAGTGAAGACATATTAGAAGAAATTTCATCTTTTAAAGAAGAGATATCAGAAGAAACTTTAGTTTCTAAAGAAGAGATTTCGTTTTTCACGGAAGACATATCAGAAGATACCTTTTCTTCTAAGGAAGAAACTTTACTATCTAAGGAGAAAATGTCTGAAGAAACTTTAGTTTCTAAAGAGAAAATTTCATTTTTTTAGAGTAAATATCTGAAGAAAGTTTCCATGGAAGAAATATTAGAAGAAACTTTATTTTCTAAGGATGAGATCTTACTTTCCATTTCGGAAGAAATTGAAGAAATTATAGCAGACGCATCATCAGAAAATAGAAACGTTTCCGGATCCAAACCTTCATTTTCTAGTGCTTTTTTAAGTCGTTATGCCAGCTCTGATTTCTTCCCTGTCGTCTTCAGTTCACGTTCTTTTAATTGTCGACGTAGCTTAAGCACTTTTAAATTACACCGTTTTTAGCCATTATTATCCAGTATTTATTTATAATCCCACTTCTGACACCAATGTGACGTTTATTTAATTTATTTATAGTTTATTTATTTAAAACACACTATTTACAATTTATTTATGACGTACTAATTAATTTATATAACACTTAGGCACTAACTAACAATTCTAATTTATTATTACAATTTATCTTTTCAGTCCAATACTTTATTTAAAACTGCCCGTCCGACGACGCGCTATTTATACAAAGCCCACTCTGTACTCGTAGATTCTAAACGCTCTCGAATGTCACCCGAAAATTCTATCTCTATGACTCAACGGCCACGTATTGCTTTTTCTGGTAGATTCGAGAAGCAATGCGTTTATATCTATACGTCAGCGGTGTTTCGACCATGAGTCGGATGGCAGGCTTCAAGGTCGGGCTCTACAGGGCCGGCTTAGGAATTTACATGACAATATGATGTCATTTATGGTAGAATTAGGGTGGTTTTCACCCTTTCAAGATTTCAGTTGGTGTCATTTTTGCTTTGAACAATGGCTCAATTAAAATAGCTACATACCAAATTTTATAAAAAGTAGGGAGGGGCGGTGAGATGAAAAGTATGCGAAATTATATCCTCTCATGCACTCTGACGTACCCCAATAATTTAGGATTTCAATTTATATTTTACCAGAAATAAAGAGATCCGAAAGTTTCTCGCAGACCCGGTAAACAAATCAATAATAATACTGACAATTCCATAGGCTAATAATTACCAGTCCAGACAAACAACACTATAATATATTGAGAGCAACTGATAAAAATAACTGGAAATCCAAATTAAATTAAATCAATAAATGAATCAAATAATGAACACGAGTGAATGTAGGAAATACTCTACAAATAGGATTAATAATTAAACCTATACAGTGAGGAATCTGTACTGTATAGGTTGGAATAAATTCGATATTTTTCTGTTTAAGGTTCTCAATTCGTCGCAATATTTTTTTTATGTATGTTCAGCGATAATTCTTTAACACGGTGTTTGATTTCAATGATTCTTTTTTTGGTAGAAAGGGGGTACTTCAGGGGTGGTCCCATATAAATTTGGTCAAAATCTAATAATTGGGTTCATGAAAAAAATCTCAAACTCTTTATTTTTTATGTATGTTTAGCGATATTGCTTTGCCACTTTGTTCGATTTATATGATTCTTTTTTTGTTAGTAAGGGGGTACCTCAGGGGTGGTCCCATATAAATTTGGTTAAGATGTGGTGATGGCATCTGCACGTTTTTGAAGTCGGTTTTTTTTTAATTTTTAATTTCTAATACTTGTAACAAAATGCTTTCAATCAAAATTTTCTTGAACAAAATTAACGCAATGTATATGAAAACAGACAATTCATATTGTTGTCTTTTGTTCAGGACAAATATTTTTGGAACACTCTGTCCTAACTGAAAATAATTAAAAACGTGCGCCTATCCTGGGGCATCTTGTATAAGAATTATTTACACCTTTGAACAAAAACTGTCCAAATACGGCCATTTCCACACGTTTCAAAAAGAATAGCCAATTTCATCTTTCATCGTTTTATCAATAGTACCGCAGGTGATATTATGATGTATTCAGAATTGGTTTTGCAAATAAGAAGACTGGAACTAGAACTATTTTGGTTAAATTTGTATCAATAATGAAAAAAATGAGTGTTTTCTAACCAAAAAAAGCACTAAAACAGACTGGTATTACTATTTATGAGGTTCTTTCTCAACAAACCTATAAATAAACTGCTACAACTGGCGCAGAAAAAAATTTGAGCGTAAATTAGTTTGGACTATGGGAAGTAAGGTGTTCATACAACAAAATAACATGAAGAAAGATATTAAATGTATTAACGATCTCACTGACGTTGTAACATTTTAAAATTCCATTTAAAAATGTTATTTTAATTGTGAGACATCCTGTATAAATTGGTATCAGATTGATTTACCATTTAATTATCGGCGCTAGCAATATGCTTAGAGAGGGAAATTTCTCTAGGTGGTGATCTGGCTGGCTCCCAATTTTAGAATCTTTTCATTAAAATTAATTACTCATCTGATAACTGAAACTAACAGTTGAGTGCTTAGACTGCAAAATGTAGTGGAAGCGAATGTAAGCAATCTCTTTCTCTCTCTTTCTCTTTCACGTTATAATTTTCTCCTTCATACTGAAAATTCACTACTAGATACTGCTACTTGAAGAGAAAATTTGTTCAAATTCTTCAATTGGATGTTTTGGATGGCGACATTCCTAACTACGAAGAGCTACAGATATCTACATAGCGGTAATTAATTCACAAGGCTATTAAAGAACTATTGATTTTGGTATGATACGAGTTTTAACTTTATAGTTGTTGGTACCAGCATGTAAAAAATCATTATCTAGAAAGTTTCAGTATTTTTTATTTTTGTAAAATAATTCATGTGTTATAATTAAATAAACAAATTCATTTATATGTTAAATTTTATTTTTTAAGGTTACAACAATTCTCTTTTACTCAAATTAAATTTTATATAAATTTTTATTAATTATATATATTATATATCTCACTAGCTTTCTAAAAATAAAAAAAAGAGAATTATTGGCGCCCCTCTCTCCCAGAAAACTATTATCCCAAAAGTGTCTATTAGAAAAGCCGAATTCACGACTGAGAGAACTATGGTAAATGTGCTCATTTCTTTTTAATTTAATTAAAGGTAAGTAATGTTTGGCGTTAAATTTCTATGAGCTAGTCAAACTTTCTTAAAAGTGTTTTGAAATTAATATTTTATTGCAAAGTAACGCCATTCTATTACAAGGACCTGTAATCTTTCGCCGAAGGTTCAATTTTATGTGCTTCTAATGACCTTTCCTCACGAGCATTATTTGTTTCATTTTTTCTCAATTGAAATACATTTTATTTGAATTTTGTCCAAGTACTATTCATATTATTATGTATTTAAGTTAACAGCAAAAAAAAATTTTCTAGGTATATATTTGAAAGCGAAATAGATACCTAGTTGCAAAGTATGATTTTTTAATTCGTGTTGTTTTCCTCAACTAGTAGTTAGCTAGTAGGGGCCTTCATAAACAATTAAAGGTTAAAATATTTAATTTTTGAATTTTGTTAAGAGTAGCTGCCTAAAAAAAATCTTGATTGTTATTATTTTCTCTCAGCAAGTTACTTACTTGCCTAAGAGCGGGTTGCAAGAAGGTTCATTAAAATTTAGCAGTAAACTGTAAATAATTCGACGTTAATGTCATTCAGAGATTTCTTTCTGAAAAATGTATGGGATCATTAGCAATGATAGATTTAACAAATTAAGTTTACTTACTTAATTTACTTGTCACTGATTTACGGAATTTTATTTAGTTTTTTTTTCATATTAAATTGCTGGGGTCAAGATAACACTCTTGGAGTAACACATTTATATTTATATGTGATAGCTTAAGTTCAACATATACATATCAATTCTGTACCTTATTGTCATCTTTTACGTATCTCGCAACGCTATATGTTTTTAACTATTTACTATCAGAACGTTAGAGGCCTCCGCACGAAGTCTTCGGGATTTAGCAAAAATTTGTTTTCAGAAGAGTATGATGTTGTTATATTAACGGAAACTTGGCTTTCAGAGGACGCTAAAAGCGGAGAACTATTAAATTCCAATTACACAGTATATAGAAAAGATAGAGATAACATTTAAACAGGTAAACAACGCGGAGGAGGTGTCCTCATTGGTATAAATAAAAAATATATATCTTCACCAATATCAATTAACTTACCATTAGAGACAATCTTTGTAAAACTTAAACTACACGGTACTACAATCATATTAATTCAATTTATAATCCACCGGGTTTAAACGCTAAAGTTTACAAGCAATACCTAGATTTATTTGATAGTTTAGATCCCCTAATCACTCAAACCACACACTTGGTACTCATTGGTGATTACAATATACCTTGTATAAATGGCACATCTTTTCAATTTTCTAATTAAAATGATATATTATAAACAATGTCTTTGTTAATGGCTACTTACGATCTACAGTCTTACAACAATTATCTTAACGAGGATCAGAAAACTCTAGATTTGGTGCTTGAGAATATGAATTTGAATATAGAGGAGGAATTAGAACCTTTAGTTTTCATAGCCAAAAGGACTTCCCTCTCTGATAATTAAAACAGAAGTTAAAAAAAGTAACAGACTCACATAAACAAACAATAATCTTGAAAACAGATATAATTTTAAAAACGCTGATTTACTATGCGAACTATTAAACGATTTCGATTGGTCAAAAATTGGACACTTCGAAAAGGTTGATGATTCTGTCAAATAGTTTTACCAGGTTTCTTTATGAAATGCTTGACATATGTGTACCAAAGTTTACTAATAGACTCCAACACTTTCCGCCAGGTTCACAGAAGAAATAAAAATTGACAAAAAGTTCGAAGAATTTTTCAGAAAAAGAAAACATCTATCGGAATATTACTTTAGTAAATTTAACAAAAAATAGGTGAGACCTCGAATTTAAAATAAGGGCAGCGCACAATAATTATATACAAAACATGCAGAACTGTATTGTTATGTGAGCCATTTCATTATTCAGTCATGCTCTAACCCTCCAAGTCGCTCTCTGTCTTATTTGGCATTTGAAGCTCAACTTGTCCGATTATTATACATAATTAAACCCCTTAGGACCAAACCTATGTGACGACTATGGCGGAGGTACTTTCGCGAACATTCCTGAGTCAACGGGATACTATTTCTAGTCTATTCCAAATATAACGATATATTACTAGTTTGGCGGAGGAGCTTCTGGATCTTTCACCATTGTTTTAAATTGGTATATAAATATTGGTGGAGACTAACGCTGTATCAGTTATTGTATGAACAGTGAAGATAAATCGTGAACAGTTTAGAGACATTCGAAATATATATATATATATAAATATATATATATATATATATATATATATATATATATATATAAATAAATAAGAATAATATTGTTATAAATAAATAAGTATTTAAATAAATTATTAATTAATAAACTGTTGTTTAAAATAAACAAATATCACAGTATTAATCGGGATCCCACGCTTTTTTGGAAATTTATCAAAATAAGAGGTCCAACATTATGTGCGAATCAAGTTTTATTATAAATAATAGGGAAATATCTGACAAAAAAATAATCGTAGGGGAGTTTGCTGATTATTTCGGTTCAGTGTATGACAATGATTCAAACTATAACCTTTTAGATATCAACGACTCGACTAACAAATGGAATGTCAATTTCTATCAAAATATAGACTTTGATCAAATATCTGTTAAAGACTTAAAAGCAGCATTTTGTAAGTTAAAACCGAAAAAGACAGCGGGTCCTGATAACATTTCTTGTTATATCATAAAAGCTTCTAAAGACTACCACATTTCCTAGTGAATTTAAGAGAACTAGATTGACACATACTTTTAAAAAGGGCGATAAAAATAAAATAGATAATTATCGTCCCATAGCCATATTAAATTGTACAGCGAAACTGTTTGAATTTGTAATATGTGATAAACTATGTATATGCCCACTTTCAAAAATACATATCAACCGAACAGCGCGGATTTTGTCGTAAAAAATCTGTAGATACAAACTTATTAACTTTCAGCAATAAAATATCAAAATGTGTTAATTCCCGTGAACAAGTCGATTGTATTTATACTGATTTCAAGAAAGCCTTTGATAAGTTAAATCACAATATTCTCCTAGCTCAATTGAAATATTATGGTCTTAGCGATCACCTAATAAAATTATTTTCGTTTTATATAAAGCTAAGGTCTCGGTACGTAATGTTTGGTGGTGAAGTATCTCATACAATCCTTGGAGGCTCTGGTGTCCCTCAGGGCTCCAATTTAGGTCCTATACTTTTTTAATATTTGTCAATGTACATCAGACTGCCTGATGTATGAAGATGATCTAAAAGTTTTTAACAAAATCTCCACTCTTAATGATTATCTAGACCTTCAAAATGACTTAGACTCAATTTCGGATTGGTCATTAGAAAATAAATTACTTTTTAATCTTTCCAAATGCAAGGTAATTACATTCAGCAAAATTTGTAAACCTCAAAATTTTATCTACACAATGCAAGGATCAGCACTAGAGAGAGTATCAAAAATGACCGATTTGGGAATAGTTTTTCAAAATAACTTCAAATTTGATGAGCATATCCATAGTGTTACCAAAGAAGCTAACAAATTATTAGGATTTCTGAAACGTACGACTGGGGACTTTACAGACACATGCTCAATTACAAATTTATTTTTTTTCTCTTCCGTTTGTAGTAAATTAGAATATGCATTCACTGTATGGTACCCTACGCAACAAAATTTAAAACGAATCTTGAAAAGCATTCAAAATAAATTTATTAAATACTTATATTTCAAAAAGTATCGTACGAGTCCAGGCTTTGTCTCAGTTGAACCTATTAGAAACGAGTTTAAAATTGAAAAATTGGAACACAGGCGCTTTTTAATTAACCTCGTATTTCTACATAAATTGTTAAATGGATATAAAGACAGTCAATATTTATTGAGTCAAATAAAAATCAATGTTCCAGTGGCAGAAATTCGCCCTCGTAAATTAACTTTTCGTGCGAATAAGCATGGTCCATTAGAAAAAATTTGTCTATTATTTAACTTACATTCCGAAGGCATCTCTTGCGGTATTTTTGATGTAGCTATAAGCACATACAGAAGGGAACTTACAAAAATTATTAAAGTAACATGATTTTGGAGGATATTCGTTGCTTTCAAGTGGGGTTTGCTAGCGCTCTGATTATTTTTGCATCTCTAGTTATTTTAACATTTTTCTTTTTCTTTAAACTTTGATAAAAAACATTTTAGTAGCGATGTTTGTTTAATATAAACAAAATTAAGTGTATTAATTATATATTGTGTATGTTTGTTGATTTCTTTTTTTGTTAATAATATTATAGAAACATGTAACTAGGCTAATGCCTGTTTGTTTCTGAAATGAAATAAATAAATAATTAGTCTTTTTTATGTAAAATTTCCAAACGTTTACAAATTATTTATTATTTACAAACATAATAATGAAGTATACCACTGATACTGTTGTCTAAACGTATAAATCTCATTAATAGTAATTACACACTGTCGATAAAACGCGATTCAATATGGAAGCTTTTGAAATTCATTAATACTGGAAACAACCAGAGATGCTGTTAATTAATTGCTTCATTAAAACTCAAAATAATCCTCTCATATGGACCATTGAGTAATATTTATTGCTGAAAGATTATTTAATATACAAGGTAATATCAACACGTTTAATTGTATCTGCTGAACAAAACATGTTTACCGTTGCATTTAATGATTATTGAATTGTGTTATTTTATTAACTTTAGCGATCTCAATCTGTTTTGAAATCTGTTAAAAGTATTTCCATTGAGCATTCAAATAACACAATTATAGTACAACTAAAATTTCCTTTCTACTAATATTCTATAAAAAAATAAGTGGTTAAAAGGTCTTGCTCTAGTAACTTGTTAAGTATTATAAAAGACAAATGTGGGGTTATGATGGACAAATAATGTTATTTTTAACAGACACGTTATTTGTGAACAGGTTGTTATTTCTGTGTGTTTATAAAATAACAGACCTGTTAAAAATAACACAGGTTGTCAATCATAACCCCCATAATATTGGATTGGAAAAATATTACTAATAATCGAAATTGAATTAAGTTTTACCAGCAAGGTCGATTCCACACAATAAAATTATATGAATCAGTAGTAGAGTTTCCGCAACAACAATAGTAAGGTTAAAATTCAAACGCGTCACCTGACCAACGCGTCTATTCAAAATCGGTTTAAGGCGGGAGTTGAAAAGTGACCAAATCATAACTGAGAACCGTTACGTATCTTGGGAACCAACCACGTTCAATTACTGTTAATAAAGCATTTTAAAATCGTCAGCAAAAAATAAATATTTAGAGTGTTGTATATAAGAAGGAAGATCATTTATAAATAAAATAAACAACAACAATGGGCCCAAGTTGGATCCCTGTGGTACTCCCGAATTGGCTTCATACTTACCTGATGTATTTCCATTGAACTTGACTATAAAATGTCTATTTTATAAATACGTTTTTAATAATACTAACAAATTCATAGATAAACCATAGTTACACAACTTTTGCAGAAAGATATCATGATTAATATAATCGAAAGCTAAAACAACTCAAAAAAAAACAGTAATTTGTGTAACCAAGATCGTATATGAAGACAAAGAAAGTTTGAGCACGACGGTGTAGGAACTCAATTGTTTAGTAAATTTCTACGAACCACAAACGAAAACCTACAAAATTTTAAAATCAATTTAAAGGTTAAGATAAAATAAATATTTTAAAAATATTTTAATTAGTCCTCGTCCTATATTTGAACCCCGGACGTTTCGCATGAAAACTCACTACTCTATCTTTGCAATAACGAAACGAATAACTTTTTTTTTAATACTGATAATTGGATTGGTTTAGAGTCGATAAAATTTACGATTTATTTGTAAATATAGACGAATATCTTGTGGAATGCTATTATTTTTTTTTATCGATTCTTCACAAAAACACACATTTTAAATTATATTTATTCTCAATAACTAAAAAATATAGTGACACAAAATTAGTTTGACAGAATTGTCACTTATTTAAAATTTAAAAAAGATAACAGTAGTCCGATCTTTCTAGAATAAATATTAAATTTTATATTCATTCAGTGGAATGTAATGGCCTACTTTTAGGTTCTGTAGTCTGTGCTTAGAATATATGTATAATATCCGTGTGGGTGTAGAATATTTAGTTGGCGGCTACTAAACATTTGGTGGATTTAATAATAATAATACTCTCCATAATTCACCACCTCACGAGTGAATTTTAACCCCAAAGGATGTGCTTGTCCGGGGAAGGAACGGTTATTATTATTATTTACCGTGGCTCCCAGGGCGACTTAAAGATGATTGGCTTACACCATCTTCGCAACGATAACGCATGGCGATTTTTATAATCTGAATATCATATCAAGAGAAATTTCTGCTAATATGGCATCCATCAAATTCTATAGAGAACCATGCAAATAAATGAAAAAGTATGCCATTGCGTTCAACTTAACGAATATATTTCATATCCATTTTACCTACACTGCAAAAAAATTAAATGCACCAATCACAGTTCATATTTTGGCCACTCGGCTACTATTATTTTTTAAATTTTATGAGTGACAATTCTATCAAACTAATTGTCAGGAAATTTTTTAGTTATTAAGATTAAATATACGTAAAAATGAGTTATTCTTGTGTAGAATCGATAAATAATAGCAGTTCTTTTTATTTTGTCTACATTTACAAATAAATCTTAAATTTTAATCGAACTACCCATATAAAACTGATTTAGAGCATTAAAACTAAAATCGTAAGTGTGGTGATGGAGGTGAAAACACGGCGTTTCTCGTCTACGCGAGAGGTCTGGGTTCAAATCTGAGCTCGGGACTAATTAAATTAAATCTTTTTTTCATCTTTATTTTATAAATTAGTTAAAGTTACAAATTATTTTAAAATTAGTTATTTTATCTTAAAAACCTAAAATAATATTTTAAATTTGTAGATTTTCATTAGATGGTCGTAGAAAAAATATACAGTACAACTTGTGTGGATTGTCCATATCCACTCTTGTTCCACAAACCACTAAACTCGTTCTACTTTGGCTTTCGCATCGTTATTATACCGTCTCGCAAACAAATGCATCTAGCGAAAGTGGTTTGTGGATAAGGCGTTGACTTTTAAAACCAGAAGTCGTGTGGATTCAGCTCTCGGTGTAATCATTTTTTATATTTTATTTTAGTTTTTCTTTGTTTTATGTTCACAATTGTCTGATGTTCACAATGTATCTTGTACTCACATTTGTCAATGAATTGTAAAAGAAAAAAATACTTATATATGTGTTAAGTTAAATCTGTGTTACGCTGAAATCTTTTATAAAAAATTTCATTTAGTTTTTCTGAACATAAAAAAAAACTAAAAATTGTCAAAATAATCGTAACTTTTTTAACTAAATCAAATAAATCAAATTTGGGCGTCGTTAATATACAATATACATGCATTTGTTTTTCGATCAAAGGTTCTTTTGAGCACGTATCCGGATTAAATGTTCATTATGGTATGATACTCGTATGGACATCCGTCCACATTTCATTCGCTTGAGTCCAAAATGGAAGAAAGACTATGTCGCAACCCTCTTTGATATAAGAGCCCTGGTTACTAGCAGCTATTGGTTGACAGGTCGTAAGTAAATTCTTCTTTTAAAGCGTTTTATGCAGTATGTTATCTATTTCACGAAACTATGATTTTTAAATGGAACAATTGATATTTTATAATAAAAAATTAGTCCCTTTAAATTCAAATCCTAATTAATAATAATTCTAATTTTTCTCTAACAGTTTTTAAGAAAATTATACCAAATGACTTTACAGCTCCATGTATGCCTTTCAAGCCATTTATGCAGTGTGTTATCTATTTCACAAAACTATGACGTTATTAATATTTTTTTAAATGGATCAAATAATATTTTATATTAAAAAAAGTTAGTCGCTTTAAATACAAATCCAAATTCTAATTAATAATTTAAATTTTTCTCGAACAGTTAAAAAAATTATACCAAATGACTTTACAGAGTGCAAAGTGATTTGTCAATGTTGCTATTATTTTATTTACAGGTACTCTTGAATAGGTACAGATTTCATCTTCCGTTTGGCTTTAAATGATCAAAACTATATTCCGAATAGAATGTTTGAAATCCTTGATGGGAACAAGTCGATTGGCTCTATAAACAAATGCGTGAACGAAAATCATCGGTAAAGAAGGTAGAAAATGGTATTACCGAGTATATTATTTGAAATTTCGGCTTGTATTTTATTTCTCAATTTTCTTCGTCATTTCATCAATTTGAGAATTGCTTTAAACGTAATTGTAATTGATTTTTAATAGACTATTTGTTTGTCTCCGTAAAAAAATTATATTTTATTTTTTTATAACTGCTTAAACTTTTATTTTTAAAGTTGCATTATTAATATTAGCATCAGCAACTGCTCTGATTTATTTAAAAAATGTTTACCAAATCTTCATCTTTTATAGTTTTCAAATTCATTTGGAAATAACATTAAAAGCAATTAAACTCCTATCTCAAAAGAATCACCTGAATGTGATCATTTTCCTTGGTTGTAAAATTAATACTCGTATAATTAATATTGGAATTAGAGATTTATCCCCCAATCTGTATTGTTTCCTTATTTACTACAAATAACAAAAATATTCTAGATTGTTTAATTAACTACCTTAAGTTATTATATTTACGCCTCAATAGAAAAATCAACAAGTTAAAATGTATCTAGTTTGCAAGTCATCTAAATCGTCATCACAAAAATTTCGAACAACTCTCCACACAAAACATTTTATGCCAAAAGACCTAGACATGTTTAAAGAAATTAATTTGTTGCACCCTTGTTCTCAATTTCCACTTTATTATTTTTGAATTTGTATGCAATAATAAGAATTTATTATAGACTAAAATACGAAAAAGTAAATAATATTGGTAATTCAGTATGTGTTATGTTTGTTTTATTTTATATTAAATATTTATATCATGTCTACATTTTAAATCATACTATTTCCCAATACAAACACGATAAATACATATTGCGTGCATACGGCCCTGAAGTGTCAATAGCTGTGACAATTTCGAAATTCTAATTCGTACTGTTTTTTCGCGCGAAACGCGTATATCGCCCTACTATTGGACTTTCTTCAAACAAAACATGTCGACGAGAAATGAGTAGCTGGTATTGAATAAGCTGTGGCTTTTTGTTACTGTTTCGTCCTGCCATTTTGGGAAGAGCACTCTAAAAATATTATAATACAGTCTAGAATCTAAAGCATCTAAGATTACCCACAGGAGAATTATTTAATGGCAACGCTAAACGACACCACTTGTAGCATTTATATAGATTGCAATAGCCAATCTTCAATTTTCCAGACTGTATAACATATAAAATACGTAACTGAACATAAAAATGGTCCGATTTTTTTACTTTTTCCAATCTGAACTTCCAATTGTTTCTGAAATTGAAAACTTTACTGGTATTTCGAACGATTGAGGCTGAAAATAATTAGATTTGGCTCCTCGTACGTTGAGACTTGAATTGGAAATTGTTATTATCATTCAATTTCAGTCTATATCCTTGCACCATAATAAACAATACATTAATAATAAATATGGTTTTCGTTATAAATCGAGACTGGTAATTTAATACCATCATAATCAATCATACCTATAAATGTTCATCTTAATGGAGTATACCATATTTAAGTTCAGATTAATTCACTGATTCCCACTTACTTACGTTATTCTTCATCGGCCCTTAAATTGAACTAATGTCCGTTCCAACAATTTATCTTTCTTGCAAGAGGAAATATTGCATTATACTGTCTCAGACAGGATTTAGAATGAATTTATCCTTAAATGAGAAAGTAACCCCTGAAGGAAAAAGAAAATATTTTTTTCAATTTCTTGGATTCTGTGACGGGTCGCATGAAATAAAATATGTTTTGTAGGTAAAAGAACAAGGATAATATTTTTTTTTTTCGGAATTTAAAAAGGTAATAAAATATTGTAATTTGTGACGGTAAAACCTGAGTACATGTACGGCAGATGGGCTTAGTGTTTTTCGTAAATAGCGTAAAAAAATGTTAAAAAACTTATTAAAATTATTGCAAATTGGCTATCGGCTATGTAAAATATAAATAATATTCTGTAGTTTCAATTAAGATCTATTATTAGAAATTAATAATAATACTATAATAATAATAATAATACTTTCCCTAATTCACCACCTTACGAGTAAATTTTAACCCCAAAAGCTGAGCTTGTCCGGGGAAAGAGACGGCTATTATTATTTGCCGTGGCGCTCCGGGGTGACTTAAAGATGATTGATGGTGCCATTTGACTTACAGGTGAGGAAAACCCAACATTTTAACAATCTGGATGTCATATCAACAGAAATTAAATTTCTGCAAATACGGCATCCATCAAATCCAATAGAGAAACATGCAAATAAATTCACATGATCTTCCGTAGGATTAGATACCGGTGTCTCGTTTACCACAAAATTGTACTGTAGTCGATAAAGTTAAACGAATTAACTTCAAAATTATTGGTTTTAAATTATTTATCACCCTGTATATTATAACACCCTGTATAGGCTATTCAGAAAACAAGTGTTAACATGGTTTTATAATGTTTTATTAAATATCTCGTAAAACTAAACTAAACAATTTTAAAATCTAATTAATTAAGGAACACAATAAAGAATGTCTTTAACGGGCATAAATGCCTACATGCTTGCGTTCGTCCGATCAAAAATCAAGGTGTTCCTGCTTCCTCTGCTGCGAGGGGCGCGTTATAGTAGTGTCCGCTTCAGTGGCGGCGGCCGCTCTACTAATTCGCTAACTCTAACACGGCCAGACTGACAGGTAATTTTTGTATGGCTGATATTAGTCTCTACTACTGATGCTTTTGAATTAATGTGTTTCATCTTGTGGTTCTTTAACTACACACTTTATAGCAGGAACAGAAGTTGAAAAGGCTTTCGATAAGTAGAGAGGTGGTAAACGTCGGAAGACTTCGAGAACTTCGCAGTAATGTTTGTTCGCCATAGTCGTATCATACAAGTATTACAAATTAAAAATTTAAAAAAACCGACTTCAAAAACGTGCAGATGCCATCACCACATCTTAACCAAATTTATATGGGACCACCCCTGAGGTACCCCCTTACTAACAAAAAAGAATCGTATAAATCGGACAAGGTGGTAAAGCATTATCGCTAAACATACATAAAAAATGAAGAGTTTGAGGATTTTCTCATGGATACAATTATTAGATTTTGACCAAATTTATATGGGACCACCCCTAAAGTAGCCTCTCTCTAACAAAAAAAGAATGATTAAAATCGGACACCGTGTTAAAGAATAATCGCTGAACATACATAAAAAAAAAATATCGCGACGAATTGATAACCTCCTCCTTTTTTGAAATTATTACCGGCGGAATCGGGCAAACGAATTTATTTATGGGCAACAAATAATTATTTAAACATTTGTAATAATATCCAAAATCTTAATTTTACAAAATTTTAACAAATTACTAAACTATTTACGTGAAATTTTTATTAGCGTCTATAAAATAATTTTCTACGCTAATGTTTCGCGTTCACTTCGATTAGCTCCGCGTCAAAACTGTTAAATTCTGTGTATGAAGTGGGATAACTGGCAAAAACCTTTCCAACGTCTCCCCCTTCTTTACAACACTTTTGTCTATTTGTTAAAGTTCGTATAACTACTATGTTTTGTAATTTGTTTTAAACAATTTTTCTTCTTCTTTATAAGACTGAGGAAGGTCCTTGGGCCGAAAACTATAGCATACTTTTATTTTTAAATAAATAAATAATTTATGTGCTACTGGTTTAGAGTATTTTATTTTCGTTCATCATTTATTAATAAAATACCAGAAAACTATAGCACGAAACAAATTCGCCTGTTATAAATCGTTAATGTGTGCTTACTTTACAAATGACCTAAACCAATCCGCTTCTGCATTTGAACATTTAATTTCATCAGCTCATTTTAAAATTTAAATCGCGTATCGACAGTATAACCACTAAAATTCGTTAATGTCTCCGTCGTAATTGAATCATTGAAAACTGTAATTATTTTGTGGATCAGATTTAACTGGAGCTCGTTGCCAGGCATGCTCCGAATTAAACACATCAGGGTGCTGAGGCGACACGTGGACGTTATACAATTTCGTGGCAAGCAATAAGGTGTAATAAAAATGTATTTCCGTCTTATAGGAAAACCTTGATATTAAGACAATTTTCCACGTGTTATTACTATCACTGATATTAATATTCACTGGATATAATATAGACTATGTTTGATATTGTAAAAATCTGGGCAAATCATGGCGGGCAAATTTTGAAGTTTAAAAAGAGTTTATTTCAAAAATTTTTAAGAGTACCAAAAGTGATTAACGGCTATATGCACGTAAGTAGAGGGAATATGTATGTGGCAATGATGAACCGGTTTTAATGATGAACCAGTTTTAGTGAGAGAATATGTATGTGGAAATGATGAACCGGTTTTAATCAGAAAATATGTGCGAATGATGAACCTGGTCATACGATGAGGGGGTACTTTGGAGGAAACCAGTCATGGTCAGACATGCTATTAACATCTTGTAGCCTCCATATTTAGAAACTGGTTTGACGACCTCCTGGTTTAAAAAATATAGAGACACAATGCCTTGGTATAAGTTTAATAACCTTAAGACGCCTGTCTAGACATTAGGTAAAAAACAAATAAGCCAGAACAAGTTTATTTATCATTAGGAAGGATAGTAAAAATGCAAATATTTATAAATAATCTAATTTAATTGTTACAATAAGTTTATTACAATTTTTATGAGCTTAATTATTTAAATCAATTTTCTTAACCATTGCATGTTCATAATAACTCAAATCAGACCAGTCGTATAGTGCATTATCATACAGATTTTCCATAGCTCTCCATCTTTGAGTAAAAATTTATATAAGAACTGATGCCTGTTAAATAACCACCTTTATTTATTTTTAAATAGCAGTAACATAATAATTTAATAAAGAATATTTATACATTTTTTCAAATAACTCTAATTTAAAACATTTTTATTTCTAGTTTTTAAAAAATAGCAACGCCACTGATAATTAAACTAATATTCAGATATCGAATTTATCGCAATTACGAATCGGCCAGCCGAAATATTCTTTAAACGGCCCCCAAATTAGGTCGTTACACCTGTTCTCCGACATCAGACGATCGCGGTCAAGTGCATTGCGACTTCGCTTTCGCCTGTGAATAGCTGTTGCGATATTTTGTGTGTGCTTTTTACTACTGGATAACTTTTAAGGTAAGCTTTTAAAAAAATACATGTTAAATTTTTATTGCTTTTATTTTATCTAAAATAAATTTCACATTTTTTTCTTCTTCCGCTGTTAGTTTCAGCTTTTTTTTTAATGTAGGTCACCGAATTTTGAGCTCAGAGTCCTATAAAACAAATTTAAAACATATTTTAAGTATTTAAATAGCTTATAGAGATTCAATATTTGTTGCAAGTTAAAAATTGGAAAATACTATTTTAAAAAATAATTAAATATTTTACTTACCACAACTAATTTTTGGCTAGTTCAGAATGTCTCTGACGCTCTCGAATTTTAATTTTATTTTTCTGAATTACTCATTCCAGCGAGGGGTGTTTTAATAATATTTTTGTTTTTTTACGTTGCTATTATTGTCGTGTTTCAGCGATAGCTCGTAAACTAGGCCATGAGCAACCACTGTCTTGTTTCTTTAAAATAATTAGTTTTAACAAAATAACATTTAAAGTTATTCCAAGAAATAAACATGTTTGCTTAAATTAAAAATAATTTAAATTTTAGATATGAGTATTTTTTGCAGACAACGTTAAATAACAAAATTTAAAAAATCATTCATCGTCATTTATTCACAAAAATAGTATAAAAACTATACTTAAAATTGACAATAATAGAAGTTTTTAATACAGTGTGTTTCTAATTTACTAATATTGATGTCTTTAAGCTGTATTTCTTTTTTAAACTAAAAGACTTATGATTAATTTTTAAGTAAATGGGTTATTTCAACTAAAAAACTGGATGGTTCTATTTTAATAATAAAACATTTTTATAATTTGTTTACAGGGTGCTTCTTGGGACGAATATAATTGGCCATCCTACGTACCTGACATAAAAAACAAAAATATTATTAAAACACCACCGCTGGAATGAGTAATTAAGAAAAAAAAAATTAAATTCGAGAGCGTCAAAGACATTCTGAACTAACCAAAAATTAGTTGTGGTAAAGTATTTAATTATTTTTTAAAAATATTTTTTTACTCTTTTTCCAATTTTTAACATACAATAAATATTGTATCTTTATAAGCTCTTTAAACATTTAAAAGATCTTTTAAATTTGTTTACAGGACGCTTCTTGCAGGATAAATGTTGGGAGATAACTTCCTGCGGGGGTAACAACATTGATGCCTGGTGAATCTAATCATTTTACGTCAGGCCGAAATAAACCTTAAGTTTAAAATTTAATGTTTTTTCCTTTATCCGTTTTTGAGTTTTCTTCAAATTTCGAAATTTACACATTTTCTCAAATATCTCGAATACGGTCCATTTTAGAGAAATTATGTATAGGACAAACATTATAGAGAATTATATTACAAACAACTTTTATTTGAACAATTTTTATAAAAAATTATTTTTTTTACATTTTATCAAATTTCTCGAATACGGACCATTTTAGGAAAATTTTGCATAAAACAAAAATTATAGATAATTATATTAGAAGTAACTTTTATTTGAAGAATTTTCTTTTCCAAACGTAAATAACAGATATATTTAATAAAATATAAAAATGACCACCTATAAAGTACCCCCCCAGATGTTCCGACTCTGCCCAAAATCTAATCAGCTCATTGGACGCTGAAACAAAGCTTAAGTTTAAAATTTGGTGTTTTTCTGTGTATCGGTTCATGAGTTATGCGTTATACAGACACACACACACACACAGACATCATCGCGAAAATAGTCAAAACGGATTCAGGGGACCTCAAAACGTAAAAATCCGTCGAAAACTCGAGGTCGAAAAAAATCATGATTCCTATACTTTCCTTATATCTGTATACAGATAGGAAAGTAAAATATACTTATTTTTTGGTGCAATGCACAATAAAATCTTTGTAGGGACTAATTTTGTATACTTATTTAAAACAAAACCCTTACGGCCGAAAAAATGTAAACGTAAATATCTTGGTTTCAGCACTTCAAAAATTTGGTTAAAAATGTACCATTTATTTAACAAAAAAGGAAGGCCTAAATGAAAAAAAAAAGTTTTGCTTATATGATGACAATGTAACAGACTAAACCCCATATTTTTTGAACTAACAAAGATTTAACAATAAACGATGAGAGATGTCATAGGTTTACGCTATAATTCTCACCGCCAATTTCATCGACTCTCAGAGTATCTTTCTCTTCGCCTTTAAATGTAGCATAGCATATTATTGATATACTAAGAATTTTTTTTTATTATGAAACTTCTCGTTAGGTGCCAATGGATAATATGTCATGGTTTATCTGTTTTTACTATGTATGTGTTACATATTAAAGTACCTAATAAATTGGGAAGAAATATAGATATTTTTTACGTTTTTATTAACCGACTTCAACACACCTTTTGGATGGATTCGGCACTGATCAGTAGGTACTCTGAAAACAAATTCTCTAATCTTGAAAAAATGTTCATAAAACTTTATTCAAAATCTGCCAATGTTACTTCCATTAACATTTTGAAGGGATTAATGGCCTCGCTAAATTGCCATCGATTGAAGACGCCTTACTATTACATTGTTTAAGATCTTTTTACCACCTACACATTTGGCTAAGCACTTTAAAGTCTCAGTTGCAGCTTCCCAATGTTAAAGGGTATGTATGGAAAGTAGATCAAGATAAAAGTCTGATACCTACTGTTAAGACTCTGCTCGACCTGCCACCAGACATAACAAAAGTACTATGCACCGATAATTTTTATAGATGTACAATATTTTAACAATATTATTCTGGTCTAGACTGTGGAAGCAACATTTGCAAATACAGAATAAAAATATTGGCTGCATCGGTTCCTGCACAGAAAAACTGCAGAAATAGTTTGACCACAGCCGCTAATGTTTTGGAAAATGTTGATTTTTGTGGTGAATCTGATTCTAATTAGTTTTGTACTTATATATTTTAATATTATTAATTTATGCTTTATATATGTCTAATTATTAATTTTTTTTATTAGGAATTTATTGTATTCTGCAAAGTCTTACTGCTTATAACCTATACTTATATAGACTGTGGTTATACCTTTAATAAATAGTTGTTTATATTTTCTTATTTGCTGATTTTCTTAAAAAAAAATCATGAAGTAATACACCCTATAAAACATTATTCGCCTTAATAGCGGATATATGAATAATCCCTGTATAAAATAATGTAAGAGAGTCAAACAAATTGCATATATTTCATCACTGAGAGAGACGCATAGAGAGTCGAGAGACTGCGTTCCTGTAAAACCATAACATCACTAATTGTTTATTGTTATATTTTTGTTAATTTAAAAGCAAAAAATATGGGGAAAGCACTCTTACCTTGTCAATATATAGGCGAAACTTTTATGAAGAATATTTTTTGTTTCGTTTAGGCTTTTGTTTTTGTTAAATTAAAGGTATATTTCTAAAAGAAGATTTTTTAAACAAATTTGTGGACGGTTGAAACCGAGGTATTTGCGTTTAAATTTTTTTTTATATAAAAAATACTCCCTACAAAGTCCTAATTGTGCATTAGACCAAAAAATTTGCATTTTTTCTCTATACCGTGGTATCAATATCATTTTTGATGATAGTGCCCTTTTTCTCTGTCTAATTTTGTATTACCTCCGGAATAAGGGTTAGCTTATCATGTACTTTCATCCCTGAAATATTCAGCTCGCGACACCGAAGTGGGAAGCAAAGTCAAAACAACTTTTAATCTACACCCTACTATTATGCCGAAAGCGCTTTGTAATTTAATTGTTGAATTGTTAATTTTTTAATTAGTTTAGATAGCGTTAATTTTCGCGTATTATTTTTCGCATAAAGCAGTTTTTAGAACCAAACTCGCAAACAATATTATTGAAGTTTACCATAGCAAAACTTACAATTGGTTGTTTAAATAAGATTGCGAAACCAATAATGTGAGCAATGAAGCATCTGGGATCGTCAAAAACAACTAAATACTTGGGAATTATAAAAGATTTATATAATTTAAAGTGAAATGCACACATTAGTAGTGTTATAAAGAACATTATATTCTATTTAGCAAAATTTTAATTTTTAATTTTTTTTTGGATATTCCTCCACTTAAAGATGCTATATTATGCATTAGTACAGACGCATCTAATCTATGGTATTATCGCTAGGAGAAGTGCGGCAGATATCCATATTAAACATGTACAAATAATACAAAAATGGATTTTAAAAATTATTTATAATAAAAGCTATATTTACCCAACGGAAAGTTTATTTCTAGAAGCAGAAGTTTTGGATTTGAGACAACTGTTTTATCTACGAGTTGCAATATTTCAGAAGAAGCATATTTTCCATAGCACTCCGGTACAACATTTATACCCAACACATTATAAAAATCATGTGGTCATCGTACCTAGAATGGAACAGACTCTAGGGCAAAGAAGTTTTGTATATCTCGATCCTAAAATATTTAACGCACTTCCGGCCTAATTTAAAAACCTAAATTCTATAGGTCCTTATAGGTCTAAATTGTAACAATGGATATTAGCTAAGTAACGACAAAAATTTCACGATTTAATTAATTCAAATATAACTAAAAGCTAAAATCATTTAACTAAAAAGAACTTATCTACAATTATCCATTTATTTATGTATACAATAATTATTTATAAAATATTCAGTGCTGTAGCTAATTTGTTTCTATAATAAATTAAACAAAAAACAGGAAAAAAAGTGCTATGTAGAATATATTTCTCAAGATTCGCCTTTAGTGGAACAACTATTTATTCACATATAGACAATTTTTGTTCTGTTAAATATAAGTTAAAATTGTAATTCGATTTTTAAAGTGAATACATTATTATTATTATTATTATTATTATTATTAAAAGTTGATGTTATTGGAAGTTTTCTCATTTTTTAATATATAATGAAACAATAGTTTTTGTTACTTCTGTAAATTTGTACAGACACGATTTATTTCTGAATACATGTTTAAATTTTCCCGCTAATTATGACTGGATACACACAGCAGTAAGAGGCATTAAAAAAAGAAGAAAATTGACTGGTGCGCCATCATGTAGTGTTTCCGATTACAATCGCCCAAACAATTTTTGCCGAACAAAAAAAAATACATTGAGTTACACGTCTCGCTGTATTGTCTCTAATAAGATTAGCCTATTCAAATACTTTTATCTCAGGGAGATTGAAGGAATATTCAGAAGAAAATGAAATATCTGGAACAATGTCCCTAATGATATTTGACAGTGCATCGTCATCAGAGTAATTTATTTTAAGCCTTTCGAAACTTTCTTAAGCATTAAAATTATAATAATTGATCGGGTCTGGAGAAACTTTCAAAAAGTTATGAAAGTTATTATACCATTAATAATTAGACACTTTTACACCAGCATCAGCAGCATTACTGTAGCTCTTTCAAGTAAAGTAGTACTTTTTGATATAAAATTATTTTTACGAAAACTTTAAGATGACATTAAAATTCATAAACTCTTATGCAGTGAAATATACGATGAACCAGGGAAATTTGAATTTAACTCTTATATTGAAAAATATTTGACATTTAATAACTTAGTTTCTAGGAAGAGTGAATTTTAAGTATTTTTTTTATTACTACTAAACTTGCTAGTTACTTAAATATTTCGTCGTGTAAAATATTAAATGAAAGTGGAGGTGGAGAAGGTACAAAAGTGTGTAAAAAATTAAAATTTTTTATTAAAAAATTCGGCTAAGCGCTTTCAGCTTAATAAAGCCATCTTTAGAGCCATCGTCATTGATACCTTCCACATGGAGTCAATCAAATGAAACATTATAATTATTGCTAACAAAAATAAAAATATTACATATTTAACGGTACAACGTGCAACAGGTATTAGTCAATTACCAAATTTAGGTACGCTTGTCACCTGTTGCACGTTGTATAGTCTTTCTAGACACAATCCAATACGGCAGAATAACCGATTAGTACCGACTTCAAAGGGACCGCGCACATGGGTGTACCTATTTTATTATTAAAATTAAGTAAATTAAATTAATAATTATGTATAGTTCTTCCATTAAACTCGTTCTGAACTCTTACCGACAATTTTGTTTGATCTGTCACAGGCGTAGATACTTCATTTTAAAAATTTAATATTTTTATAAAAACGAGAAAGAATTCGTTAAAAGGCGATCGAATGATTATAAATTGGACGGCGTTATACCCATTATTTAGATAGATGCACTTAATTGTAGTCCTACTTGAAACTTAAAAAATCATTATTATAGCTCGTTAATTTGCTACAACTGAATATTAAATTATAAAACGTAAATAGACGAGTAAAATGTACCTGCCTGTAAGGGCGTTTGGTTCAAACAGGGTACCAGACGTGAAATAATCCCTTTTGTACCCCATTTGTTTTTTTTTTCGGAAAACGAAATTTCAAAGCAAAAACCATAAAGAAAAATAAATTCTTTGCAAATAAAACAAAACTATAAAATAATTTAGAAAAATTAATTTTTTAAAAGAAATAAATGAATACGAACTAATAAAATATTAACAATGAATTAATTTGATGACTCTCGGATAACCAATAATGAAAAATAAGAAAGTTAATTCGAATCTAAATCTGAACCATCTGTCGAGGAATCGAGGTTTGGATATATAACTACTGGAGCTGTAGAAGGTAAAATATGATTCTTTTTCCTTTTTAGGACGTGACTAATGCAAATTTTCCAAAGGTCAGTCAGAGACGGATCTTTAAAAACGCCATTAATATTTTCCAAATCACATTTGTTAAGGTATGTGCAAAATTATTACGTCTCAGTTTTTGTTTAACTGAAGACCAATCTAATTCAATTGGATTAAGTACACAATATTAAGGTGGTAACTTCAATACAGTATGACCTTTATCTTTGCAAAATTATCAATATAATACTGTATTGGAATATTCTTACTTTAACAATTTGTAACAATTGTGGTTTTGTTTTTACGGAAGCAGGACTATGAATGTTATTATCTGAATACTTTGATATATCTGATTTCTTAGAGTCACTACTTGGCTTTTTGTGAATTTACCGGGAATGATATGGCGTATTGTCCATTACAATGACTGAATTAGTTGGAATATTCGGTAAAAATTTTTCAGCAAACCAGTTCTTAAAAACTGCTGCATTCATATCTTAATGATAAACCAGCAGAGCTTTATTGACATATTTAGCTGAAAGTAGCAAAGCGTTTGTTACAATGCCATTTTCATTTCCGGCATGTAAAATTATGACTCTACCTCAAAAGGTCTCCAGAAAGCATCTCGTATAACACAAATCAAAATTTAACAGAAACACCGAAAAATAAAAACAAGTTTATAACAAACGCTTTGAGGGTATAGAATTTGTAGCATTCGCATGGCATGTAACGCGAATTATTACGCAATCCCGGTACAAACGCCTCTATTGGATTGAGTCTGGAAACACTATACCGTTAAATATGTAGTATTTTTAATTATTTTCTACAATAATTTGTACGTTAATAATTTACACTTAATTAACCAACTGGGGTTAGGTACCTTTACCATCCCTAAATGTGTAACTACATTTGCTAACAATTATAATGTTTCATTTGATTGACTCCACGTGGAAGGTATCAATGACGATGGCTTTGAAGATGGCGTTGATAAGCTGGAAGCGTTTAGCCGAATTTTTTAATAAAAATTTTATAATGTTTAACACACTTTTGTAGCTTTTTCACTTTCATTTCACCAGTAGTTGTACACTATAATAGTTTTTATTTATAATTTTTATCGATTTTAGTTGTTTAAATTAAAAAGATAAAATAAATAAAAATGAGTAGTATTTAAAACTCTTCAACAAAGTTCAACAAAGTTCAACATAAGAACGGCGAAATGTTTTGACGTATGATGTCATCTAAAACTTTTCAAGGATAATACCTACCACAAGTGCGAAAATTTTTTTAAAAACATTTTGTTGTTTCAAAATGCTTAAAAAATAATTCGTATCTCACGTGTTATTTGGCAGGATTATTTAACAACATATACAGAATTTTTATAAACCAAAATTGCTTGGTTATTGTAAGATGAAGTCGATTTTTCATTTACAATGTTCATTTGATAAACCAAAACGATTTTTGATCATTTCTCATTACCTTTTTAAAAATTTTACATTGCATTTTCGCGGGATTGAGTGGAAACACTGCACCATTCAGTGTTTTCAGATACATTTTGTTTTAATGGGCTTGTGTTGGAACGAAAAAGGATTGTTATTGGTTGATGTATTATATTGTTAAATAACCGAAACAAACGATTGAATATCAATGTTGAATTAACACGTGTAAGAATATCCAAGAAAACAAGTGTTTAAAGTACAAAAACAATTAATTTTATTAATTCTGCGCCGACCAACAGTATCTCAAAGTTTTAGAGCTGATGCTAAGTCGGTATTATTTTTACAAAGTTTTTTACAAATGTGACGTCACGAAATGTAAGACACTTCACACCCCTTGTCATACAACCCCTTTCTCCCCTCTTAACGTGTGACGTAATTTATGGATGACCCCCTGTGCCCTTATCATGGTAATATAGACAATCGAAGTCAAACATATTTTTAAGAAAGTGACACACACGGAAGCGTAGAAAGGTCATAAAATATATAATTTTCTTTTCCTGGCTGGAACCCAGAGAAATCGAATTTTCTTACATTTAACGTAGAAAAATAGGAAAAAATTCAATATTTGTGATGTCAATATTGCAAATTAAAAATTAATATTACAATAAATACATGTAACCTAGAATTAAAAGTGTTCGCTTTGTAACCCCTATGGAACTCATGGAACCCCAGAACTCTCATGCCAAACGGATACCCAAGATATTAGACTTAATTTTATTTATATTTAATTTAAATTAACTTGATGTGAAAATGCTTCATAAGGAAGTTCATCCAAGCATTGTTGAAATGAAGCGATTAAAAGTTTGGTTTAATCTATAAAAAAGCAAATAAAATGTTTGCAATGATATGGGGATTGAACACATACTTTATAGTTTATAGTTATTTTCTCATCAAACTATTTACAAACTTTAATTAAATTTTAAAATTACGCGAAGCTTAAAACGATGTGCTAATAATTACATTTCAATGTCGTAGTAGCAAAATAAACATTATAGCGACATCACTACGTACACCGGATTTAGGGTCGGCTCTAGCTCAAATATGATAAAATTGAGTATAAAATATACGACTCAAATTCAGAAAGTAAAATGTTACTGCTACTTTTTGCAATAAGATAAATGACTATAATTTCTGGTGTATAAAACGTACCGAATATTTTTCTCTTACCGCTTGTATTTTTTTATCAGACATCAAAGAAAACGAAAGCTGCTTCATTGCTAATTAATTCGAATTGTTAAGTCTAAAGTCAATTAGTGGGTATTACATGCATACGGCATTTAAAGCTGCACGTAAACTAAATGGTGCTAAAAACAGACTAACCTACATCGTTTATAACGTAATCAAATATATGACTTCTCTTACTAATTACTTTGAATAATTTCCTAATTTAACTTTAGTTCAGAATCGTTACCTTCTTATCTTATTATTAAACAGCCACCGGAATTTATTAATGAAAAGATAGTGAGTAATAACGAAAATTTCAGTGGAATATCTTTAAAGAAACTCTAAAGAAACTTCACTGTTAAATTTTAGTATGGGCTTTTAGTATATACAGGGTATTTCCGAACATGGCGTCCAAATTTGTAGGGGTGGTAGTTCGCATAATTTGAGACCGATTCGCAGATTTCATTTTTCCAAAATATTTATAATAAAAATAATTAAAAATTAATTAAAAATTTTAAACAGGTACGGTCCTGCACAGCGACTCGCGCGCGCTACACTTAGAATCGACAAAATTGCAAATCTGTTTTTGAGTTGTAAATCCCGATAAGTAACCGATCGAGCGACTATTGCGCTACGCGCTCAGGGTAGGACCCGCTCTTTGATTTTTTTTTATAAGGACTCTATTTTGTTTATTATAATTTTTTTAGAAAAATTAAATCTGCCAATCGCTCTCAAATTATGCAAACTACCACCCCTAAAAATTTGGACGCCAAGTTCGGAAATACCCTGTATACATTTTCCATTTTAAACTAGACTTTTAGATAAACCAATAAATATACAGCATAGCGAAAGAGTCATACAACAGGATATTTTCTTTGAAACGAATGAACGTATAACTATGAAATTGTAGGGTTATGAAAGGAATTATCTTTTGCATTTTTAAGACATGTCAAATTTATGTAATGTCAGCGTTTAGCGTATCGCCGCCATCTTGATTTTTTAAATGGCAACATATTTCGAGAGAACACCTTATTATTTCCTCTTTTCAAGAATACTAAAAAGTACTATATTACTAATGTAATACAAGCAAATACAGCCGAAAACATAATACATTAATAAATTAATTTACAAAAGTAATAACTAAAACAAAGGAAAAAGTGCTCAAAGTATTGGAAATCTGTTTTTTGGCAATATCACAATCTATCTTCGAAGCTACGATTAGAATTGTTGATCACTTCTGCACAAATTGCCTGTATTTCAATACATAAACAATCCTTTAATTCATTTATATTAGTTGTTCTGTTTACATAGACGCGGTTTTTTTAGATGCCCACAAAAAACAAGTAAAGTCAGAAGAGAACAACTTAAAATACGAATATATTGATATTAATATTGATTTTCGTTTCTGATTTTCCATTTTTTTTTATATTTCAACCCCCCTTAACCTCTGTAGCGATCATACGGATATACAGGTTTCTACCGGTGTTTTCACGCCATATATAAAATAGGGCCGATATTTAGCCCTGGACTAGATTCATGGACTGCATAAATAAGAAAGTATAAAATACCTGTGCGATCTATAAGTCTGGAAGATGTAAATGCTTGGATTAAAAGTTTATCTCTTTTATTTTAAAATCCGAGTGGAATGATTTGATTTAACACTATACATGATTTACTTATGAATATACACTTTTTGCATTGTTAACAGCATTTCTCTATGAAATGTTATTTTAAGCCATGTTACTTGAGAAATAAAATGTTACATCTTATTGCGGCAAACGCGTGTGGTCTTGATGACTGTTTTAGTAGCAGTGTCCCAGTATATATGCAGTGATTTCGAAGTAAACAAGTTGTTAAGCGAGATTGAGATGCTTGACGTTGACCAATGAGGAGTGGATGACGCTTGTGACGTATTTATTTTGTCGGAGAACTTCCTTATCGGCCAAGATATTGCGGATTACAGGAACGTCACTAGGAGCTGCAATGCTAAATGTAACGATGAATGAACTTCAACATACTCATTTTTATTCATAGGCTTCTTCCCCTTATATACCTTAATTTTCTTGAAAATTCCAAGATAATAGGTATCGTTTTTCATTTTTTCACAGATTTTTTATACAAAATTTTCATCAGTATTTATTTAGATGTGTTTTCTTCATTTCGAGGAATTATTTAATATTTCTCATAAGTAGGACCATTAAAATACTTTTGTTTGATGCGGATATGTGTGAAGGAGAAGTTAAATTTAAAAGTTATTATCTGAAAACAAAATATTTGAAATTTATCAAAGTTTCATTAAAGTGTGCTTTGGCAGGCATATAAAATTGTTTCAAAAGCAAATCCTGCTGATTTTTTTCTTATTACCGAAACTACAGCAATTCAAGACAAAATATCCAAGCTATGCGTTCTTTAAACTATACAGTGTCGGCCACTGAACATTTCCCAATACTCTTTACACAAGTGATTGTAAAAACTACAAAGATGAAACAGACAACAAATAGGCGTTGCCAGTTTATGTGGTTCGGTCGAGTTGTAACGTTGAGAGGGCCGAATGAACTGGCATCGCTGATATTATTATTTTCTGGTCGCAATAATGCCAACTTTCTGTAGTTTTCACACGCACTTGTGTAAAATCTATTGACAAGTGTTTGATAGCCGGTACAACCATTAAAACAAAACCTAGATCTGGAAAGACATGACCCATGCCAAAGCCCTTGCCATCAAATATTAAAATAAATAGTGCACAGACTCGAATCAGCTCAAGATCCAAGCAATTTTTGACCTGGTATACAAATATATGTCGCCATCTATTAGCTACATTCATTTCTATCCAATAATAAACCCATAAAGTTGTAGTACTCATACAAAGAATAGCACTGTCAAAGAAATACATCATTAATTTGAAAAACATAACTTAAAACTTGAATTTGTTTAATCGAGTGTAGTCAGACGTTCTAATTATTAATTTATTTTTCAGAAAACCGTCCTCTGCGTAAAGACTACCACAAGTTGAATAGTGATGAAAAGGCAAGTACATATCAAGAAGATAATATCATTGACGAAGCATCTTGCAAAAACAACAACATTGTAGAAAATTCTTCAGTGTCTGATTACAGTTTCACAGATACAGAAGCTGACAATAAGGATAATGATTTTACTGATGATTCTGATTACGGTAAGTTAAATTAAAAAAATATTTATTATTAGTATTATTAAAGCTATTGCATCTTGTTCCAAGATCGATGCATACAGAGTTCAATGAAATATTCGGACCACGATTCGGACCAACAATATTAGTGAAAGTTTAGTATATTAATAATAATAAATAATAGTATAATAAGTTCAAATACATATAGAACCTTCTACTTCGAGTATCTGCTACTATTACTACTATTTTTCGACAATTATTAATATATTCTTAAGTAATATGGACTAACTTTTATCAATCTAGGCAAACATTTAAATAATATTATTACACTCGTCGGGTGCAAATTTATTTTTAAACAATTATAAAAGTATAAATTATTATTACATATTTAATTTTAATAATATAAAGGATACAATATACTGTATTTTATTACTTAAACCATATCAATATTCATCTGCAGCCATATCAGAAACAAATAACCAATATTACTTTTAATATAATAATTTTTTTCTAATTTTGACATATAAAGTGACATTTTTGTAATCTCAGAAAGTGTCAAAATGGTCCATTTTATACAACTAGTTGCATAAAGCTAAAACATTCTGTCAATAGTTATAAAAGAAAAGAAATAAAATTAAATGTTGGTTATATAAAAATAGATTCAGTAAGTGAACTTTTAACATATTGTTGATTGTGTTCTGTTTCTTATTTTTTATTATTAATCTGCACAAAATAATCAAAACACACTACACAGCAAAATGGCCCAATTTCTTGAAAACTAAATAACTTTACCAGGAAAGCACCCTACAGCAAGTGGTTGAGAATACATTATATTCTATTTTTCTAAATAAAAATGTAAATGAAAAGAATGGAGTTATGCAACTAACAATGCACGAAATTAATTTTGGTTGCATATATGTTAGTAATGTTTTTAAAAAACACATTTTTATAATTAATATAATCTAGTACACTATACTAAATACCGTTTTTAGAATTGTATTTTAATGTTTATGACGTCAATAAAAAAAAGTAAAAAATATTTTAAAACAATAACAAAATACGATATAGTCGAGGGGCTAGGATCACTAATAAAAGCAATTGGGTGCGATGATAAAAATGTAAGGGGTGTTTACTAATAATTTATTGAAGCAGATGTATAATAATAAGTAATTTCATTTAATTGTTTATTACGTTTTTTGTTTATATGATTTTTGCAAGTAACTTGTAATTTTTGTATTTTTGCCCACCCTGTTACAATTTGAAGCAACGTGTGATACATTTTTGAAATCATCTCAGCAAAGGAAATTGTTCCATTTAAAAAATAGTGATAACGCCATCACACGAAGGTTGTTCACCATGTATATGAGATTAATATTTAAAAAAATATTAAACGAAAATTGATCTGTTTCGGGAATTTTAACAGTTCTGTTTATTTACCCATTATATTTCTAATGAATTTGTACGGTACTTTATGGACGCACTGTATTCAGAATAATATGTAGAATTTTGGATCGGAGTTAGGGGTAACCTGTGCTTTGTTACTTGCTTACCAGGAAATTGATTTTTATTTGCTAGTTGTTCAGATTTGAAAATTTTTCTTAAACATATTAAATTAACATCCTGTATATGAAATTAATTATTTATTAAATTAATACGTTTAATTTTAACAGAAAAATAAATATTAGATTACATAAATAACTTAAAATCTAAAAAATCTCCAGGTGTTGATAAAATCACAAGTGAAACTTTAAAAGAAACTAAAGAATATAATGTTAAACCACCTGTAAAGGACATTTTCCGGCTATATTTAAAACAAGCATAGTCAAACCCGTCTAGAAATCTGATGATAAACAATTGGTAATTAATTATCGACCTATTAATCTTATATCAAACTTCGCTAAGGTAATTGAAAAAACAATAGGCCTTTTCATCATGTGATGAGTGCAAACTCAGCCACCATGTTGAAATAGCGGTAATTCAAATATTTTGTACTGTTTTGATTTTCATTAGAAAAAATCGTTGATGGTGATTAACTTTTTTATAACTCTGTGGAAGCACATAGTTGTGAGCAGTTGAAAGGGTGGTTGAAGTGTCTTGGACGTTTGGTACAAAGGAAAAAAGTGGACTGATTGAGAGGTTAGGTGTATCAATAATTCTTAACTGAGTAAAAAATGAATGAAAACAAATATTAATTATAATCTTATTCTAATTAATTATGCCAACCAACTATTAGTACTTGCAAAAACACTTTAATTAACATGAAAGTATATCACGAGTATAATTAATAAATTACATTATTTAATATTTTGAGGAACAACATGATATTTTTAATCATATTACTGAGTATACCGAAGTAGTATTCAATATTTAAAAACTATTGTGTAATACCAGATAAGAATTTTCTTCTGTTCTTCTCCATGAAAATGTAGTGAACAAATCGATCGAAAACCGTTGTCACTTCGACCACATTTTTTCACACTTAATTCACATTTTACGCATTTTGAACATGTTTTAGAAAAGATTTGATATTTTTTTACGATATTGCAGCCAAGGCTTTCGAAAATTTATGAAATAATATGCATTGCCTTTGAATGGTTTATACCGTGTGTCACTTTTACATACTCCATAACAACACCGTTTCGTTGGTCCTTTCCGTACAGATAACATAATTATTATAATTGATTAAAAAAATGTATTTTTCAATTAGACACTAAACTTATTATTACTTTGCCTTCCTTTTTTTAAATGAATATACTTAAATTAATATTTATCGATTATAATTTTTTTTACGTGGGCATTTTAACATGATTGTTAACAAAGATGGCTGATACTGACGCATGCGCACAAAAAATTTGTGATGAAAAGGCCTATTAAAACAGAATAACAGAGTTTCTATCGAAACATAAATTATTATTGGAAAATCAGTTCGGTTTCAGGGAAGGCAAATGTACCACAGATGTTATAAAAGTTCTAATGTCGAAAATCCACTTGAGCCTAGAAAAAGGAAAGGCAAGTATGCGAGTATTTTTGGATCTTGCGAAAGCTCTTGATACTGTGGATCACAAGCAGTTGCTAGAAACTTTGTTTGATTACGGCTTTAGGGGTGTATCTTATAATTTGTTAAAAACCTATTTAAGTAGTAGAGAAGAACATGTTGAAATTAATAATACTCTCAGTAATAAAACAATAATTGAGTACGGAGTACCACAGGGAACTGTATTGGGTCCAGTACTCTTTAAAATTTATCTAAATGACATCTTACACTTACCGTCTTTAGAAACAATAATTAGTTTCGGAGATGACACTGTGATCTACTATGAATCGTCTAGTTCGAAGGATCTAAAAAATTAATTGACTGCTTCAATCAGAAATTCTTACTTTTCGAAAACACTTTTTGCCATTTTCATATTACGAAAATACTTTACCTGCATACAATCTCTTGAGCATCAATAATCATGGTACCGTAATCCGAATACAATCTTCCAAATCTGTCAAATATCTGGGTATTTATTTAGGGGATGTTCACATTGGAAAAGTGACAAATACATTAAGAAGTTTTATGTCCAAATTCAGATTGCTAAAGAGTATTTTAGAATTTCCACGGTTGAAAATAATGTACCATGCATTGATGTAATCTAGACTTTCGTAAGGAATAATTGGATGGTGTGCAGCAGAAACTTGCTATATAAAAAAATAGATATAATACAAAAAAAATTATAAAATTATTTTAGGTTAGCCTTAAGTGTACTCCTCGATAATCTATTTTAAGAATCTGGTTTTCTAGATGTAAGGCATCTTTATTTTCTAAAAATGTGTATCGAAACCTATAAAAATAAAAATGAACTTAAATATATAGACCATCAATATAAAACTGGGGCAAATACTAATAATCTCGTTTATGTAGACTATTTTTCAAAAACAATAAGCCAAGGGGGATTTGTACATAACTCTTCTAGACTATTTAATTATCTGCCTGTAGATATAAGAGAAACAAAATCCGTAAATATTTTTAAAAATAAAACAGAAAGGCACATGTTGCAAATCCTAATCGATTCTTAGTATAAAAAAAATTTAAATAAATAATATGATTGATTTTTCATGTTTTCGATTTTGATATACTTTATAAATATTTAATTTTTATATATTTACCCTGTAATTTCAATGTTTTTAATCGATTATTATTTTTATTATTATTTTTATAAATATATTTTTTTTAATATGATTCAATAGATCTGTTTTATTAATTATTATTTTCATTATTTTATTGAATTGTTATAAATATATATGTAACTGAATAGGTATAAAAAAATGTGTCAGCAAATCCACCTGCAGGCTTAGCCCTAGTGCATTTACTAGATACATTACACTTACGTGTATTTAGAATATTTAGAATAAATTGGAAGAAATTTTTTCATGTAAAAATTAGATAAAAAAATCCACGGTATGTAAATCTTGTACCAAAAAATATAGAAACTTAGCAGAAAGCTGCTTATTATATATTTTTGCAATGTTTTATTTTTAAATATAAAATTTGAATGTTTCTGAATTTATATAAACACGGTATAATTAGTTAAACATTCGCTCTTTCTGCATATGTATTATATACATATAGTATATGTCCATATAATATAAACACTCTATACTTAATTAAACGTTCGCTCTTTCGGTATAATACTTCCTTCCAGTTGTTTTTATTAGTGGAGTATAAAATATTATCAAATGTAGTAGGTAAAGGAAAAGAACAAAAAACCATTACCATGAACTTCCTGAACACTAGCCAAGGGAATCATTACTCAGTTTATATCTCATTCGCTTCCGAACAATGTTCATTAAGACAAAATGAACAGTCAGCGCCCGGAAATTACGATACTTTTAGATTTATACCATAAATATCAAAAACATCCACTCCAGTTCTGGTTATTACACCTTATTTTTGAATTTTTTTTTTATTTTCTTTTTTTGTTATTTAAAAAAATGTAATCGACACGAATTCCCAAGAATGTTAACAAATCACAAGAAGGACAACGAACTTTTAAGGGAAGATTCATTCTGACCACGCATCGCTAGAAGGTCTACATCGTCGGATAATAACACAGGTCCACAAAAAAAAAGTGGTCTGTACTGGGTGTTCGACAAAGATTTTCCGACGTATTTTTTACTGCTGAACACGAATCTGAAGTCAAAATTGAGGGTCAAACTGCAAAAAACGGAGAAAAATTAAAATAACCGATAAAATCAATAATGGATCTTATCGGTTGATTTTATCTATATTTACTTCTATTCTCATCTATTTCTCTTATCTATAGGTTTATTAGTTTTTGTACTTTGTTTTTTGCTTCTGCTATCAGTACCACATCATCTGCATAAGTACATAGCAAATTGTTTAATTGAACCACCTCCAAGTTTCTGTATCCTATCCTATCCTATTATCAAGTCAGAGTTTTCTACTTTTTCTTATTATAAATAGTGAATTTAGATTTATTAATTTGTGATTTAGAATTATTAATATTAAACTTTTCTTAACTATAATTAAATACGAAATAATGCAAAGTGGCTATTTTATAAAACATAACTGGAGCTAAAACTTTTTTTTTTCTTTATAAATTTACTGCCACTAATCGGTGACTAATTACAATTTTATTTTAATTTCTTAAAACCAACGAGTAATTTTGGCTTGTTTCACTATGCTTTGCTCTAACACTATGCACTTATACATTAATTACACAAGCTCAAAAGGTGTAAAGGATGTATAAGACTTCGGCATTGCCATGGTCATGGAGTCTTCCTTCGTGCATTCCTGCGAATCTCTTGATTTCTTCTTTGATGGTCGGTATCTTCAAGTCTCTGTAAAGGTGATCATTTCTATAATACCATGGTGCGTTTACAATACCATAAAGCACTTTGTTCTGAAAGATTTCAATTTTTTCTTTAGTGCAGTTTACTGTACATCCCAGAGATGGATTTCATAGGGCCAGATTCGTATTAGAATCTGCACAGAAAGTTTTGATTTATATTTTAAATCAAGCTCTTTCCTTTTTTCTTTATAGTTGCTTTCCATTTGAGTTAAACATCCAAATTAATTCCTAGGTATTTTACTGTATCATAGTGTGGTATCTTCTTTTTTGTTTCCTTTCTTTGTAAGTAAAGCTAAATAATGATGATTTGCTCCCATTTATTCTTATTTCATGCAGTTATCTATAGTTTCTTTACTATCATGCACCCTGCTAGGATAGCTGTGTCGTCAGTATAAGAAGCGATTGTCATGTGTTCGGTTTGTGATATATCACAAGTGTACAAGAGTCAAAGCAATGGTCCCAGCACGCTACCTTGTAATACACCTGCGTTAATGTATTTTATTGCTCTCCCTGTTTGATATAGTATACTCGACCAGTAATATAAGATTTTAAAATCTCACTACATAGTTTTGGTAATATTTTCTCCAGTTTGTCAATTAGTCCTTCATGCTGGACCCGGTAGAATGCCTGGGCTGCATCCAAAAATATTCCTGAAAATATTTGATTTTCTACGCAAGCTTTTCCAATTATGTCTGGTATGCAGTGAATTTGCTCAATTATTAAATGCTTGTACCTAAACCCAAACTGATGCGCAATTATTAGTTTTTCTTTATAATAATTTTTTGAGACATATTAGCCACTTCAGGGTAGTTTCTCGAATAGTTTAGACACAATTGGTAATAGAAAAATAGGTATATACGATGATGCTTGATTTGGGGGTTTTCTATGTTTGGCAATCATTATTACCTCGACTACTTTCCAGGCATCTGGTGCATTTATATATAAAGTAAGTTTACCCAGTGCTTTTCTAGGTAGTAGTGGTATCAATATTTATTCACATACCACGTTTTATCTTAGAGATTTAAGTTTAAATTATTATTAATAATATTAGAGATAACTGTTTTTTGCGGACTAAACAGACATTTTGCTTCTGTATACTTGCTAAATTCAGCACTAGAAATTTTGTAGTCAACTAACAAAATATGATATCGCTGCATCACCAGGTAAAATTTCTAGAAAACATTCATTGAAAAATAAGAAAAGTATTTTGAAATTCCATTTCCGATAAGAATAACAACGGAAGAGTAAAAAAAACAACTTAAAGAGTTGTTTTCTCATGTATTATTCATTCGCGTCAGTTACCCATAAAGTATGCCGGATGGATACTAAAATGTCACTAGTCGGAAGAGAATAATGAGAAGAGCATGACCCTTTTTCTTTTGATTGCTCTTCTAAAAATACGTGTTTAATAAAAAATAATCAAAAAGATAAATGCTATTACTTAGGTAAATAAAATCAAATCACTACTTACTTTAAATGTACAATAGGGATAGATGCCCCACATTTTCTATTTACCAAATTTTTTACAGAAAAAATATATTTTCATGATTCCATCATTTGACTTTGTCGTTCTGTATCTTATTCGGAACGGCCTTAGGGTTCTGACCTCAATGGTAGTGGAATTTTAAAACTTGAATCTGGGGTTGTCTTTAGGTTTTAGAAATTGTTAGAGGATTTAGAGTTGTGATTGGGATTTAAATTTTGAGTAAGAAGTTGACAAGGATTATTAAATAAATTTAAAATGATAAACAAAAAGTTATAAAGTAAGCTTTTTTAAAAATTATATTATCGAAAGGAAAATGAGGAGACAGAGAAGAAAGCGGAGGAGGAAGCCGAGGAGATAAGGCAGAAAGAGAAGTTAGAGTAGGAGATCAGGGGATATAAAAAGGCAAAAATTAGAGCAGAAGTTAGGAATATCAGAAAAAAAAGCGAAACGCATGATTTTGTTTAATTTAGAAATTTTTATATTGGTATTGATTTTTTTTTAATTATTTTAGTAAATCATTGGGGCAACAACCCTTAGTGATCTTAGGATATTGTAGTAGTTCTACCTATCCAGGGTGAAACATACATACATACATACATACATACATACATACATACATACATACATACATACATACATACATACATACATACATACATACATACATACATACATACATACATACATACATACATACATACATACATACATACATACATACATACATACATACATACATACATACATACATACATACATACATACATACATACTGTAATGTTATAGTTTGTTTTTAATAACACTACAGTTTAAAAAAAAACTACTTTAATATTATTTACCTTGGCTAGCCCTTATGTTACATCATTAGAGCGGATTGTCTTGCTCCCAGGGGTGGTTCATGTAAATTAACCAATAAATTAAAAATAAATTTAGAAATATTTAATTTTGCCAACTCACTATTAAAAAGAAAAATAGGACCTTCCTGTATAATTAAGTAAACAAATTGACAATTTTTTTTTTAAATCAAATCTTTTAAATATATTTTTATTTGTCAAACACAATGTAACATTAGAAACAGTTTCAAAATTGCTTACCTATATCTACTAATTTATAATAACTACTATCCTTTCATACCTCACATTCACACACATTTGACAAGTACCCCAAAACAAGAATTTTTTCAATACATGTTATTTAATGAGTTAATTTTATTATTATAACAATCAGCTATAGCTAGTGATGCCGCGAGACGAGACGAAACGACTCGTCTCATAGGGCGAGAGCCTTTCTCTCGTCTTGTCTCGTCTCGTCTCGTTTCTCTTGTGTCACTATCAAATTTAAATTTGGATAAGACGAATCATGTAAAAACTGTAAAATTTGTAAGACAAAAACAAAGAACTTTTCAAGTAAAATGTGCATTAGTACCCAAATTGACAATAGGAAAGACTTATGTCTCTCTGTCTGTCCGCCTGTCACAGTAGTTTTACAATAATTGAAATTTGAAGTAATAAGTGGCCCAGATTAGGCGTTAACTAAAAACGAAAATACTTTGTCTTGGAAGTCAGTTGGGGAGGGGGGAAGAAGGTAAATTGGAAGTTAGAATGTTTCTGATGCAATCCTGTAATGTTAAATGAAAGCATTTTATAGCATGTTTTCAAAATGGAAGAAGATAGAGACAAAAAACAAAAACGAGGTGAAATTAGAAAAATATTATGATATTTTTGTTATAATGAGATGCACTTTACTTGAGACGTAAGATAGAGGGCGTTACTATCTTCAAATTTTCTAATGGAAAGTAAAGTCATGTGATACCTCATTTGATTATGGTTACGTCCAGGTAAACAGTTTTAATTTTTTTTATGTTTTTACAAAAATTGCATTCTTGATAATCCTCGTGTGTCGCATAATCCTAGAAATGTTAGATAATGTTAGAAGATAATCTTTTAATAAGCTTTTTTTATTGCCAAGAAGTTATGAAAAAACATTTTAAACATTTAATACGTTGAGTGATTTTTAGATCACCTTTGATATTCTTAATTTATTTTAGTAAATACCAGAAGCGTTTCCTTAGTAATAAACAATAATAGTTAATACGAGGGTTATCAAGAATGTAACTTATTAGTAAATCCCTCTAACAGTGACAAATTACTTAAATTTATAAAATATACTGACATTTTCTGTACTAGCCAAAATGTTATTTATCCATTGCATACTATTGTAAAAAACAGCATTTATAAATAATAATAATAATAATAATAATAATAAAAAAAAAGAATTTAATTTTACTTCATTAATTTATTTAATGTCATTTCTGTAAAAACATAAAACCTAAATATGTTTGCATGGACGTAAAAATATTGAATATATATTTCACATGCGGTATCACATGACCCTACTTTTCATTAGAAAAATTAATGCTAGTAAAGCCCTCTATCTTACGTGTCTCAAGTAAAGTGCATCTCGTTATAACAAAAATGTCATATCTCTTAAGTTTTACCTCGTTTTTGTTGTGTCATTATCTTCTTCCATTTAGAAGTGTAAAGTTGGAGGGTACAATTTACGTCCTCACTGTATATAATACTTTCGTTTGCATTACCTTTTCTTTGAAAGTTTCTGGAAAAACGCTTAAAAACTCTCTCAGGCGAGAATCTCTCGTCTCGCGGCATCACTAGGCGGTGCGTTTATATCTGACAGTTATTGCATGATATTTGTGTCAGACAGAAATCGCGACAATGTAAACAGTAAAGAATTTATGTCAGAAATATATATTTCTACTATAAGCTATAAGTGTCGACATATCTATACCAACAGATGTAAACACTGATTTTTTGCGAGTTCAATCTTGCTCGACAGATATCGTGGTAATTGACTTCTCGTCTAATTTTGTCATTGTGCAATAAGTGTCAAGTTCTATTACACTAATAGCTTTTCGAAATTTAGTATCTTGCTTGGATATTAGGGGGCCAATTTTACAAGCAATCTTTTCGAAATCAGCTGGTCTCATTCTTAAAAAATTTGAAAACTGTGCTGGATCCTCAATATTATGTGATAAAAGTTGGCTACTGTTTGTGTTACTTACATGACTAGATCTTACGGTAAATTAAAGAACGCCACAATGAGGTTGTTAAATTTGTTCATGTGGCATGTGTTACTAATTCAATACGTACTTAGACTCATTATAGTAATATTACAAAATTTAATTATTGTCCTTAAATTCCACACAAAAACAACCACAAATATTTCGCTTAGTTTTCCTTACAATATAAACCATTCATGAACTCATTTAAAATTCAAATTCAGGATTCTACGACATACACAACTAATTGCATTTATTTTTACAAACTGTCCACTTCTGTCCACGTCTACTGTCTGTCTACAAACGACGTGTACCTTAAGTTAACATCTGAGACGAATATATGACGCCATCGTTGTTGCGGTCGTTGCGTTTCCTATATATCTTTATGTGCCTAATAGTCCAGGAACCGTATGTAAGGTCGACCTTCACCCATCTGTTTACCGGATGAAAGTTTTTTTTTATTAAATAAAATATGTTTTTAAATATACCGCAAATGGGTTGCCTAAGAAAATACGGTCACGGCCATTTTCTACTTTCCTCTCTGTGTACAGATAAGGAAAGTATAAGAATCATGATAAAAGTTGTTTATGATGTCATTCTATATTATTTTGTCTCTATACATGATTTTCCTAAAATAGACCTAATTTGAGATATTTGATGAAAAGTGCAAATTTCGAAAATAACTCAAAAACGGATGAAGAGAAAAACACGAAATTTTAAACTTAAGCTTAAATCTATCCTGCGATGAGCTGATTAAAGTTTCGGCACAGTCAAAGCATTTTGGGAATACTTTACAGGGTGTCGTTTTTTTTACTTTAAGAAAATAAATAGTGTGGACCGAATTTTCTTAGGCAACCCATTTGCGGTATATTTAAAAACATATTTTATTTAATAAAAAAAACTTTCATCCGGTAAACAGATGGGTGAAGGTCGACCTTATTTCGGATCTTAGACTATAATTCTCTGCATCTATACAATCACTACTCGCCCAGGGTTAGTACAAGAATGTCACCAAGCTTTAACCGAAGTATCTATCAACAATGTGGTCACCTTAAGGTGAATCAAGGTAATCATTTTGCTGAGTCGCTATCCAAAAAGGCAGCCAACTAAATACTTTTTGGACCTGGCCCTGAGAAAACTAGGAAGCTTTAATTAACCGAGATAAAACTACAGTAAACAAATAATTGACTGACTACACATAACATGTGTCTGATTGCAAACATTCTGACTGGTTATTGCCAAGTACAGACACTCCATAGCATGAGTCCATGAGACTCCTCACTTTATAGAGAATGATAATAAGAATAAGAGAATATCAAGCTCATTCTCTACGATTGTCCGATACTCTCATCTATCTGGAGATTTGTATTCGGCGAGTAATGGCTAATACCGGCCAATATAAGAAAGGCAAGTCTCGTCATTGTTGATAACTACAATAAATATGTAGGCTGGCTGACGAGCTAAAAAGGTCCATCAATTTGGGAGGATGCACAATGAGCCTAGTGAGATCTAAGTAGGGTAAAGTAACCCACTTTCCATACTTTATAGCTAGATATACAACAGTTGGCTTTCTATTGTCCCAAATGTATTAATATTGATTTCTTCTGGTACCACTGTAAATTGGAAATTCATATTGCTTTTATGGCTTCATAAAATTCATTCAGTTTATTAATTAAACTGATTTCAAATCATTCTCGTAAATTCAATAACCAGAATATTTTCCTCTGGCTTAATATGTGTTTCCTTTCATTATAACCAATATATTTCAATTTTCTATTTATTGAAGCGTTCATAAAAATGATTTGTCCAACCTTTGAAGTATTTGTCGAAATTTTAATTATTATTCGAGAGAGGCATAACATAGCTGCCCATTATTTGGAGACGAAGTTTGAGGTTGACTTTATTGAATTTATTTTTGATGAGTTTACTAAAATTTGAACTATTTTATTGAAGTTCCTAATTTACATTGTTTGATCAGTAGTGCCGGTAATCAATACTACCTACTAAATATTTGTAACATAACACATGTTCAAAGTACAGAATTGCAATGGGATTATGTTGATTATAATTATGCTAAAGAACGATAGAGCTTTGTGAGATATTTGATATGGTGTCGAATATAATATCGAACAAATATGTGATATGTCTATATATATTTTTAATAACGTTAAAGGTAATCATTTCTCCTTTAACTTCATGCACGTATTTTTAAAATAGCTTTATCCTTAGTTAATTAATTTATTTTATATTTCACTAATAAACTGCAGTTGTCTTTTAATGTAATCAGTTGTAAAAGTTTAGACTGCATAATAAAAATTACTCACAGGTTTTAATTTTACAGAATATTTTTCTATTACTTTTAAAATTAAGGTTTTTATTTCTTTGTTTTATATTGCTTGAAAATAAATTACATCAGGGGAATATTATTTACAGGACCCTAAATTAAATTAAAGAGTTAATGGTCTTGTAAATTGCATTTAAAATATATTTTTTAATCAAGCAGACAGGAAAAGAAATTAAATCAAAATGTTATACGTTTGTTTTTGGTAACTCGATTTAGTTTAACTCAACTTTTACAATTCAACTATGCAAGTGATGACATGAACGTAAAACGTCTATCATAAAACTGAACTGTGACGTCAGGATCATCGACTTATATACCGTTCTTCTTGACACGGACTCACATTTCTAGACATTTATAGTAATTTCTAGACATGTCTAGATATTTATAGACGTTTCTAGACATTTCTGGACATTTCTAGATATTTCTAGATATTTCTAGACATTTCTAGATATTTCTAGATATTTCTAGATATTTCTAGATATTTCTAGATATTTCTAGATATTTCTAGATTTTTCTAGATATTTCTAGATATTTCTAGATATTTCTAGATATTTCTAGATATTTCTAGATATTTCTAGATATTTCTAGATATTTCTAGATATTTCTAGATATTTCTAGATATTTCTAGATATTTCTAGATATTTCTAGATATTTCTAGATATTTCTAGATATTTCTAGATATTTCTAGATATTTCTAGATATTTCTAGATATTTCTAGATATTTCTAGATATTTCTAGATATTTCTAGATATTTCTAGATATTTCTAGATATTTCTAGATATTTCTAGATATTTCTAGATATTTCTAGATATTTCTAGATATTTCTAGATATTTCTAGATATTTCTAGATATTTCTAGATATTTCTAGATATTTCTAGATATTTCTAGATATTTCTAGATATTTCTAGATATTTCTAGATATTTCTAGATATTTCTAGATATTTCTAGATATTTCTAGATATTTCTAGATATTTCTAGATATTTCTAGATATTTCTAGATATTTCTAGATATTTCTAGATATTTCTAGATATTTCTAGATATTTCTAGATATTTCTAGATATTTCTAGATATTTCTAGATATTTCTAGATATTTCTAGATATTTCTAGATATTTCTAGATATTTCTAGATATTTCTAGATATTTCTAGATATTTCTAGATATTTCTAGATATTTCTAGATATTTCTAGATATTTCTAGATATTTCTAGATATTTCTAGATATTTCTAGATATTTCTAGATATTTCTAGATATTTCTAGATATTTCTAGATATTTCTAGATATTTCTAGATATTTCTAGATATTTCTAGATATTTCTAGATATTTCTAGATATTTCTAGATATTTCTAGATATTTCTAGATATTTCTAGATATTTCTAGATATTTCTAGATATTTCTAGATATTTCTAGATATTTCTAGATATTTCTAGATATTTCTAGACATTTCTAGATATTTCTAGATATTTCTAGATATTTCTAGACATTTCTAGATATTTCTAGATATTTCTAGATATTTCTAGATATTTCTAGATATTTCTAGATATTTCTAGATATTTCTAGATATTTCTAGATATTTCTAGATATTTCTAGATATTTCTAGATATTTCTAGATATTTCTAGATATTTCTAGATATTTCTAGATATTTCTAGATATTTCTAGATATTTCTAGATATTTCTAGATATTTCTAGATATTTCTAGATATTTCTAGATATTTCTAGATATTTCTAGATATTTCTAGATATTTCTAGATATTTCTAGATATTTCTAGATATTTCTAGATATTTCTAGATATTTCTAAATATTTCTAGATATTTCTAGATATTTCAAGATATTTCAAGATATTTCAAGACATTTCAAGATATTTCAAGACATTTCAAGACATTTCAAGACATTTCAAGACATTTCAAGACATTTCAAGACATTTCAAGACATTTCAAGACATTTCAAGACATTTCAAGACATTTCAAGACATTTCAAGACATTTCAAGACATTTTTAGGCATTTCTAGACTGTTCTCTCCTCTTCTTTTTTCGTACTTTTACTGATAACGACCGCAGCACACTGTCGGACGATGGGTGACATTTCACTTCTTCTTTTATTTGTATGTTTCCGCAAGCTACTGCGGGGTGCAGGATAACATTGTCCCTCTTCTTTGTTTATTCGTTTGGAATAACTTGTCAAAGCCACGGTACGGCTTTAACTTTTCAATATGGACTACCTTGGTTTTACTTCCTTCTGACAACTGAATGCGGTAGATTAGGTCGTTGATTTTTTTGAGGATGATGTAGGGACCTTCCCAGTTCCCTTTTGACGCTTGGGATTGTACAGTTATACTGGGTCGCCTCTCGCAAAATGTGTCTCTGTGGCATGCATGTCGGTTCTAGCTTTTGCTTTATCGCTTTTGACTTTCAAACGTTCCTTAGCTAATCTGTAGACCTTTTTTTAATCATTCTCTTAAGTTCTGTATGTTCGTGGGAGGTGGCCCTCTTCTTCACCAGGAGGCTGCCTACTAAAAAAGAAGATCATAAGGATCTTTCTCCCAGCAATCATCATAGATAAAATATAACTGGTCGGTTCATGTTCAGAACTTTGGTAGGCTAGCAAAAATAGAGAAATTAAAGTGTCCAGTTTTTTGATTCTCGAAAAAGAACAAAAAAGTTACTGACATATGGTTCTATGGTGTCTTTCTACCATTCTGTCGGACTGTGGGTGGAGAGGCGTAGTACGTGTTTTCCTGATGCCTTACAATTTCATCAATTCTTGCCACAATTCGGATTCAAAATTTCGTCCTTGGTATGAATGCAATTCCAGAGGGACTCCATGTCTGGCTATGACGTTCGTCATAAATGCTTTTGCTACTGTCGTCGCTTTCTGATTAGGAATAGGCGCTATTTTGGGCTACTTTGAAAAATAGTCCATAACAGCCATCAAGTATTTGTTTCATCTTTCTGTTAAGGGAAGGGATCTCCGGAAAGGTACTGTGCCATTTTACCTCAACATCTTGTTTTGGGCCATTTCCTGCCATTGCATATATCACATTTCATATACCAATCTTCTCGTCGGTAATTGACCCAATACAATCTTTTCCGAACTTGTGCTAGTGTCCTTTTAGTACCGGCTGCTATAAAGCCACTCCAACACACCTCTGACATGTGACTTCGGCAGTACCACTTGGCGGACTACATATACTCCATCGGGGCTTTATCACTTCCGGTGAAGATACATGGAATCCCACTGATTCCAGTACCCCTTAATATTCTCCGACAATATTCAAGTCATTGTCTTTCTTTTGAGTCTTTCTTAGGCTTTCGATGGTGATTCCGTCTTCGTCAGTCTTAGGTTTGCTGCATTTCTACATCTTGTAGTCCATCAATGAATGCCTACATGCCGATTTGTTCTAGAAAATCTATAGGCGCCTATAGATAGGCCAAATGCAGTAATCTTTTTATATCGGTAGTCTCTCATTATGTTGCTGACCATGAACCTTTAGCTGCCTGTGGAATACCTGTGTCAAATGCTGCTGGCCATACCTTGTTTCCAAAGCTTGGACGAGAGGCGAATAACTGGTTTCCTTTTGGGGAAGTACCTGTAAAACGGTTGCTGCTTATTCTCGAATTAACACTATCAATGAAGATGCCATCTCCTTCTCGACCCAGACATTGGATCCAGTTGCAGTTTCAAATTGGAGTCGATACGTTTCCCATGTCGTCTGGCCGCCAAACGTGGGTTGCTTAAGGTTCTTGCTAATATGGTTTTGGGTAACTGGGGTTTGAATGCGGCTTGGTTCGGTTATAAATGAAGACGAGGTGTTTTCAGCTGTAATGTTGCTTACTGAAGCTTAGCTACGAATTCTTCTTTTTATCTCAACCATCTCAGTTCTAATTTGCCTTTTTAACTCTACTGTAGCCTTTTCCTGATGTTTAGAATTCTCTTGTTGTTGCCTAAGGTTAGTTTTTAAATTCTTTTGCTGCTGTTCTAAATTATTTTTATATGCTCTTGTTGTTGCTCTAAATTATTTTTTAACTTCTGTTGCTACTGTTTTTAAGATCTCTTATTGTTATGCTAATACTCTAATGTTAAGCTGGCCAACCTCTTGCTTGAAGGTCTACTACATTTGTAGCAAACCATTCATAATTTCAACCGCTTCTTTTCTATGCCTTTCCCTCTCCTCTTCTTCGTCCTTCCTGCGCCTTACAAAATTAAAACTGCACTCCAACGATGTTTATTTATACTGACTATAAAAAAAAACAGTACAGCATAGGAAACTTTCTGGATGTAGTAAATAGTTTCAATGACTTTTTCTAAGCGAATTATACCATTCCTAATCCTACAAATATTGAAATAAAGACTAACAACAACAATGTAATTAACCTCATCTATATTTCTGAAGAAAATATATTGAATGAATTAAAACAGTTGAAAACCCCAATTGACAACTTATCTAATTAGAGACTATGCACAAATTTGAACAGAACCTTTAACTACGGGTTTCAAGATCTTTTCAAAATTAGTTATTTGCCAAATTGTTGGAAAACCTTTTATTTGTCCAGTTAAAAAAAACACATTTACAACAATCAGACAATAAAATTATCCATAATCATCTTTCTTTTAAACTCAGGAAGATAATTATATTACATTTTATGTCAGAAAGGTCTACGATAACCAATTTAGTTTGCAAGACACAACCTAGATTTGAAGTGTCAAACATATCTAATCTACACGGATTTCTCCAAAACTTTCGACATCATTAAAAGCATGGGAATCCATGTACCATTACTAATATTAAAATCTTTTATCGAATTGTCTTTAATCTGTTCAGTGTATAGGATATAGATCATTTGTACCTAACTTCTGGGGTACCGCGAGGATCTGTTTTGAGAACCATTTCTTTTTATCCTATTTATTAATAGTATAATTAAAAATATCAAGGTCATATGCAAATAATCTAAGATTAATTTATGAGATTCTACTGATGATTGTGCTAAACTTCAGAATGACATCGATTTGTTAGATAAGGCTGCTGTGATGAGGATGCTAGCGGACGAGGATATTTGAGGATGATAGGATTCAAAAAAATAAACATAATCGGAAATTAATGTATTATGAATAAATTATTTCTCTACAGATAAGAAGATGTGCTTTATTAACCTATTACCGGCTTAAATATATTCACAAATGAAGATAATAACACACAACTATAAAGACGACAGAGAAAAGAGCCAGACCAAAGGAAAATAAGGTAAAGAAGGATAAAAAAGATCAAATGGCACAAACTAGAACAATTTGAAACAAATTAGATTAGAAAAAATATCCAGATGATAACATGAAGATTTTAAAAAGAAATAGGTTGCTTTGAAGTGAAATCACACTATGTAAGCATATTAGCATAAGTAAATGAATCTGGCCAGGAAGGGACATTATTGACACAAAATAAAGCAACACGGACTGTAGAAATTTCAGGGTATATACTTTTAAATCCATTTTGAATGCAGTTAACTTCTTAAATAAGCGCCCCAAGGATATGTTTCTTGTGCTGCTTCAATTATTTTAGAGATAAACAAAAAGTGAGCCACAATCAACAAGGCGACCTCAAAAATTCATGAAGTTACTTCATTATATTTCCTTCAATCTAAATACATTTTAATAATTTAACATTCTTGGCCACTTTTAAATTATTAATGAATTTAATGGAGCTTCAACTAACTTATGTTCTCGTGTCATATTTCGGTGTTATTGTTTTCCTTTAATAGTTTCTATCCCACACGGAGACAACTCACATAACAATAAATTTTAATGAAATTAGTTTAGCCATGCCATGTACCATGATTTCATTTATGTTCTAGGAACTTCAGCATTTCTCCCCTGTTAATTTTGGTGAGAGACAAGCCGCAGTTCCCTTCTCCAGTTTGAGAATTTAGAGTTGTCAGGAACCATTGGCGTTCGAATTACTATTATTCTGTTAAAATTAAACTGATCCGGACTAAAGAGATTGTATTTAAAATATATTTTTCTACCCAGTTGTGAGTAAATTGACCATAATGTAGATTTAAAGCCTTCGATAGCTCCCCAAAATAAGTCAATAAAATATTTTTTGAAAAGGAGTTCACCTTGTTTTGTTGGCTCCAATCCATAAATCGTAAATAAGCTGAGTTGTATTTTTTCGCAGATGTTTGTGGCAATAAGTCTTCTGTAATGTTATTCGCTATTTCTTTAATAGGTGGTGGCGGTGGAGTATTATTATCACTACTATTACTATTATCATTACCATTTTATTATTTATTTTGTAGGTAATGTTCAAAAATATCGAAATAAATTAAATGTCAATATTTTAAAAAGGGTAACTTGATTTGAATTTTTTTTATAATCCCTTTTATATATAGGCAACTAACATTACAGAAGTTATAAATCAATTTACGATTTTTTCTAAATTAACTAATTTTTTTAGTATTTGGACGAATTATTTAGTTAAAAAGGTATATCTACAAAATATATTATTGCCTTTTTTTATTACTAATAAAGATTATATAATTTATTCAATGCACCAAACAGTGTGGAATTACCGTGTGGAATAATATTTCCATACTAATTATGGATGTGTACGGAATTGCCTACTTCGACGTTTAAAAAACAATTCGGAATATGTGATTTTCTGTAGTGGTCGTCGAAAAAATAAGTTCCTTGATAAAATATTCAAAATTGCAACCATTGAATAAAAACTCCTCGGCAATTTATTGTTTTAATTACATTTATGTCATAAATAACAGTAATAACAGCCTCAGTTGGCTTTTTTGCACCTGAAAAATATGAAATAAAAAATAAACAATAATAAGCACTTACCACTAAATTTTCTACAATATGTAATATTCAATGTGCTGGTTCATAAATGCTAAATTTTGTTAAAATATTGGTTTATTTTTTGAAATTTTTTAGTTAATATTTACATTGTTTTTTATGATATTAAAAAAATACAATTTAGACCTTTAAAATTGCTAGTAAAGATTTTTAAATTCTGTGATCGAATTCGTTCCCAGCGATCTCAAAACCTGCTTAAAAATACTTGGTCAAGTTATTGCGTTTATATAAAACTATTATTCATTTTTTTTCACTCCTTTATTATTGTTGGACACTAAAAACGGACCAATATCGTTATTGGACACTAATTCAGTGAAAAACTTACATGTATCTAACTTTGGGTCAAACATCCAGATTGGAAAATAAGTCAGGCGTAGGGGAAGAGGGGGCACAGTGTTACACAAAAAATGTATTAATTATTATTGCTTCAAGCAGATATAGTAGACCAATTCTGTCTTAAGCAATTGGTTGGTATAAATGTTGACTATCATCGGAGAATTAATCACGGATCCAGTTCTAAAGATAAGGTTAGAGTGACACATTTTTTATTCGGGATATTCAAGTAACACTGTTCCCCACCACTGGGGTACAGTGTTACACATACTGGGGTACAATGTTACAGTGAAAGTTAGAATGGAGTACCTATGATGTTTTATAATAAACAACAGTTTCTTATGAAATTTTTATTTAAAAAATATGTAACATAAATCAAAAACACATTTACTCAACTTTAACTACGACCTAAAAATAATAAGTGATAGTAAGTTAAAGTTATTTTAAAGTATTATAATATTGACCGTGGTCTACTGAGAAAGTTAACATCTCGGATCGCCTGGCTGTTCCTCCAGAGGGTTTTGGAGCAGGCAATTTTGCTAGAACCTTGACCAAGTCGAAAGAATATTCTTCAAGAGTACGAACAAATTTGAAGGTTGGATGTAATCGACGGATATATACCACATTAATTTCGGCATCTCTTTTATTTTTTATTAGCCCTACCGACATAACTTCGTGTCCCTTCGTAATCCCTTCTTTTATGAGAACATAATCTCCCTTATTTAATTCCATTTCCTGATGAAAATCTATCTGTTCCACATCATCGCTGACAAATGAGCCAACACTTGCGTCACTTTCTGCACATGAAAAATGTGAATCTTCTGATGAAGAATCTTGTTGAACTTTTTTCTGTAATTTTGATTTTTTTGGTTTGAATACGTTTCGGGTAGCTTTGTTTTTACGACTATTTATGTCTGCAATGATTTGATCTTTGATTGGAGTTTCAGTGAGAATCTCGCTTTTGCGTTTCCGGGTTTTTTTGTTTTTCCTTTCGGATGCTTTTGGATGAGGTCGAACGTCTGTGGGCATCACAAGACAAGTAGAATTTTTACTTGACTGTACCAGAACAGAGTACTGGGAGTGTCTTGAAGTAGATGGAATCGGAGAATGTGGCTCCAATTCATCGTCTCCTTGATTTCCTAAATTTTCGATTTCGGCTTCCACATTAATAGTCTGATCTAAAGATGGCTGTGGTCTATCTGTAACAGCTGATGCCAAAAAATCATCATCTGTATAGATGTCTCTATTTATTGGCCAAATTCCAGTACATCTGAATCCATTTACAATATTATTGGGAGTGAATGCTAATGGATACGCTCTACCCAGCAAACCAGCAACTTCATAAATTGTTATGGTCTTTCCAGGATTCATGACCATCCAATCATTACAAACTTTATTGAAATTTGTCTTCAAAGACTTGTATACCGTTTTATCAAGCGGCTGAAGTTTTCCACTAGTGTGAGGTGGTAGGGTCAAAAAAATTATACCGTTGCTTTTACAAAATTCTAAGGAATCAATGGTTATGTGTGACTCATGGTTATCCAGTATGAGAAGTATGGGCGCCTCTTTAGCAGCTTTTACAAAACGTTGGAAATGTTTTAAAATATCCACGAAAACTTCTCCATTGACCCATCCAGTTTTTGCAGCCGAACCCCCAGTTCCCGGAGGGGCTCCTGTTAACATTCTATCTTTAAAATGTACGCGTGGGAACACCAAAAATGGAGGAACCGAATTTCCGGTTGCATTAATGAAACAACAAGCAGTCACCAATACACCTCTTTCGCCAGAGGTTACTTGTCCAATCTGTTTTAAGCCTCTTTGTCCAATTATATTTGGAGGATTATGTACCGTTGTTAGGGCTGTTTCATCCAAATTATATATATTTTCTGGAAATGGACCGTTTGGAAATTTATCGTATGCTTTGTATAAATTATTATAAAATTCGTTTACAGTAGTTCGATTGAAACTTGTTGCTCGCCCAAGACTTGTGGCTTCAGGTTTCCTAAGTGATAGTTCTGGATAACGCTTCATGTAACCATATAACCAATCTATTCCAGCTTGTTGACGTCGTTGCCACGAATCTGGAATTTTCAAATTATTTCTTATGGCAAGTTGGTATGCTAGATCCATAACATTTTTTCTTGTTCATCCATGGTGCATTTTGCAAGCTTCAATGAGGTAAGTCTTCAAAACATCCTCTAAATCTTTGGGAAATATTTGATTCACTTTATAATTTGGCTCAAACCTGAAATTTTCCCTATTTTCTTCTGAACACTGTTTATATTTGTCCACATATCTTTTTAAGGTCATATGTACAAAATTTTCAGATGCAGCAACTGACCTGATCGATTTTCCATTATTAATACCTTCTAGCACTGCACGCTTCATTGTTTCTCCATCAAATATAGCAATTTTTTTTCTTCCTTTCGGTTTCGCACCATTTTGAAAATTTTCTGAAAATATTAAATAATAAATAATAAAGAAATGTTTTAGAAACAAGCAAGTCATCATCATTCTCGCAATTTAAATGTTTTTTAAAATAATGGGGTACAGTGTTACACTGTCACACTGTGCCCCACTGCTGGCTGTAACACTGCGCCCCATACATCTATTTCACAAAGAAATTGGTCTCACATCAAAATCAATTTTTTTTAGGTTAAATTTGGCACTTTATTAGAGCTATATCATCCTACATTAAAATTATGTCTAACCAAATAAATTCTGATATGAACCAGTTTTGAGTAGAAACAAAAATTAGTAACTGTCCTTATTTTACATTAGGGTTATAAAAATGAATACTTACCGATGAAACAATCAAAACACTTCCGAAGTTGATGCAAACACATCGGGGCATCGAACGTAACTGAAACTAGCTTTGACTTGAATGGCACCGGCGTTATTCGAGTAATGACGTCACGGCATTAAGTTTAACACTGTACCCCGTGTAACACTGTACCCCCTCTTCCCCTATGCCTACTTACGCAACTCATTAAATCGTTGGAGAAAAAAATGACCCAGTGAAATTGGTGGAGGAGGAGGTGTGAAATACTTGAAAATAAACCAAAAATCAGCCATAAGAAAATAAGTGCATGCCCACTCGCGTACTACTTTAAAACGTCGGAAAAAAAATGGCCCAGCGAAATTGGTGGAGGGTTTAATATTTCTTGTAGGTGAACTCTTGTCGTCGAACGAGCTTAATGAGAATGTTAAGAAAATAATTCAGTTTTCATTAACTAACTTAGTGACCCGGTTTGAACCTCGCGCTTTCGTAAAATAGCTAGACACATCTTACTACACTTTAATAATAAATTCAGCTATAAGAAAAGAAATCACTCGCATGATAACTCAGCAGCCCGGCGAAAACTGACTTGGTTTTTTTAAACAAGTGTAAATTAAAAATTTAAAAAAACCGACTTCAAAAACGTGCAGATGCCATCACAACATCTTAACCAAATTTATATGGGATCACCCCTGAGGTACCCCCTTTCTAACAAAAAAAGAATCATATAAATCGGACAAGGTAGTAAAGCATTATCGCTAAACATACATAAAAAATGAAGAGTTTGAGGATTTTCTCATGGACCCAATTTTTAGATTTTGACCAAATTTATATGGGACCACTCCTGAAGTAGCCCCTATCTAACAAAAAAAGAATTATTGAAATCGGACACCGTGTTACAGAATTATCGCTGAACATACATAAAAAAAAAAAAAATATCGCGACGAATTGATGATAACCTCCTCCTTTTTTGAAGTCGGTTAATAAATGTAAATCGGGACCAAAAGTCAAAAATGGTTTAATTGCTCTCAAAATGTTTCTAAGACTCTCAAATAAGAGTACTGCTCTTAAAGGCATTTTTTGTTCAATATTTCTACTCCACTCAGCTTTTCAATCGCCCCGGATTTTCTAGAAAAAATTGTCAAAATAATCTAATTTATGGCGAATGGGCTAAAACTATCAAATAAAAAATGATTGCAAGGGCAATACTCTTACTTGTGAGTCATAAAAACATTTTGAGAACAAATAAACCACTTTTGGACTTTTGATTCCAATTGTACATCGATTTCAGAAAACACTTTTCACCAGGTGCAATTTTTTTTGCCTGTCGGCTTTTTTGCTGACACAAAAAAAAAGCTTGTAACACCATTTTAGAATCAAAAATATACGCTTTTAAGTTATAGCCTGAATTTCGTTAAAAAAAACACACAAATATTCGGTCACGTGGCCGAACTCCCTACCGGAAGTAACAAAACCGGACGACAGAAAATGCTTGATGCATATTATTTCATAATCAACATAAAACGAAAAATCCATCGCTTAAATTTGACCGGTTTCACAACTCCCACCATCAGGACATAGTACCTGTTTTTCACCCTCCCCCTATTCCTAACTACAAATAGCCAGCAAAAAAACACCACATGGCACTTTTTTTCAGTCAGATGAGGGACTAGATGATTCTTAATAATATGAAATCATTTTAGTTTATTAGATTTTTGTTATAGACATTTTTCTGAAGAAGCTCGTGTCCAGTTAATTTTATGGTTTAGTATATTTTAAAGTTCTCAACTTCACCGCTAGAGGAGATAATTTTATGGTTGATAATAAAAATTCCAAATTATGTTATTTCGAAAATTGACTTTATTTTGATTAACAACTGGTTTATCAGTTTATCATTGGTCACAAGTAGTACGCCCTCTAGTGGTGAAGTTAAAAGCTTGAAAACAATTTATTGCGATTTCTCTTGATCACTTTTATCATCATTTAACACATTGCGTGCCACATCGGGCATATCTGCCCGACATTGATGTTTCTGGCATATATGTTTGTCGCACAGTTTAGTGTACTAGACCGTGTCAATCATACCTGTTCGATGATAAGAGATTTTAAAGAGTGGCCTGTACGGAACATATCGGTATAGTTGGTTTGGGCAAATTTGACTATTTACTGTTTTTTTCTTTTTATTTTGAGGGTTTTAAATCAGTCATTGTATTAAACCTAATTTCTCAAAAGAAGACAATGTTAATCTTGTGAATATTACTAATAATATTGGCTCTAAGATCACCGTCTTCTTATAGATTTAAGGTATAATAATTTTAATATTATGCAAAAAATATTTATTTCTTAGTTACAAGGAAAAAAAATACAAAATCCTAAAAAGTAAACTAAAACATTCATATGCAAATCTACTTAAGTAGATACGTAAAAACAACGCGTCAGGCAAAAAAAATACTAAAAACAACCAAACCTAACATTTTAGCCACTTTTAACATAAATTAAAAAAAAACGCGTGGCCGCGTGCAATACTTTTCCAATATCGTGGCACGCAAGACGATTAGTTTCTAAGTACTTTACAGCCACTGACAGTCGGTGTTCATTCTTAATCAAAAAGCCAGTACAGGGTGTTTGACATATATTTTTTATACGTCGCTGGTACGTACCGTGAATTTAATTGGGGCATGGCAACAGTAGTTATCATCCTGTACTTTATTTGTTATGGTTGTTTGACATTTTAATATCGTTGTGATAATATATATTTACAGGTTTCTTATTTTAAATGTTTTCTTGATATTTATTTGCAGGTTAATACAAGTAAAATTACTGTTTCTATGAAACACAAGTTTTTCAAATTTCATTTAGTAGATTGAATAAATACATAGTTCTTAAGTTACTTAATTTATAGATTTTATGATTTTGTTGATTTTAATTCTTGGTTTGATAAAAATTAGATTTTAAATAACATGCAATTATTTTCGTACACTTTAATCTTTTTTTTACAAATAGCTATTATTCTTTAAACCGAGGTGTTAATAGAATTAGGATTATGCCTGTAAATGTCACTCTTTTCACGCCACCACTGTTATCAAACAGCTCTATGTGCCCTTTTACCTTTGTGCTGAAAGGAATCAATAGTCGAGATAATACCAACTGTAATGACTATAGACCTGAAGAGGTCATTCTCTGTGATTCCTCTATTTATATCATCACTTTCCATTTACGATGAGATTTACAGCTTTGTTAGTACAGTTTATTAGCCAATCTCTTCCGTCTTTATGAAGTAATTTGTAAATATATATGTAGTTAATAGTTTTTCATGTTTGTTCATTCGTGTGGGCGGCATGCAAGTTATGTACATGTGGGCGAATAAAAGTTTCTTCTGATATTTTACCGATCATAGATGAAAAAAAGAAATAGTTTCTGAAGTTTATATCAACAGACTTGTAGAATCTTTAGATGAAAATATAAATAATAAGAGTAGAGGAAATAAGCGATGTAGTACCTATTGAGTTAACAAAATTAAAACTTTAACTTTCTCTTATCAAACCACAGTTTAATCATCAAGTTTTTAAATGATTCGTATCTTTTATATGATATAATGACTTTTAATTTATTTGACGCAGAATTCAAAAACACATACAAGTGAACACCTATAATATACATTTATTTTATTTATATTTCGTCACTATATATAACCTAATGTACGAGGGTTGCCTTTTATATTTCGGGATTAGAGAACAAAAACAAATATTAATCATTGAAAATCCCTTTATTGTTTTTCAAAATATTCTCCATAAAGATCTATAGACTTCTACATGCGTTTGAACCAATTGTCGAAGCACGTTTGTCACTCTTATTGGGGTAATTTTTGATTTTGTCAAAAATAAACGTACTTTTGAAAAATTTGATATCTGATGACTATATTTTAAGTTTTGGATCATGCAGGACTTTTTATCTAGAATAACTCTTTTTCCTAAAATCAATAATACATTTTTTTTCCATATGGTTCCAACTTAAGTAGACACACTGTATATGGCTAAAACAGTCTGATTTATATACAAATGTGGTCATCGCCAATGTTCTACAACATACTAGTCAACAATCTCGCAACCGCCAGCATATTATGAATCCCACCATTTTCTAGAATACATCACCAAAATCGATGACTCTAGGAGTTTAACCATGGCTTAAATGCTTTTTAGAAAGAATGATTTAGTTCGACTGATGACATTCATAGGCGTCCCAATAGTAGGTGTTTGACTGCTTTTATCGAATATTCTTGGAAATCGAAAAGGGCAGGCAGTAAGAGGTCCAAATAGGGCAGAATAGATTAGAGCACAATAGTATATTTTTTATTTATCATAAATCAGATTAGAAATTTTTATTCGAATGTAAGTATTAAAAAACTATACACGACACACATATTTCATAATTTTTTTATATATCAAACAATAAAACAACTTATTTTTAACATTACAATTAGATAGGCCATAAAAACAGTAAATAAATTAAAAATTTATTTAGGAAAAGAGATTTAGAAATATTTTCTGTTTTATTTTGGATTTTGGTCTTCTTTAGTCCTTTCTAAAGCTTTCCACCCAATTTTGAATAAAGGTATTCTAGCAATATAATCATTAAAAGGCGTTCCTAGGTAAAGCATATTCTCAAAAATATACGCTTCGGAAAGCAGACTGATGTGTTTATTGAGATTATGTAAACTGTCCAAAATTTCACCATCTTTGGATATATGTAGAACACTTGCTCTTGATGGAGCAAGAAAATAAATAGAATTACAGTGTCCAATCTGAAAATAGAAAAAAAGTACATTATTTTTATAAAGTAATTAAATTATGCAAAAAGTCATAAAGATAACTTATCAATTTATAAAGTGTCAAGGCAATGTCAAGAACTAAAACTATATATTTAAATTTCCCATCAAAAGATTTTTTATAAATGTGTAGGGCAAGCCGGGGTATAACGGCTACCGGGTCGTAATGAGCATTAGCCCTACTTCCCTTGATAAAAAAGTCCGACAATAACGTCCTGTGCCAGTTTACAAAGACCCTTTCACCTCACATGCAGCGGTACCATCTTGTCAAAGCATGTTCATGACCGTCAGCGATATTTATTTGTTTTAAGCATAAGTGAAGTAAAAAATTTGTTATTTTCTTCCACAAATAACTTAAAGTGCTTGCAAAATTGTGCAATACTTGTTTTACTTTGGTAAAACATAGTTTAGCATAGCTATTTTAGTAAGGTATTGCAAATAATTAATCATGTTGTTCGGGGCATAATGAGCGGGGCAAAATGAGCTGCTCGTTTTGCCCCAGCACCGATTACAGCTCTTGGAAGTGTTTAATGAAACATCTTAGTGTCTACTATTCTAATAAAGTCAAAAATTAGTTACGTACGAATCCCGGGCTAGTTGTCTCACATGATTATGGGTATTCCAAAAGCCCCCATTAAATAACGAATTACTAGAAAACGAGGAACAAGGCGTATATTAACTGATTCCCCATACAAAATCGAACTAGAAGAATCTGCTATAGTCAAAAAGTCTCAAACGGAAAGAGCGAAGAATAAAAAGAGGAAAGTTTTCGACTATACACAGAGTTTTAAAATTAAAAAATATTATGTAGCACCATCAATATAACAGACAGAATCAAACCTCAAGATAAATAGCCAAGAACAAAGGAAAAGAATAGCGATTCTGAAGAGGATGTCGAAGATGATCTTCAATGTTTCTATTGTATATATTTCTACTTGGATTCCGATAAAGATTGGGTGGCGTGTCGTCAATGCTAGAGAGGGACCCATTGTTCATGCGCCAGAGAAGACGATGACGATGATGTGTGTTCCAATATTTGTGATTTAAGCAAATAAATACAAACAAACTCTCCTGTGCGGCCATTTTGCCCCCATCCCGGGGCAAAACGAGCAAATATATGACATTATTTTTTTTAAATTATGGTTAAGTTAACCTTTGCGATAATTATTATAATATTATATATTTATATTTTTATATTATATATTTTTTATTAATTAGCATGTAAGCAATGTAACTCGATTTGTTATTTTTAGTAAAATTTATTTAAACAAGAATTATGATTTGTTGTCATTAACGTGTCCGTTACGCCCCGGCTTCCCCTGTGCTATACGATGAAGATATCATGAAAATACTATCAAGGGTAACATAATAGGTTTAGGAGTTTTATGATAAGGAATATCAGGTTCAAATATTGAAACTTGATAAATGTGATGACAACCATATCACAATAATTATTACTGACAGATAATGGTTTGCATCGGAAGAAGTTTGTTTAGGAATCATGGTAATTCATGTAGCACAGCACACCGTGCAACACAGCTTTATTGTCACTTATTAATAATAAAATTCAGTCAACTTGAATGGTCGAAAGCAGCATCAAGATAGGAATTATATTCTCAGCATATCACTGGCTCCAAAAATCGTGATGAATATTCCAGATTAGTTTTTAAATCCTTTCTATTCTTCACCTTGGTTCTCAAGTTCCCTAAGTTAATATATTTTAAGTTTTCCTGAACCTAATCCTTGAATCGGATTCAGAGTCTGTCTTTTATTTTATTGGGGTATTTGTAGGCATATTTGATTTTTTTTCATCAATGGTAAGCACCTTACGTCACAATCCGTCCTATTCATATACAAGGTGTCCAGAAACGCTCTTCAAAGAATGAAACCACGAAATCTAGATCTGATTTTATGACGATATTATCTTAATCCAAAAATGCTTCCTAAGGGAGTTAGAGCTCTTTAAAGATAGCGCTCTAAAATCGGTTTAATTGAAACGGATTTTTATTAAATGATATTATTCTGTACATTTATTTATTTGAATCTAACCAATCAAATATTGCAAATAAGATTTTTTTAATGTAGTCATAAGCGACTCGTTTGGGTGGGGTACAGGATATTTTTATTATTTTTTTTGTCTTTCGAAAAGTTGCCATTTTAAAATAAAATATAAAATATTTCGTAATTTTCACACACAAATGGTGCTTTATCTGAAGACTAACGTTTTTCGAGAAAATCGACTTAAACTTTTCATGTCTTTACATACGTTTTCATTGATTAACAAATAAATTTTAAAATTATTATGAAAATAAATAAAATACCTAAGAATGATATAAATACATAAAATTGTTTTTACCCAAACTATAGGTAGGTACTCAAAAATTTTTTTTCACTTAATGACTGTGCTTTCCTGAAGAAATATAAATTCATGTAAAAATTAAAGTTTCTGTTGATACAATTTGTTTTAGAAAAAATAATAACGAAATGATAACTGAAAGTATTAAACACAAAATTAAATCTAAAGCTAATGCTTCACATGACAGCCATCCGTTTCTATGCACAAATTTATTCGTTTCCCTAAAGATCAAATTATTTAAAAATGTATGCTTCTTTTGATATTTATTGCAAATAATTTGTAATGTATTTCAATTTTCAATTCAGGCTTTCCATAAATAAAGGCACAGCAAGACATAATATAATGTTCTTATACAAAGCACTTTTTTATTATATAAAAGAGAGGTATGATATAATGCTGGTTTTTTGTAGATAATTTAAATTATACGATTTTGGATTACATAAAGCGGTTGAAGTGCAATATCATATAGTCCACATTATACCATATCGCAAAATAGATTCAACCAGCAAATTGTTAATAATAATTAGTAAACTGCTAGTCATACATTTCCTCAATTCATAAAATTTTAAAATGAATCTTCTTGCCTTGCGATTTTAATGACGTAATATGAACAACCCATTTCAAATTTTGATCAATTATGATAACCAAGGTATTTTGTTGTGTTTTTCATTTTAATTATAAAGTTGTCATTTATTTGTTTATTGAAAGAATGCCTTTGTAAATTACATTGCTCTCTATGGATCTACTTTTACACAAAAATGTGTTGTGTGGCTATAAGTTGCTATAACCTATCATCGCAAAACTATTAATATTTTAAACATAATAAGTAGTATGAATATCATATATCCCCTGTAGTAGTGCATCTCATTTGTTAAAGAGATGGCACTAAGTTTGCAGCGCTAAGGGCGTCTGGCCGCTCAACTACCTCGATATGGCGGTAAATTCAAATATAATTTTAAGGCAAAATTTACATTTCCCGCCAAAATCGTAAATATCTAGGGCGAGGACCACAAAGCACGTATCTTCTAGAGACCCCACGCCAATGTTAAACTTTTAAACCAAATTAGCGTCACCTTGTGTTTGGAGCTGGAACTAAAATGACAATTGACAGATGGCGGTAAATTCAAATTGTAATTTTTAGGAGTAGGTAGTAGTTTTAAATTAAATTTTAAATGATTTCCACATAAATTATTTTATAAAATAAAGAATGGAACTAGTAAGTTCGAAACTTTTATTTTACAAAATAATTTAGGTCGATTATACCAAATTTGAGGAATTAATTTGTTATAAGCAGGGGTCTGATGTGGAGAGTTGGTTCTGCATATTATTATTAAATAAATATAAGATATATCAATAAATAATAAAATAGAACATTCTTAAAATATGTTTATTAATAACTTAAATAAATATTATTAGATAAAAATAAATACAAATAATAATACATATTTAACGAATACTTACTTGCAGCAAATAGGTATACAATCTCAAATCTTTAAAATACCTATCAATAATTTAAATGTGAAGTAGAGACTAGGATATTACATTTTATTAACACTAAAATAATAATATATTTTATAAATGTCTTTTAAACCGAGGACAAATGTAATATAGGTATTGTATTAAAAGGTGAATCCTTTTAACTATTCATTCAATGATAAATAGGTATTTTCCTTCCAAATACAGATGGTGGTATTACTCCACTGCTTTGTGTATTACTCTCTTATGTGAAAAATGATTTCGGAATCTAGTCCAGTGATAAATTGATTATCAATTAGTTGTTATACCCGTTTGTCTTTTTATGATGCAGATGCATGGTGAATCAATGAAGTTTTTCTCGAAGTTTTCAACGTAGCACCCACAGGTAGCACCAAAATTATTGCAAAACACAGTACGAAATAGAAAAGCAAAACATCACAATTTTGCAAATAACTATAAGACGAAACTATAAACAGAAACCAAAAGCTAAAGCCAACAAAAAATCACTAAAATCAGACGGAAAAATGAGATTAACCAAAAACATAAATAAATACACCTAACATCTTTGGAGTTTTTCTCCCATAAAGCTTAAAAATGGAGTAAGAAAAAGAAATTTACCAGTAGCCCCATCTAGAGTTTGGAGCAAATAGCATACAAAATGTCAGTTGTCGGTTTTGACCTTGGTCATTCACGTGGAACCTCTATGTGCTTTGTGGCGAGGACCCTTGGATGGCAGCTATAGCAATCCCTCCTTGAATCCTCTTTTTTTGAGTTTTCTGTACGTTTTACTTTCCATATTAAATAAGTAAGCACTTAATACAACACAATAAATATCGCTGAAACAAAATTAATAGTAATAAACGGTATAAATTATCACTTGTCAATACTGACACTTTACACTTCGCTTGTAAAGCGGATGTAAAGTAAATGGGACCAAAAAAGCGATATTTAAATGCGGCCGTAAAAATGCGGCCAAAAAAGTGACAGTTTAGGAATGTTAACAAATTCGTAAAATGTAATTTTTTATGACAGCCTCCTAAAAAATATATTTTCTAAAGCCCTCAATTTTTTTATATATAACAGATGCTATCTAACTCAATAAAATTCTTGATCAACCCAAAAATTATAAAACCTAAACCCAAAGAAACCTATAAACAAAATAAATCAATAAATTTTTAACCTTTCTATAATTATTGTTATTATATTATAACTCATAATTTTTAGAGTCAGAATCAGATTCTACTCCACTTTAACATCTTTAAAAAAGTATTTTCTAAAAAAATTAAACATGCCATTGTAATAATAAAAACAACCAGATACCTATTATAAAGGATACAATGAAATCAAACTTACAAAATGCATGGCTCGCTGAAAAAACTGTGTGGAATAAATGTTATCAAATATTTGAAATACAAGCTCTACTAAACCCATCGCTTTTGCTAAAAGTTTTCTAATTGTAGGTTTATCTCCAAGTATTTGCAAAATAGAAGGATTGTTATCATCGACAGCCATGTAAAGTGCTACTAAATATCCTCCTTGGCCATCTGACTGGATATTATCAGGCATACCTGAACAGAAAAATCTATTATGTAAGGAACTTAGAAATTTTAAAAGAATTTTGTAAAAATTTAATAACACAATATAAGAATAAAAATAAAAAATAAAAACATCGATTTTAATGAAAAATATTATGGTTTCTATACACGATCGGTTATGATGTGCCATTGAGTAATAGGCCATCACCGATCCCATCATTGCGCTGTCATCCACACGATGATTGGTCATTTCGTTGCTATTTATTTGATTTGTGCATACCATGTGCATACACTCATCATATTATTATAAACAATGTTAATACCATTAATTAGGCATTTTCTAATATTCAACAAAATAATGTACTGATAATGGATCACGTGACCAATAAATAGCCGACTGCTGCAATCATGATTTTTATCTGATGAAAATTATTTGAGAACGACTGACATTTGTGATTTTATAATCTTAAATGTCAAACTGTCCTTATTTAATGAAAACAATCAATTCGAAGACTTTTTGATAAGCATAAAAACTAAAGTCAAGTACGGGCAATACAATAATTGAAAAAATATGTACCTGTCCTCATTTGCTTGCTGTATATCTAACGTTAACAATCTTATTTTAAAAGTTAGCCCACTTGTAGATTGGTTTAAAAAACCCAGTGAGTTTCTTCATTTATATTATTAGGAATTTTAAGCAAACTTTTCCTATTTCCTTATCTTTTTAATATTAATTAATCATTTAAGGTTATGTCACGTAATCCATCAGTGCATCAACATAATCGAGTTGATGGATTTGGTGACAACCATCTGAGAATTAGATTGAATTTAATAAATATTATGTTTTCCTACGACCACTTAGGAAAGTGACACATATCACACTATATAGTCCTATGGAAAGTGCCCTATATCACACGCGTATGAATAAGAATTTACTTTCCACCCGAGTGAGAATATGTTACTTTCCGCAGTAGTTGTCACAAAATGTCAAACAGCTAATTTCCATTTTGATCTATGTAATATCCATATTAATACTAAAATCGATATGATTGTTAAATTATTGAAATTGTTGTAAATTAGATCCTAGATATTTATCTTTAACAATTATTATTAAAATAATTTTAAAATAATGTTTGCTCTTTATTCTGGTTGAATACATAATCGATTAGATCATTCAATTGACACAAGGGCTATTAGCTCAGGTGGTTAGGACGTCGAACTTATCAACTTTGCCATTTTTCGACCGCGTTCAATCGATGGTTCAAATCCTGGCGTGGCAGAAATTTTTTTTGTTTTTTTTTTGTTTTTTTTTCTAGTTTTTTTTTTTGTTTAAAAAATATGAAAATTGAATAAATACGATTATTATTATTGATTATTTTTTTAAATACATTTTAATTATTATAGTAATAATAACCTTGGTTTTCCATTTTTTTGATGATATTATTTTGTGGTCGTAGGAAAAATATTGTACATCACTTGTGTGAAAAGTGATTTTCCACACTCGTGTGATAGTCGCACTCGGCTTGCGCCTCGTGCGACAATATTTCCCACTCGTGTGAAAAATGTCACTTTCCACACTCGTAATGTAATATACTATTTATGTATGGAGGGTAGAGGAAAGGAGAACAATCTCTGTATACAAAAAGTGTCCCTCAAAATGTATACAATTAAGATGGCGCTTCTGTGCCCAGGGGACGTCGACAGTCGATAATTCAGATCACACAATGACACCAATGATGTATATAGTAATAAATATTGCTCAACCATAAAAAAACTAAAAACTACACCGTGATAAGTGACTGATCGTAGAAGAGTAAGTGTTCTGTGATCGTAGATAAATTTTGACAATACACGACAATAGTCAAATTTTATTGAAAAATAATAATATAAACAATAAATAATTCTTATATTAAAATGGCACGGTGGTCTCAATTTACTGCTTCCTGTCTGATTTCATTATGAATGAGCAATCTATATGACTATCTAGCATTGGATTTTGTCCCCTGGCTACACGAGCGCCATCTTAATTGTATACATTTTGGTGGCCACTTTTTAATATAAAGATCCATATAAGATTGTCCTCCTTTTCTCTACCCTCCATAGTTTTATGACTCATCTAAAAAATTTTGATGGATAAAAGAACAATTTTGATGAAATCTAGATAGCATCGATGAATATTAGAAAATGCCTATTGTAAATTATTCAAGACTGGTTTCTAGTACCTGTCACTTAAATTAAAATTGAGATCGACGAGCGTGTCAAAACATAAATCAACTACAAGGATTACCTTTGATCCGTGTGTAAAAAACCGACAACTCATCGACGATCATTGCCAATCATGGGCGATCACAGACAAATAGGCATTCCACATGATAATACTCGTCTATGATTGCCCATGATGGCCGATCGTGCGTAGGAGTCAAAGAGATTATTTTGATATATATTTTTAAACTAGACTTATACCTGGTAATCCGTCGATGAATATATCTTTGGTACCATTTTTAGGCCCTTTAAGATAGTATCTATGAATTCTGTTTCTTCCAGTTTCTGCTACCAAAACGACCTCTTCATTATGCGATAAAAATACCCCATTTGCGAATGCTAATTTATTTATTAATACAGTATTTTTTCTTGATTTTGCGTTGTAGTGAATTAATCTAGAACAAAGTATATATAGTTGTCAGTTACTACTTTAGAAACTAAGATTTAGACAAGGTATAACTGCATTTTTGGAGAACGTGCCATGAGCAACAACGAGCATGAACGAGAACAAACAAACATAAATCAAAATAACTCGAGAATAATGTATGTTTGGTAAAGTATTTTTTGGGGTGTTAAAGTATTTTTGCGGTTCTTTCCGAAAATGCTTAACATTTTCAAAATGCTGAAATGGCTCAATATTCTCCTAACGCTTCTTAAGACACTTTAATATTTTTTGTTGCAAATAATACAGTAATAGCTTCTAACATTAAAAAATCTTTATAAGTTGCAAAACATAACATAAGTAACATAATAAGTAAAATGATAAAAAAAGTGAAATGAGAAAATCGGTTGAGATACAAAAAACTGCGATGCGATTTTAGAAATATGAAAATATATAATTCCCTTTTCGAAATTATGAAAAATTGAAAACAAACCAAGAAATTTAGATAGCGGACTGCTAACAAACTGAGGTTAACAAGCTATTTGTGCTTCAATTGCCATAAATATACCACCCTAAGACTAGACTTTTAGGAATAAACTCCATATACATATAATACCCCTATATTATGCTGTCAACAAAATTTAGTGAGCAGAAGGTTTTTAGAATATCTAAGTGACGATAAATGGGTTTAGTACTAATATATAGGCCAGAATTTTGAAACATGAGCTGATATAGTGGTTTGAAATAATATGATTAAGATATTTTGGGTATTTTTAACCAACTTCCGAACTTTCATAAATTGACACGTAGAGTTTAATCATCAAAGATTATAGATTTTCAATTAGTAGAGACAGTAGAATGTCCTATTTCTCTGGATGCTAATGTTGTTTAGTGAGTGTATTATCTTGGAAAAGATCGTCTTATCAAAAGCACCTTCTATGTCTATGAACACACCCAAGGCGGACTCTTTATTGTCCAAATAGATAAAGGGCTGAATTAGTTGATCTGCCTGGGGTGTATGCATGTTGATTTGGGTGTAGTGGTGTTGTTGTAATCCCCAGGTCCCTTATGTACCTTTCGCATAGCCTTTCCAATATCTTCATGGAAAACGAACTGAAGTCAAATTAAAGCTGTATGGTAAAATATTTTTATTATTTCATTAGTTACTCTTGCATTTATTGGTGACTTCGGTTAATGTCGATTATACTGCAAACTTTTAGATTGGGGATTGTCACCGTTTGACTCTCTCAATACCGTCGATACCACTGTGTTTTGGCCTTAAACAAAAACTGGTGACTTGGTCCTATATACACACAAATATTAAAAGATCATGTTCCCGTTTACAAGCAACATTTAAATACATGTGTATGTTCAGTAAATTACATCTTTTATGTTGGCCTAATTGAATATAACTGTTTCAATCTCACTTTAACCAGCCCAAGTAATGAAGCGCTTAGGTCAGTGGTTACCGTAAAAAAATTGAATTAAGTTACAAATTGATTTAATTCGATGATGTTCTAATGATCATTTGTTTCTGCGCTATCTGGCTTCGATTTTATAGGGATGTTTTCTTAAAAAAGAATTCGATTTTTGAGAACACTGCGCAAACAGCTAGTTTAAAATGAAAAAAATCTTATCAAGATGATATTTGTCATTAACAACTCCGTAAGAGTACAATCTAGCATTTAAGACACCTTTAATAAAGTTCAAGCCAGATAGCCCTGGAACAAATGAAAGGAATTAATCAGGATATAGAATTGGACAAACATAACAATTTGTAGCTTTATTCTAATTTTTCATAGGCAGATCTACTCTACTTCTTGGGCTGAACATGAAATTCAAGACATTTTTAGTGTAACCATACCATACCATTCCATTTTTCCATTTTTCCATTTTTCCATTTTTCCATTTTTCCATTTTTCCATTTTTCCATTTTTCCATTTTTCCATTTTTCCATTTTTCCATTTTTCCATTTTTCCATTTTTCCATTTTTCCATTTTTCCATTTTTCCATTTTTTCATTTTTCCATTTTTCCATTTTTCCATTTTTGTAAATGACATTACTGAAAACCTATCATGTAATACTCTACTCTATGCCGATGATTTAAAATTGTTTAAATCAATCTCTAGTATTGATGACTGTTTGATTATGCAGGAGATCCTAAATAAATTGAACCTTTGGTGTAATTCTAACAACTTACCACTAAACATATCTAAGTGCAATTCTATCAGCTTCACTCGCAAACTAAATCCGATTGAGTATAATTTCACTGTCAACAATATTACCATCAATAAATGTCTTTCTTTTAGAAATCTTGGTATTCTTTTCGACGCTAAGTTAAACTTTATTGAACATGTCAATACTATTCAAAAAGAAGCATACAGAAATTTGGGTTTTGTCATTCGAAATGGACGCCAGTTCTCTGAGCCTAACACTTTAAAAACTATTTTTAACGCTTTTGTACGTAGTAAGCTAGAATATGCGTCCATTGTTTGGGGTCCTGGATATGAAGTACATAGCCAGGCATTAGAAAAAATTCAGCGAAAATTTGTCAAATATTTGTGGTGGAAGCTAGATGGCGTCTACCCTAGTCGCAATATTCCGCAAACCATCTTGCTGAATAGATTTGATATCCTTGAATTACGTACTCGCAGGAAATGTTATTCCATCTGCATTCTTTACAAATTATTAAATTTTAAAATTGACTGTCCCGAACTACTTCGTCAACTAATGTTTAATGTTCCTAGTATCAGAACTCGCTCCCCTTTGTATTTCTATTTTCAGACACCCAGGACAAATATTTTCAAATTTTCTCCAATGTATTTTATGTATCAAAATTTTTGTGAACTTCAAAATGATGTTGATTTATTTTCTATTTCAATTAAAGAAATAAAACGCTTAATTGTGGACTGAGTTAATTATCATAAGATAACGTAATTTTTTCTCCTAACGGAGTTTTTTTTGCGTTTTCTTATGATGGTTAAAAACGTTTATTAAACTATTTTTTGTTAACATATATTTATGCTATTATTAGTATTTAATATATTGTTATTTTTATGATGTAAATTATACTGTAATTGTAATTATTTTTGCGCCCATCCTGTAATTGGTTTTATACTGTTGGATGGTGTAACCCAAATAAATAAATAAATAAATAAATAAATAAATAAATAAATAAATAAATATTCTTAACTTTATTTGAAATTATTGATATTTTTCTATTTTATAAATACATATAATATGGAACATTCTTAATATATTAAACGATAATTGCTTAAAAATTGAGAAAAATACATTAATTTCCTTGTGCTCTTTTTGTCATGAACAAGTAACGATGATTCATCAAGTAAACCTTTCTCAGATTTAGCATTCAAACTATACAATGTTTTTCCCATCCAGAAAGGTTTTTCTTGTCTTGAAAATAATCTTAGATTAACTATAAATTAGTCTCTATATTTTTATTTATTTGGTTAAAAGTTGCAATTACGTGATTTTATTGAGATCAAGGCAAATTCTGTAAAAACAAATCGTTACAAAGAGAAATTTTTAAAACGTTTAATTATATTGGGTCGGCTCATTTAAATTAAATGCTAGAATTTCTCTCTCGTTGTTCGGAGTTTTCGGAGTTAAGTAATCCGATTCAGACTTCTGTTAACAGGCAATTAGGATCATTTCTCTATTCGCAGCCATAACAGGAACTATAGTTACAACATCGTCATTTCATGATGTGTAATCATGGATTTGTAGATTAGTCTCTAAATGCATTCGAGTCTAAAGCAATTACGGTTATCAGTAATTACGATGCTTCAGTGTAGAACGGGGAATACACAGGTGTAGATGCTTCTATTCAAGGTGGGTTGGGAACTAATTAAAGGGAAAGGAAACTATAAACAATTTATAAAAACTTTAATTCAAAAGTGTATGTAAATACAACTGTTAAATGATGCATTCATTAATTGCAAGGGATGACTAATAATTTATTACTTATAATGACAGTAATTAATCACAAAACAGACTGAATACCTACATAAACCAATTAATAAATGAATATTTGTGTTGAACTCATTCATCATGAAGTTGTTATCAATCAATAATTATTTCCTTTGGGGTGTTTTGTCAAAATTAAGCACTACATTCAGTCTATTCTATCACACACAATATGTGAACACACTTTGATTGTCATGGAATTTTTATTTACTTCGAGACTCCCTTTACAAATTGAGGACCACAGTACACTCTGATAGATGAACAAATAAAAAACTGAAAAACTATAGCGGACTCTCCGACAATGGGTCGAAGTAAAAAAATTTGATAAATATCTGTTAATATGTCCTTTTCTGCTTGGTTAAATTATCCAGTTGTAATAACACGTCTCTCGTTTAAAACATAATTTACAGCCAAAAACTAAGATTAAAATTTTAGAACGCGATAAATTTTGACAGATGTTTAGAGTGTGAGTAATATGAAGTTCATATCGGTTAGTTAGATTACAATCTCAAGATCATCCTTGCAACCGGCTTATAGAGTGTTAAGGTTGAAAATGTGGAATAAGTTGAATAAGTTGGGATAAGTTGGAAGGTCACGCCACATCGAAAGGTAACCGTCTTGCTGATTCACTAGCCAAGAAAGCAGCCAACCAAATTATTTTTGGACCTGGTCCTTCTATTGGCCTGACAAAATCGGTAGTGACAGATCTAATTAAAGAACATTCCCTTGTGAAATTCAAGGAAAGATGGGATGAAACAAGAAACTGCAGAGTTGCCAGGGAGCTCCTAAGTTATTCTGACAACACTGCAGCAAACAAATACTTAACTATGACTAGACAGAATCTGCGCCTAGTCACAGGCATTATGACTGGTCATTGCCAAGTACGGAAGCATCTCCATATCATGGGGCTGTCAGAATCCGCACTTTGCAGATGGTGCGAACAAGAAGATGAGACTATCGAGCATATCCTTTGCAATTGCTAGACGCTCTCATTTATTAGAAGATTTGTGTTCGGCGAGTATCGGCTAACACCGGCCGATATAAGCGAAGAACCTCTTGGCGATATTGTCAACTACATTAAATCTGTAGGCTGGCTCACGAGCTAGGAGGTGCCTATAATCGTAGGAGAATGTACAATGGGCCTAATGAGGCCTAAGTGTCGGGGGGTATACCCACCCTCCACACACGTTACAGATACAGAAGTTGGAATAAGTTGGAATAGTTGGAATAATTTGGAATAAGTTAAAAATTTGGAATAAGAAAATTCCAGATTTTACATTTGCAATATTGCCAGATTTACCGTTTTTCTGATATTATGTCACTTTGATTTCCTGTATGTTGTGCATTATTGGTTCTTCCCTTCAATGGGGGTTTAACCATAAGTGACAATTAAGATTTCATGTAGTAAGAAAGGTTATTAAATTATTAAAACAAAAGTCTGGGAACCCTAGCTGTAAGTAAATGTTTTTTACCATAAGTCAAAGTTAACTAATGGTAAATATATGTGATTTTGTGATTATTGAGGCCATTATTCATTTATCATAGGCAAACTGGTGCCTTAGTTAAGATAACTGTTTTCTAGGGGTTATTAAAAAACCTTATTTTAGGAAACTTGTGTACTTGTGACAGAAATACGTATTTAGAAACATACTTTTACTTATGTTAATTGATTTATTTTTTGAAATAGGTAGTTAAAAAATACCTATAGCAATCGTATCTTTTTCAAGTAAATAATTTATTTAGCACTGTTTTTCCGTACACACTACTCATTTACTAATACGCTTAAACATACCCTTGATTCAAACATACTCGTTTAATCGCTCATTTACTCAATTATACAGTGTGTCTACTTAAGTTGGAACCATATGGAAAACATTTTTATTATTGATTTTAGGAAAAAAAGTTATTCTTGATAAAAAGTCCTGCATGACCAAAAACCTAAAATACAGTCATCACATATCAAATTTTTCAAGCCGTATACGAGGTTTGTCAAAAAATATGAATTATGCTCAAGAGTAAAGTACGTTTATTTTTGACAAAATCGAAAATTTTCATTAAGAAAAGTTAATTAGAATTGAATATTACATTCAAATATGCAATTATACCGATCTATCTGAAAAAACAGATTTTCTTATTTTTTATAAACTCTACACTCTACACATTGATTGTAAATATTTGAAAACGTTATAAATTACGTTAGCTACTATAAACATGATACGCTTTCCTTTTGTTGATGTTTGTGAAGAATTTAGCAAATTTCTTAATGAAAATTTTCGATTTTGTAAAAAAATAAACGTACTTTACTCTTGAGCAAAATTCATATTTTTTGACAAACCTCGTATACGGCTTGAAAAATTTGATATCTGATGACTGTATTTTAAGTTTTGGGTTATGCAGGACATTTTATCAAGAATAACTTTTTTCCTAAAATCAATAATAAAAATGTTTTCCATATGGTTCCAACTTAAGTAGACACACTGTATACTCGCCTCAATACGATGTTGAATTACATTCAACAAATTACTCCTAGAAACGTCTCTGTAACCCGTGTCTGATTGGTCAAAGTCAAGCTCGCTGGCCCGCTTCATTCGCGCCACTGCTGCTATAATAGTAATCGAGCCCAGACGCGTTTACCGCGGTAAGAAGGGGTGCTGTGTCCGCTATTATGTAACATAAACTTTTTCTCTCCAGTAACATGGCTTAAAGTAATACATTTTCTAAAGAGATGCTGTAAATAATGTAAAAATTGTTTAGTGTTAAGTGAATCATATATTAGTGATAAATCAAATCATTCCTTTAGTGTTGAAAATAAAGTGTTTAATCAGAAGGTAATCTTTTAATCCAAGTTATTTATTTCCCAGGCCTATGGATCGCACATGTATTTCAAACTTTATTATTTCTACAGTTCAGGAATGTCGGTCCTATCTTGTATATGGCGCGAATACACCGATATAAACTTATATATCGGTCAACCCGTGTGCAGGGGCGGTTTCTTCATTGGTTCATTTGTGCAGTGAACACCCACTTACATTTCATAAAAACATTATTTTAAAATCAATAACATAAATATTTAAATTCAATTTTATTAATTTTATTGGCTTCATACTTGTTAATCTCTATTTTTGCAACGCCACTGCGCTCTGGCTAATTGCGTCTCTTTGGCTCACTTTTCTGAGTGAGTCTGAGAAAGTGGGATGCTTTCGCGAAAGCCTCTAGCTAAAAAGAGATGTCAACTCGTTAACAGATCCGTGAAACGAACAATGACCTACTTATAATCACTAAAAACACGGGGCGGGGCATGCGAATCTTTCAAATCATAGGTATAGAAATGCAATAACGGTACTAAAAGTGTCTCCACTTTTGCATTACCCTTTTACAACCTATGTCAAACTCGAGCTAGTCAGTTTTAGTGATATAAATGCCATTTTTTTAAAATAGCTTGATTTAAATGATATAAAAATATAATCATTCCGTCAATCTTCCAATATAAAATTGTTAACATAAAATTAATCAAAATATGGCTCAAAGTGCCTCCACTTGTCATAAAACAAAATAATGTTTTTGTCATCTCTACCTACTTCATATTCTATCTTCTCAACGTTCCAACTTTCCAATCAAGTTGTCAAAAGATCAACATATCAATTCAACGATTGTTACCGAAAAACGTCTTAGGTAAAAATTACTTTTATTTTTGAGGTTATATTTATTTCCAAATGTGAATAGGTTTACTTTGTCCGATGTCACGGTTTTTGTCTGCACGATAAGTCAAAAATGAAAAATATCAACTTGAAATTTTTAGCAAACATCAAGCTCTATAAGCAGAAGAAGCCCTTTGATTTTGAAAAAAAATCTGAATAAAAATCTTTACATTTCTTTAGTATCAGCAACATCTTCTGAATATATATGATGTTTCATTATTACTGAGGCCCTTCCTATGGGGCCTCAGTATTGCATTCGTGCAGACGAAAAAATTTTCTGACCCTCATTTTTTAAAACTTTTTTTCATGTTTCCGAAAATCAAAAAAAAGTTTCATCTGGTCGTCTGTATGTATGCCGGCACGATAACTCTAGAAGGAAAGTTCTGATTGACATGCGGTTTTGATTTTCTTGAATAATTACTTCTAACTTAGAACCCTATTGATTTTCAGAATTTTCGGTTCATCCTAACTACTTTAATAACAATTTTCTTAAAATCCGCTTATACATTCCTTATGTGACAATTTTATGAATTTCAATTATTTCTAAAGTCAAAATTCCCAACATTCTTTACATTCCATAAATTGCAAACATTCTCTAACGACCTGTCAAACAATAGCTGTTGATAGTAAACGTGAAATTTCTAAGGCGGGTTGTGACCTTCATACTTGCAACCATTAAGCCATTTTGGAGGCTATTTTCATTCGAAATTAGTCGCCAAGCCTGCCAATTTATGAAAAATATATAAGCAGTTTCTTAAAAATGACTTTTTTATGGTGGTGCTATTAAGCGTACTACTATTTCACCCCTAGCCACAAAAACACCTTCATTAAATTTACTGGTTCTCTGTCGTAATCCCATAGAATAATTAACCGGCCATTTTATTTGGCAAAAATCAAAATAATGCTTGGCTGTGCCTGTCAAGTATCAAGATGTCAACTGTGATGTGTGAATGGCTCTTAAATGTCAAATTATTTAAAAATGTATACTTCTTTTGATATTTATTACAAATAATAAATATATCAATTCAGGCTTTCCATAAATAAAAGTACAGCAAGACAGATAATATAATGTTCCTCTACAAAGCACTTTTTTATTATATAAAAGAGAGGTAGGATATAATGCCCATTTCAAATTTGGATCAATTATGGTACCGAGGTATTTTGTTGTGTTTTTCATTTTAATTATAAAGTTGTCATTTATTTGTATGTTGAAAGAAGGCCTTTGTAAATTACATTGCTCTCTATGGATCTACTTTAACACAAAAATAGTTCTGTGGCTATAAGTTGCTATAACCTATCGTCGCAAAACTATTAATAATTTAAACATAGTAAGTAGTATTAATATAACATCAAGTAATTTTTTTAAATAAAGTACATGATCTCAAAACAAATAATCTATAATAAATGCGGATAAAATGAGGGGTAAAATAACAATAATTAACAAAATAAATTAAGGGAAATACTTAAAAAGGGCAGGTTTAAAGAGTATTATCACAAGAAAGTATATCCGTTCTGTTTATTTATCAAGTATTGTTTGAGGTTACTTTTGAATAAATTTATTGTTTTTTTTTTATTTCTGTAGGCAGTCTATTAAATCTTTTAAACCTTTAATAAAAATTGTATTTTGGGAACTTTTAGTGATGGCTTGCCGTACATAAAAGTCAGATTGGTTTCTTGTATTATAGTTGTGATATTGCGAATTATATTGAATTTTTTCTAATAGATGGTACTATGTCATTTTTATTTTATAAATAAATATCAGTCATGTACTGAACATAATTCTGAACTGCAAGCCAATTTATTTATTTTAACATAGTTGCAATACTCATCCTTCTGTCCTTGTAAAGGGGCCAATTATTATTGGATAAATTGCTCGAACAAGTTTTTAAACCCTAATCAAAAGGCGATATAGAATGGTTTTAAAAATCAAGCCTTGTGAAAATCATCACATGGTTTAACCTAAGTAATGCCAATGCTTCACAAACCAAAAAATTCAACGTGCTAATACTACTATCGGCTTTTGGTATTTCGTTCCAAGTTAAATCATTTCTCGTTTTTGTTACGCTACGAGTTTACCATTGCGGGCCTCAGTCTCGATAAGGTGGGAACCACCATTTTAGCGTCTCTCGAATTATAATTGTTTTTACTACTACTTGTGATGATCATCGACCTAACCCTATAAGTTTAACTTGTAATTTTGTATATTATCTAAATTTTAGGCTTGGAGACGGCTCTCGAGCCGAAACCGATTGCCTTTGTTAAACTTTAGTAATTAAAAACTTTTTATGGGGTACTGATTTTGAGATTTTTATTTTCGCTTTCAAATAAATAATTTCTTAGTAGATTCTAAAACGGATATTTACGTAGCTTGCAAAGTTATTTAGTTTACCCGAAATTTTTTACTTACAAATAAATTCCATACTCTTTGTTGCAAAAATTAATTTTCGTTGGAAAACTCTGAAAGTGTCGATAAATATTTCAACGAATGAACTATAGTAATGAAACCATAAAATCCCCGTTTCCAGTTTTCTACGACCACTATTTTTACATTCCTGAACAAAAGCACGCTTAATCTTGCAGTCATAAAATCATCCGAGCATTGTTCATTTCGTATCTCAGTTATCTCTTTTGCCGTGGCTAAATTACGGAAAATACCTTTATACCCTTTATTTCATCATTCCACGGACACGTTTGTATGAAAGTGGTGTGTGGACTTTTAAACGCTACACTGTGACATTTTTTTTCTTCATTATATCTTTATATTATTTTGAATATATTTTCAATAATAACTGGAGCTGATTCAAAATAAGACCATGAACGTTTAATTCAAATATGCTTGAGTTCGTCCCTTATTTTACAAATTTTATACAATTTTGTACAATTCGGACTGGTATATAGCTAAAATTTAAAAATAGGTCAATTTCTTCTTTTTTTTGTTCATAATTATATAACCAACCTGAAATATAATGCACCTGCATTCAAATTAATTTTCCTGCGCCTGTCATTTGTCACTAGAAGTCTAATTGTTTGTTTAAACTTTGTTAGCCTCTGACGGTCTTGTGAATTTTTCTTTTTATTAAATCGTTTTGGATAGATATTAGCACTAGGTATAAAAAAATATTTGGATGTTCTGGCTACCCGATACCGGTAGGAATTTTGTTCTGGATCACCTTGTATCTATAAATAAAGTTTAAATAAGTATGAAATCAACAACTCATTTTCATTATATCTTCAATCTGAATAATTTGAACATTTTTTTGTTTCAAATTAGAATGTTTTTCATTAACTATCTCACACATTCTAGCATCATTGCCTCTCATTGCTAAAATGTAACAGCTCTTATGTACATTTCAGTTGCCGATTCGTTGATCAAAGGTTGCTATGGACACTTACTCCGTCTTTTGACATTATTACAAAGTTAAACGAGTTTGAAACAACTAGTTTTATAGTTCGCAGATCTAAACTTCGAAGGATGTTATAGAACATTTATAATTAAAGTTTGAAGTGTAAATAATTTTGTGAATGTAAACATATCCTACCTACTCGTGTTTATGTTCTAGAATGGCAATGAAAACTTTCTTTCGCGAACAAAGTTTTGATACTTGGACTAATTAATGAAACCTATTTAATGTAGGGGAAAGTGGAATGACGGCAAATGTAAAAAAAGTATTTACAGCTTAGTCTAGATCTGGAATAGTGATACCGCGAGACGAAAGATTCTCGTCTCTCGTCTCGTCTCGTCTTGTCTCGTCTTGAACGAGACGAGAGAGACATTTTCTCTTGAAAACAGATTCGAGACGAGACGAGAGAGTGTCATCTCTCGACGAGAGTTTCTCGTTTCTCTCGAGATCTCTCGGGCTCTCTCGAACAATTTTCTCTTTGCTTATTTGAAATTTTCAATTGCTTATCGTAACCTAAAATTTTAACATATTAGTTTCGAGATAGTCAAAAAGTTAACTATAACACACATATTCTATATATCCATATTAAATGGTAACAAATGATACTTGTGTTATCAGAATTTTATAAATAGTGATTTATAAGAAAAAATATTTCTCATTTCATTTATTTAAAATTTATACAATCATTTCTTATATTTAATCCATTCTGCTTTTCTGAGGTTACTTTTGAAGATAAGCTGAAAATGTATAAGCGTTTTTTCGAAAAACTGTCAAAGAAATGGTAATACAAATGAATGTATTATATTATACAGTGAGGACGAAAATTGTAACCTTCTCTATTTTAACTTCTAAATGAAAAAGGTAATGACAAAAGAAAAACGAGGTAAAACTCAAGAGATTACATTTTTGTTATAACGAGATGCACTTTAGTTGAGACACGTAAGATAGAGGGAGTTACCAGCTTTAAATTTTCTAATGGAAAGTAGGGTCATGTGATATCTCATTTGAAAGATATTTTTTATATTTTTACGTTTATGTAAACAGATTTATGTTTTTATGTTTTTACAAAAATTACATTAAATAAATTCATAAAGTAGGTTAAAATTCTTTTTTTTTTTATTTACCGCTTCAACCTCCAAGGATCATTACCGGAGGTATAATACCTTATACATGCTGTTTTTTTACAATAGTATACAATGGATAATTAACATTTTAGGTAGTACCGAGTAAATGTCAGTATCTTTTATAAATTTAAGTAATTTTTTATTGCTAGAGGAATTTAACACTGCACAAATGGCAATTTTTTGTAGCTGGTACTTTGATCTTATACAGACATGTTCTGGGCCTTTACTAATAAGTTACATTGTTAATAACTCTCGTATTAACAATTATTGTTTATTACTAAGGAAACGCTTCTTGTATTTACTAAAATAAGAATATCAAAGATGATTTAAAAACCACTTGACGTATTAAATTTTTCATAACTTCTTGGCAAAAAAAGCTTATTAAAAAATTCTCTTCTAACATTATCTAACATTTCTAGGATTATTGAGGCACACGAGGATTATCAAGAATGTAATATTTGTAAAAACAAAAAAAAAATAAAACTGTTTGCTTGGACGTAAATATAATCAAAATATCTTTCAAATGAGGTATTACTTTCCATTAGAAAATTTAAAGATAGTAACGCCCTCTATTTTACGTCTCAAGTGCATCTCATTATAACAAAAATATCATATTGTTTCTCTAATTTCACATCGTTTTTATGTTTCTATCTTCTTGCATTTTGAAAACATACTACAAAATGCTTTCATTTGACATCGCAGGATTGCATTAAAGAAATTCTAACTTCCAATTTAACATCTTCCCCCCTTCCCAACTGACTTACAAGACAAAGTATTTTCGTTTTTATTTAATGCCTAATCTGGGGCACTTATTACTTCAAACTTCAATTGTAAAACGACTGTGACAGACAAACAGATAGAGAGTCATAAGTGTTTCTTATTGCTAAATTTGTTTGTCTTACAAATTTTACCGTTTTTTTATGTTTCGTCTTTTTCAAATTTATATTTGAGAAACGAGACTAGACGAGACAAGACGAGAGAAAGGCTTTCTCAAGCGAGAGAAGCGCCTTCTCGTCGAGACGAGAGAACAGTTTTCTCTCTCCCTACGAGACGAAACGAGAGAGGCCACTCTCTCGTCTTGTCTCGCGGCATCACTAATCTGGAACGGTACGTGCCGGCTTTTCGGCTATGAGATAACAATTACATTCATTGTCTAAACACGACACTGTTAGTTGTTACTGCGTCATTATCTAACGATTTTTTTATCTCTCCAACATTTAGTTATTTTAAAACTAATCCTGACAAAAATTGAGCTCGAATATTAAAAATTTAAAATTATCTATTGCATTTTGCTAATAGAATCGTATTTTGCTAATAAGATTGTTTAAAGTGACCGAGAGAAAGGGCGTAAATTATTTGGTTACACCCTTTATCTCTGGTTACGCCGAAATGTTATTACATCATCTTACAGCTGCGATCATGAACTTTTCACCAATGTCAACAATATGGTATCTATCCATAACACAGTTGGGGCGTTAAAGACCTTACTTTAGGTATTTGTTGTCCTTCTAGGTAAAAAGGGACAGGTTTCTGTACCTGCATGGAACAGTCAAAACGACTCGCTTCTAGCTTCCATAAATTGAAAACAACACATTCTTCCAATGAAGGTTTTACTCACATTACGTGACACACATTTCAGTTACACCGTTCAACTTTTTACAGTACTCGAAAAAACGCGCAAAGGCAATAAGCGCACAGGAAATATCCGCACTGAAAAACTGCACAGTCATATAAGCGCACAAGAAATATCCGCACGTAGAAAAAACGGCACAAGGAAAAAACCACACGGGTATAAAAGCATACATGGCAAAAAGCGCAAAAGTTGCTTTTTTGTTTAATAATTTTTTTGAATAATCTTCGAATAAATAATTTTAAAACCATATTGTAGTTTACTGAATTTACGTTGGAATTACTAAGGTCCTTCCTACGGGGCCTCAGTATTGCATTCGTGCAGACGAAAAAATTTTCTTACCCCCATTTTTTACAACTTCTTTTCACGTTTCCGATCATTCGGAGTTCGAAAATGCAAAAAAAAATGTTTCGTCTGGTCGTCTGTGTATATGTATGCCGGCACGATAACTCTAGAACGAAAGTTCTGATTGACTTGCAGTTTTGATTTTCTTGAATAATTGCTTCTAACTTAGAACCCTATTGATTTTCAGAATTTTCGGTTCATCCTAACTACTTTAATATCTATTTTCTTATAATCAGCCTATGCATTTCTCATGTGACTAATTTAACAAATTCCAAGCATTCCTAAAGGCTAAAATTCTTTACATTCTTAACATTCTATACATTGCATTCTCCAATGACCTGTCAAACAACAGCTGTTTATTCTAAAGGTGAGATTTCTAAGGCGGGTTGCGACCTTTATACTTGCAACTATAGCCATTTTGAAGGCTATTTTTATTCGAAATTAGTCGCCAAGCCTGCTAATTTATGAAAAATATATAAGCAGTTTCTGAAAAATGACTTTTTTATGGTGATGCTAACTTAAGCTTACTACTATTTTACCCCTAGCCACAAAAACACCTTCATCAAATTTACTGACTCTCTGTCGCAACTCCATAGAATAATTAATCGGCCATTTTATTTGGCAAAATCAGAATAATGCTTGGCTGTGCCTGTCAAGTATCAAGATGTCAACTGTGATGTGTGAATGGCTCTTAAATGTCAAATTATTTAAAAGTGTTTGTATGCTTCTTTTGATATTTATTGCAAATAATTTGTAGTGTATCTCAATTCAGGCTTTCCATAAATAAAGGTACAGCAAGACAGATAATTTAATGTTCTTATATAAAGCACTTTTTTATTATATAAAAGAGAGGTAGGATAAATATATATATATAGAAATATTAATTTAAACATAGTAGGTAGTATTAATATAACATCAACTAATTTTTTAAAATGAAGTACATGATCTCAAAACAGAAATAATTTATAATAAATGCGGGTAAAACGAGGGGTAAAATAACAACAAATTAAGGAAAATACTTAAAAAGGGCAGGTTTAAAGGGTATTGTCACAAAAAATATATCCGTTCTGTTTATTTATCAAGTATTGTTTGAGGTTACTTATGAATACATTTATTTTTTTTTAATTTCTGTAGGCGGTCTATTACATTTTTGCAAACTTTTAATAAAAATTGTATTTTGGGAACTTTTGGTGATGGCTTGCCGTAGATGAACGTCAGATTGGCTTCTTGTATTATAGTTGTAATATTGCGAATTATATTGAATTTTTTCTAATATATCTGATGCGATCGTACTACTTTATTTTTATTTTATAAATAAATAGCAGTCATGTACTGAACATAATTTTGAACTGAAACCAAATTTATTTCTTTTAACATAGTTGCAATACTCATCCTTCTGTCCTTTATTAATATTATATAAATAGGCGAACAAGTTTGTAAATCCTAATCAAAAGGCGATATAGAATGGTTTTAAAAATCAAGGCTTGTGAAAATCATCACATGGTTTAGCCTAAGTAATGCCAATGCTTCACAAACCGAAAAATTCAAGGTCCTAATACTACTATCGGCTTTCGGACTTTCGTTCCAATTTAAATCATTTCTCGTTTATTTTACGATACGAGTTTATCCTTGTGGGCCTCAGTCCCGATAAGGTAGGAACCACCATTTTAGCGTCTCTCGAATTTATGTTTGTGTTAGCATGCTAGCAAAATTTGTATGATGTGTTGCCAACATTTGGGGGCATCACTCTTTTAATCCGAAATGTATCTCGATAATACTAAAAGTTTTAAAATTTTTTAACTGACTAAATTTATGTAAATAGACCAAATAAAGTTGTACGTAAACGAAAATTTGATTGCAATTTGATTAAACCAAGAAATTTAAGGTTTCTTATTAAAACGCACGTGTATGTTATAAGATCTCATTACGTGTATGTTATTGTTAAATGTCAAGGAATGTTGATAGTGCGATTTTTATTGTTTACTGACATGGGCGTAGAAAAAAAGCATTACATTCACCATGTTGGACAAATTGTAATAAAAATTGTCTCAGAATAAAAAAATTTCAAATTGGACCAAATATATTTTCACTACACCACGTGAGTAAGAATAGTGCCGTCGTCAAACACCGAAGTCGGTACGAACATTCACGATTCCCCGTATCATGTTGATTTGGATGCCAAAGAATTGATTTTGATTTGAAGTGATTTGACAGTTATTTCGGGACTTCGACCATTATTTCAGGATTTCGGTGATTTCGAGAGAATTTGTAAGCGAGTTCGGCGATTTCGTGTGAAAACGGACTAGTATTTCGGGAGTGTTTCATCCCTCGTAAAATATGCGTGGGATACTTACATAGTAAATCAAATAAGCACATCTCAGTATTCGTGATTTAAAAATACTACTGGTAAATTTCAAACCTCATAATTTCAACAATAGATATTTAATTAAAAACTGCAGTTTAAAAGTCATTTCATGACTTTTGATTAATATTATCATCAAATACTTGTTACTGCCAAACTATAATAAATTGCATAACGTAATTTTTACATCAAAAACTAAAAAGTAAAAATGTTTTTTATTTGGCTTGAAATAGTAGGTCATAATTCCAGTTCAACAGAGCCATTAATAACGATTACTGACATGAAAAATCCCAAGTAGATACAAGGGGAGATCCCGAGGAGTGAACTACTCCCGAAATGCTGGTACATTTTCACTCGAAATTATCAAAATTACTAAAAATTTTCTGGAAATTTTCGAAATTATTGAAATTGGCACCGAAAAAACAAGAGGAGTCCAAAAAAAAGGAATGGTATAAAATTAAGGGCGATTTCCGACAAAATCACTGAAAGTATACAGGGTGTCCCGAAATTAGACGGTCATGTTTTAACAGCGTAATCTACATACTAAGATAGGAGTAATAGTTCATATAAACATAGGTCCGAAAACGCTTCGTTTCTGAGATACAGGGTGTTAAAAGTGAATTACTGATAATACATTTTTGTAAATATTTACTAAACGTTTAAAGATACTTAAGTGAAATTTGGTAGAAATGTGACGCACGATTTTCAAGACAAAGCATTTGAAAATTTCATGATATTCGAAAGTATAAACAATAATTACTAGGCCTGTGGAATCAGAAATTTCATTTTTTTTTTAACTTTGGAAAACCGGTTACTAAAGAAATTTTAGAAAATATTTCCAAAATATGCACTCAGAACTTCACTTGTAATACCTGGTATCTTGAAAACGAAACGTTTTCAGACCTATGTTAATCTGAACTTTTACTTCTATTTTAGGATGTAGATTACGCTGTTAAAATATGACCGTCTAATTTCGAGACACCCTATATAAAATCAATTTTAAGTACGTTTTGGTCTTAATGGTTTACCCCTCGGAAAAGCCGTATTGGAAATTAAAGCTACGGTTTGTTAGAACAGTACGAGACGCAAAAATCACCGCCTGCTGAGCGCCGCGAACGTCCGCTGAAAGCTACGGTATGTTAGGACAATGCGCGATGCTCGACGTATGCGTACGATAGAATATGTCAGTCTTAGTTAAAGTGGTTTTGTTAGAAAATAAATGAGTTTAACTTGTCCTGTTGATACATGCAGGTAAAAAACCGTGCCCTTGAAATAAATAACGCGCTTGTAGCGATTATTTTAATAAAAGAAGACGAAGAAAAATTGTTAGTTTTTAAGTAGTAATAACCAAAATTAAGCATTATTATATTGCATTTTCAACTGCTACTTTTCACTTTTCACTATCAATTAATATTTCATCTTCTACAGACGAAAATTTCGATATTTTATCACTGTAAAAAAATTGTAACACAAATAAGCCTAACCTCATTTCACTTGACAGTTTACTGTATGATCAGCTGAACGAGTGCGTCCAAATCAAACTGAAATTGATTTCGACGTAATCAGTCCAATTACTGTGCAGTCTGTCTAATAATAATTGTGCTGACTCTAAAAACCAGTTTCAATAGTATTAACATTGTGAATTTTGCGTCGCGCTTTGTTCTAACAAACCTTAGCTGAAATCTAACAATGTTAATAAGGTTTGTTAGAGTCAACACAGTTGCAGACAGCAGCGTACGTCGACTAATTACGTTAAAATCAATTTGAGATCGATTTGAACGCAATCGTTTGGCTGTCAATTGAAATGAGGTTAGGATAATTTGTGTTATAATTAAAATGATAAAATATCATCTAAATGTTCTTCTGTAGAGGATGAAATATGAATTGATATGATAAAGGAGCACCACGCAATTTATCAAGTGAAAATCGGAAGTTGCAAAGATAATATAGTTAAAAATATTGCTTAAAAACTAACAATTTACTTTTATCTTCTTCTTCCATTTAAAATATCGCTACTAACGAGTTACTTAATTCATGGGAACTCATTTTCACCTGCACTTTGAACTGATTTATATTCTAACAAACCATTTCTACTAAAACAGACATGGGGGTCGAACCCAGATTACTATGTATTCCGATCATGTATCTAGCGGAGTAAAACTTGGAAGTAAAGTCGCTTAGTTTTTGAGAAAACAAAAACCGGCGTAGAACGAAACAAGACTTTGACGACAGTTTTTGGTGGTCGAGAACTTTTTTATTTCGAGAAAATTTAAAAAAAAAACGATTTTTTATAAAACATGTTTTTTAACGTCTCCAGCGCTATATCTCGGAAAATAATCGTGATATCGAGATATTTTTTTCACATATTAAAGTAGACACAATAGCGCTTTGAATAATACCCCACCTAAATCCCAAAAAAAATTGTTAAATTTGTTAAAATAACAGCAAACTCAAACTTGTTATTTTCAGTAACGTAATTTTCTTCAATCGAGAAAAAAGTTTATTTCTAAAAATTTGTACATATATGCTCCGAACAAATTGAAGCCAATAGTCAAAAAAAGTTTTTAAATTAAATTTGGGACCACAAAAAAATGTCGTCAAATGCGATTTCATATGCCTAGTGACATGCTCAAAGAAACCTACCATGTTTGACCTGGTTCTACGCCAGAAAAAAAGAACGACACGATAGACTCAAGAAATCGCTGCTCTTATCTTTATCGTTAGAATATCTATGACATTAACTGCCCTAAATAGTAAACGGAAATTTAAAGTCCTAGTTCTAGCCAAACGACGTTCAGATTCCTTCTCAAATTTTCAAATTATTTCAGCCACTTATTTTTCCGATTCACTGATTTTTCGGATTTCGATTTGCGATTTCTCGTTAATAAATTCACAACTTTTTATTATATTTAATTTCAAATTGCACAGGAGGTGAGTTTCTGTAGTCAAAAGTCATAATACAGGGCTACGAACGATTTTTCTGATCTTGTAGTGTTATTAAGAAAATCCGAAGTTTCTTAGTTTGATAAGTACGGTACATAACTTCAGGCGCGTATTCTGGAGCTACAATGAAGGTATTTTTGTCATATACACTGTCTCAAACATGCTTCGTTACGGAAATACAGGGTGTGAAAGTTTCATAAAAAAATACAATTTTTTAAATATTTTCAAAACCACTTAAGATATTTTAATCAAACTAATTGCTGAAAAATATGGAAGGAAAACATGTTACGCCACTGTTCTATTTTTAACGTTCGATTTGGAAGAAAAAGCAACAAAGACAGTACATTTTTTCATTCTTTTTTATTATTTTTAATCTCTTTGAACAATGTATAACAAAAAAGTTATCTTTAATTTTTCCCCAGTACTTGTTTGACATTTTACTAGTCGTCAGTTGTTTATTTATTTGTATGTCAGACATTAAAGTGAATAACTTTACTAACGCTGAAATGACTCAAATGTACTTCATTTATGGCTTAGCAAATGGGAATTCAGCGGAAGCTAGAAGAATCTATCAGCAACGTTATCCGAATAGGGTAACGCCATGTGCTAAAACACTTAGAAAGATACATGCCAGATTGAGTGAAACCGGTAGTTTTGAGCATAATCGGGTAGTTCCTGGTAGACCACGAACAGTAACAACGCCTGAGCTAGAAAAAGCTATACTACAGGAAATAGAAGAAAATCCTTCAATTAGTACCAGGAAGATTGCACAACATCTTCAAGTAAGTGCAAATACTGTTTGGAGAGTTTTGAAAGTTTCTCTGCTTTACCCATACCACATACAACAAGTACAAACTCTGCTGACCCGTGACTTTTAGTCAAGGCTAAATTTTAGTAGAGGTTACTCCATAAAGTTGCTCATATCTATAATTTTTTGACCATAACTTTATTAACTGATGAGGCAACTTTTTCGCGAGAAGCAATTATTAATTTTCATAATAAACATTTATGGGCTGAGGAAAATCTTCATGCAATAAGAAAAGGTCACTTTCAGCAAACATTTTCACTAAATTTATGGATAGGGATAATTGATGACCATCTTATTGGACCATACTTTTTACCCCCTCGGCTGAATGGTGATTCGTATACTCAGTTTTTAAACGAAGAACTAAATGGTCTGTTAGAAGAAGTGCCTCTGTAAGTAAGAGTAGATTTATGGTTTATGCACTATGGTGCACTAGCCCGTTTTAGCCTTCTTGCTCGCCAATACCTCGACAACACTTTTCCTAACCGCTGGATTCGACGTAGAGGTCCTCAAACTTGGCCACCTCGCAGTCCCGATTTTAATCCCTTGGACCTTCATTTATGGGGTCACCTTAAATCACTCGTGTGATGATTTAAGAAATCGAATAATTCAAGGTTGTAATACCATAAGAAATACTTCAGGAGTTTTTGAAAGAGTAAGACAATCAATGAGGAAACGATTGGAAGCGTGCGTTTTATCAGAAGGTGGCAATTTTCAACATTTGCTTTGATTCTTTGTTATAAGTCATTATTTATATGACTGTTATTTGTAGTTAAATAATAAAAAAAAAAAAATAAAATGGCTCTGTAATTATTCACGAAAAAAGTCAAGGGACCTTTTTTCTTCCAAATCGAACAATCAAAAAACTAAATATTGAAAAAGAACAGCGGCGTAACACGTTTTCCCTTCCATATTTTTCAGCTATTACCTTGTCCTCACGCCACGAAAGCCACTGTGTTTACAGTAAACCACTCAACGTTGCTAACTCTCAAAAGCTGCAAAAATTTAATTAAAATATCTCAAGTGGTTTTGGAAATATTTAAAAAATTGTATTTTTTTATGAAACTTTCACACCTTGTATTTCCGTTTCCGATTTTGTGTTCCGTGAACCGAATTTTCGTTGTTTTGAGGTTGGCTGCACTGATCTTAGGTTCTGTGTGATTTTACTAGTGTTTATGTACGATGGAATCGTATTCGGTGAAATTTATAAAAACAAATGGACATAATTTCGAGAATCGAGTGCTTATAAAAAAAGAATGGCCCACCTCGATCGGAGATAAACATTGTTCAAGAATGTGCCGTAAGAAATAGAAAGTTTAAACGTACTTTTAAGATTGAACAATATAAAAAAACTTGTGGTTGTGCGGGTGTGACAAGCAACATGTTTTGTTTTCCTTGTTTAGTTTTTGCAAACAATGAAAATACTAAATCAGAATGGACAAAAACGGGTCTTAGGGATTTATCTCATTTATCAGCAAAAATTAAAAAACACTTTTATTATTATTATTATTATTATTAAAAAACTACTGAACTACCCAATAAATCGAGCAAAAACCTGACACTGATTATATTAGGTAAGCATATTTTTGCATTATTTCTATAATTTAAACTTGACGTTTCTTTCTTGCACTATATTAATCGAGGTATTAATATTGTACCCGACATTGTGTAAATTATATTTTTTATCTTCTATAAAGCACCGAATTAAAAATTGTGAACACCCTTTTTAAATTATAACGAGCCGCCACTGCTCTCTACACTGCACAGAAAAGATGTGAATCTGCAGAAAATATATTTTTTTAATCCATTAAACAATTTTTGGTAATAAACCCTGTAATAAATATGCACTCTATATTTATTTAAAACTAAAATTGGCTTATTGTTTCAGTATAATTATTTATTTTATTTATTTATTATTAAAGACGTTTAAAATAAACTTACTTTTAATTCAATTGTATAATGAATTTTCATTTGATTTAAAATTCCCCTCGTATGTATCAGAGTAAACAGAACAAATCCGTTTAGTATTTTTTCCAGGAATACCGATTTTGATAGCGGGAAAAATACAGCGCTCGTCTATGGAAATATGTCATGATAAATCTTGTTCAAAGGGTTTTTTTTGCAACGCAAAAATCGCATTAAGGTGTTGTTGCATTCATGAGCGCTGTTTTTGTTTGCTTTCTGCTATTTGATCAGAAGTAAATTTTCCATCCATAGAAAAACATTTATATTATATATTATTTCTATAAGGTAGATGATAACCATTTTAAATAACTTCTACATACAAAAAAATTTCGAAACGATAAAGTTGTTAGATATGATTATTGAAAGTGAAAACCAGTTAATATAGAAGAATATTGTTGGAAGAAGTGTATAGGCAATATTATTATTTTTAATAGCAAGATTTGTAAAAATGATGAATATAAAATTTATGATCTCATCCTCCCACTAAACATGAAAACCCTTTGGCCATTTATGAGACGCCAGCGAGCTGCTATTCCCATGTGACCATAAAATTGGCCTTGGCCCATCTGAGGCCGCATTATTTACTATAAAATTAATAAAGTACTGGTAAAGATATTTTCCTTGTAATGTAAAAATTGACATTATGAGTTGAAATCTAAAGAATCCATAAAAATCTCATTATTTTTACAAAGTTCGTTTAATAATCGAATTAAATTACGGGTTTTGAGCTTACATTAAATTGTAATAAGATGGATTCTATGTATTTTGAGGTGATCTTTTCGAAAAAAGGCAAAACAAAATGTAGCAGTTTTTCGAAAGTGCCGAAATTTTGGATTATGTCAATTTTTCAATTTTGCGCAGGCGCATGTCGGAAATAAATCAATATTTTTAAGACGCAGTTTACGACATTTGAAAGCTTAGGAAAAATTCTAACTTTTATATCTCTTGAGAAATTTTTATCCGATGCCCCGTTCTCGCGGTATATACGATTGAAATTTGTTTAGTATTTTGAGACTACGAAGATCGAAAAATTGAATTTGTTAAATGTTCAAACATTAAATTCTTCATAACATTGGTAAAAATTAAGATATTTGAAAAAACAAAAATGCGTCTTGAACTCAAGGGATGTGACTAGTAATACCCAGAAGGGGGCAAAATAAATCCCAAAATTGGGCATGTGGCGGAAGGGCAAAGTGTACCGCGGTCCTAATTTCATTGTTTGCCTATAACGGCCAAACTATTTGAATTTTTTTAATACCACTTACAAAGCTTAATCTTAAATGTGAAATCTTATGTGTGTGTGAATTTCACCGACATCGGACCATAATTGGCTAAGATATAAAACAATTAAATAAATTTTTTTCCTTTAAAAAAATATTTTTTTTTTTCGAAAATTTGAAGTGGCACAAAAATGCCAAAAATGCACCCAATCAAAACTTTTTTTTTGAGTACTCTATTGTGTCTAAAATACGATTACATTACGGAAAATTCTGCAAATATATTTTATCTATTTTTTTGACCACTGTGAGTGACGACCAAAAAAACACGATTTTTGAGAAAAGTTGCCTAAAATTGACAATTTTTAGTTTTTTGATCTGAAAATTAAGCAAACCCAAATTTCATGTCGTTTAAATGTGTATACAAAGTTTAAAGTGTGTATGTTTCTTCTAAGTTGTAGAATTCTCCCGACAAAAGTCCCATTACACGCGCTCCGCGGGATCCAAAACTCGTGTATACACTACATTACTGTAATTTGATTTTTTTGCGATTTCCAGTTTTAAATTTCTTAAATATCTAAATTTATTAGGCTTAAAATTTATTAAATTGTATTTTACTGACTTGTTATAAGACGTTTCTTGAGTTTTGTGCAAAATATAGAATTACCGTCAAATTAGCCGCACGTCGCATCAAGGATAGTAATGGTCTCGGCGTTCGCTATCTGACAAGTTTAAACTTCAAACGGTCATATTTTTACAAATTGAATCGCTTGATAGTGTTCATCAGCATAGATTTTTAATAACCGTGTTCAGCAAGCTCTGTGTACACGTGGCTTTTCGAACTTCTCAGCAATTTATTGAGTAAGTACGTTCCTAAATTAAGAAAATTCTATCACAGTGCTATAATTTTTTTGTTTCCAGGTTGCAATGGCTGGCCTGTGTTTATTATGTCATCAGACACTTGCAGAGGGTGAACTATTGAAGATTTGCAATGCGACCTATGACATTCGAAATATAACCGAAAACTACGCTTTTTTGTGCTTAGAAAATTGCTCGTAAAACGAGTGGTTTCTTCTTAAATCCAACATTTTCCCTTTTTTTTGAGAAAAAACAAGCACACTGTCGATTTTTTCCGTAATTTGGGAACTTTACAGACTGAAAATATATTAGAATCAGTAAGTTTAATGAGAAACAAGCTTACTTTCTCTCCCAATTGCCAGAAAATTCGAGTAGCTTCAATTCTCGCGAGAATTACCGATCTTTGCACACGTGCGCTCAGAAAACAGTGGATGCTAGAAAAAATGTATAGGCCGCTCTATCATTGTCATTACCTCCGGGACTATGTTCCGCAGACATTTATTTTATAAAAAGTAAACTTATTGTGCAACGAACTGTATATCAAAGGTAAGGACAAATGTCCTTTAACTATTTTAATACGCTTGATCCAAATTTGTTCTTTCTAGGTTGCCGATTTAAGATTATTTGTTTTTTGAATACCAATTTTATCATATCGTCCCTATTTGATCACTAATTGAATAATATAATTTAATTTTCCAGTGCTATAATTGCTAATAAGTTCTAACTATATAATCCTATAGGAAGTTTACTCTCTGTTCTAATTCGTGTCTTACGCGAACAGATCTAATTATTGTCGTTTAAGTTGTTAGTCAAGAGATTGGATCTGTCACTAAGAAATGTTCTAACCATAGCTATGTAAACTAAGCATTAATTTAATTAATTAATGACGAAGACTGAATAAGATAATCGACAAAAAAAAACAACTTATCCCGTCCTATCAATTCGGGTTTTGGGATAAATATTCTACGATTTATCAGATCCATCGCATGATATATAAAATTGAGAATTTTCTGGAAGAGAAAATATTGTTCTTAAGTATTTCTTGATATTTCAAAAGCCTTTGATAACGTGTAGCATCAAGGCTTACTATTTAAAATTAAAAATAAATCCCCATACAATATGTCCAACTACTAGAATCATATCTATTGCAGATAATGTTTATAAAGTTAAAATGGAAAACGAATACTCTGAACTCAAGTCAATAAATGCTGGCGTCCCATGGGGAAGTGTTCTTGAGCCAGTATTATATTAATTATACGCCTATGACATTTTAGAGATAGAAAATATAAAATTTGACACATTCGTTGATGATACAGATGTCTTAACCATAGAAGAAACAATAGATAATATTCAAAACGGAATCAATAGCATACAAATCTGGTCTTTCGTTAAGAACCTGGGGAAATATAGTAGGTTTTGCAGACGATACTGTAATATTCTATAAAGTTGATACGTAGGAAGAATTAATAATAAAGGTAGATAATAATATTTGTAAAATAAAACAAATGGCTAGAGTTTAAACTAGTAATAATAAACATTCTTAAAACGAATTACTTGTATGCCCTTCTCTTGCAACTCTTCTACTCTGCCAAGATTTAACCGATTGTGGATAAATAATGAACATAGCCATTTTAAATATTGCCTGCAAGCAAAATAAAATACCTGGGTGTGATTATTGACCAGCATATGAAGTCGAATTTGCCCTTTTTGTCTCTAAGAAACAAATTAAGAGTCATATTGTATAAAAAAAGCTTAAAAATGTATTACTTGAGAACTTTATACCATGCTTTAGTTAAAAGACTAGGTGTGAAACATTGATCCGAGGAAGTGCATATAAAACACATTTATATCAACTGGAAATTATACGACGTTTTATAAAACTTTCTTGTACTCTAAAAATGCTAGTTCTCCATCTGATGCACTTTACTACGAATTAAAAATCATGGATATTCAATAATTGTATTTTTTGTTTGTAATATTAGATATCACAGCAATAAACAATTCGCACAGCAAACCTCACATAAATGTGACACCCGCCAACAGCTATATATTGTCCCTTTAAAATCAACAACTCAACATTCGTTTTTATATTAAGCTCCTAAATTTTATAATACTCTTCCTTAATAACATATTAAACTAAAAACATACATCTTGGATAAAAGCAGAGACACAATAACAAATATGTTTAATCTTCATTTTAATTATTACACACTTTATCCTCTACATGACAGAAGAAGCGCCTCCGTTTACATAAAAATTGTTTTTGAATTTTTAACTTCACCTTACATACTGTTTTTTTCTATTTATTTATTTATTTAACTTTACTTTTTAACTGATTTAGATCTTTTTGTTTTATTACTATAATTATAGTTATTTGTATATGTTTTAATTATATATTTCCCGTCGAAACAAGTGTTATGCACTTATCGGCTTAGGCCCTTTATTTCACACTTTTTGAAAAAATGCACCGATTTATACAATTTCTTATTAATTATAAAGTTTTTATTAATAATATTATTTTTATTATAAACAGTGGCGCACAAAACTTAACGAAGAAAAATCCGCTCACATTAACTTTACCAATAGAAGAATAGATTATATACCAATAAACTTAAATAACAATATTATACTAAATAAGAAAACAGCAAAATATATGGGTTTACATCTGGATCCTCAACTAAAATGGAAAGGACCATGTAAAAATTAAAACTGGACAGCTAAAGATTGAATATAGAAATATTTATCGGTTGATAGGAATGCACTCTTTACTTTCCACTCAAAAGTCCTAATTTAGAAACAAGGTCTAGAGCCAGTATGGACATATAGCCTACAATTATGAGGTGTACCAGAAAAAGCAATTACAATTGCCTGGAAATAGTTTAAAACCAAATTCTCAGGAACATAGTTAACGCTCCTTGGTATATTTGGAATAAAGACATACACCGAGAACTCCAAGTTGAATTAATTCCACAAGAAATTAAGAAAACTGCCAATAGACATGAGGAGAGGCTCCACAAACACATCAACATTGAAGTACTCCAACTTTTAGACAATCAGGATCTAGTGCGCAGACTTAAAAGAGTCAAATCGTTTGAGCGTGAAGTGATCGTAATAAAACAGAGTTAAGTGCTATGAGCCACCATATCGAAGTGTGATTAATCTTGTAAGACTAGGTGCATTTTGACATTTAAAAAAAAAAAAAAACATATGCTGTTCATCTACAAGTAATAGGTATGTATCGTGAACTTATAAATAAAACATATTTACCTTCCTGATGGATCAGAGAGCATGTCATAAACAACATCTTCAAAATTAAATTCTGTCGAAGAATCACTCCAATATATATCTCCATTTTTTGACAAAGATATGCTGTTAAACAATTTAGGATTTTTACCGTCAATCGGGTCATTCGGAGATATAAGCATTACCTTTTCTCCTGAAAAAAAAAAAAAAAAAGAATTGATAAAGTAATCATACAAAAAATATATTTTTCAAAATAAATATTTCGCTAACATAAAGTGATTTATTTAATTTGCAGGAAAAAGCAATGCATTCAGCAAAACAAAATCCTCTCTTGAAAAAAAAAACTAAAGAGTGCTTATAAAAAGATCCTCTTCATTTTCTACCTAATGTTCTTTGTTTAATTGTTGATTGGTTAAGTATTTTTAAATAGGCAATATTATCAAAGAGAATCTATAAAAAATAACTTATTAAATCACCTCAGTGTCTGTTTATTAGTCATAGGCGTTTTACTCAGAGACTTTGTATTCGATTCGTACCATTGAAATTTGAAACATTTTTATTAAATAGTGTAGGGGAGGGACTAACTGCATCGGGTGCATCATTGAAAATAAGCTATATACATAACTACAAGAAGGGTTAACCTGGATTGGTAGACTGTGTCAAATATATATAATTGTAATTAAAAAAAAAAAACAGAATTTTTAATGCCATCGTTTAGACCAGTATTTCCCAAAGCAGTCCAGGTGGACCCCCGGGGGTCCACGGGAGACTCGACGGGGGTCTACGTTGGGCGTAATAAAAAATGGGGGTCCACAATCGTAAGCGGGGGTGCATAAAAATTAATTTGGTTTCGATAGTGAAGCATTATACTATTAAACAATTGAATACTCATTTTTCCATGTAATGAAGAAATTCTTGTAAAACAACTTCAACTGTTTATAATATAAACAGTCAACATATTAGTTACTAAAATATTGATTTGACTTCTCTTATCAATATAGGCAGATAATATTTTAAGAAGCTCAGCGACTGTTACTTGTAAAAACTTGCATATTCCATATTCAGTACAACGCGTCGAGACTTGTCGATGCCGCGCCGGCCTCCTTCCCGTCCGCAACGCTTGTTCAGACGTGCAAATTAATACGACATGTGGTGTATGTGCTTGCAATCTTGCATGAACGTGTTTGATTCTTCATCAGTATAAATACGAATATCAAGGATAATCGTTACTCATTTGTTTCTGGAATTTCATAAAGAAAAGTGAATCGATATTAGTGTTGGCCAGTGACTGAATTTGTTTCCAGACTTTCGAAAAGAAAAGTAAAGTGAATCAATATTAATGATTGCCAATCTCGGAAAAGTAAGTACCTACATACCTGCCTATTTGTTATATGCGTATAGTTTTAAGCCGAGACAGATTGAACTTATCGTCCCTACTTTATTTTTATTACCTATCTAATTCATTTAATTATTGCGAAGTTTTGATATCAAAATATTGTTTAAAAGTTTCTATAGAATTTACAGAAATATATTAAAATATAATAAATTAAATAATAATTTTATATCACATTAAAATAAGTTCAGCCGTTTTCATAAAACTCTATTATGGATCTTAGCGATTTATTGCTTTTAATAATTTCATAATATTTATAATAATTGATTAATCATATTATCTTAAAATAGCCATATCCTGTTAAGTTCGAATCGCCTTAAGATTACTAAAACAAAGTTTTCTTTTTATTTATTTACTTACACATTTACAGGTAGGTAATTGATACAAAACATGGCCAAATCTAAGAATAAGTGTCGTCAGTACAGTGTTGAATATTTAAATTTGGTTTTCTTTCATCAAAGGCAGACAAACGATTGCCCACATGCCTTTTATGCAACAAAGTTTTGAGCAACGACTCTATGAAACCATCAAAGCTGCAAGATCATCTAAGAAGGTGTCATCCTGATAAAATAGGTAAAGATTTGAAATATTTCCAAACATTAAAGGAAAAATATGAAAAGAGACCCACCGTGCACAGTATGTTCTCATCAACGTCTGAAAGCAACGATGATGCTTATAGCAAAATCTGGAAAACCGCACACCATTAAAGAACAGTTAATTTTACCTGCTGTTGAAGAGGGTTTAAAAATTGTTCTGCACAAATCTTCATTTGACATACTCAAAAGAATTCGTTTGACTAACAACACTGTACAAAGACTTATTGATAAAATGAGCTCTGATGTTGAAAGTCTCTTGTATGATTATCTGCGAACAACTCATTTTTCTATTCAACTGGACGAGTCAACTTTACCTGGCAATGAAGCATTATTATTGGCATATGTTCGATTTGTTATGGGCGAAGAAATTCATGAAGAGCTACTATTCGCGCAAACTTTGAAGACGGACACTAAAAGTGAATCAATATTTAATGTTTTGAGTGATTTTTTTTAAAGAAAAATTAATTCCATTCACGACAACAGATGGAGCTCCTGCCATGGTCGGGCGATATCGTGGGTTTATAAGCCATCTTAAATGAATTATACCAGAGGTAATTGCGATTCACTGTGTTATCCACCGACAACATCTAGTAGCGAAAAATTTGAGTGATAGATTGCACCAATCGCTTCAATTTGTAATTAACGTAGTTAACAAAATAAGAAGCAATGCATTGAATACGAGTTTATTTGCACAATTGTGCGACGAAAATGATGAAGATTTCCAACGATTGCTGTTACATATCGAAGTATGCTGGTTGTTGAAAGGTGCATGTTTATCAAGATTTACTTTTATTTACTTTTTAACTCAGTTTTAGAGTTTTTGGAAAGTAAAGATCCTGATTTAAAAAAAAATTTGATCAATTTTAAAGCAGACATCGCGTATTTGACAGATTTGTTCAAAACATTTAATGACCTTAACTTACAATTACAAGGGGACAGCCTCAATTTAATAAAAACAAAGAGTGTAATTTCAGCTTTTCTTGGTAAATTGAAATTTATGAAGGAAAATATTGGTCGACGCGAATTTTCAGTTTTATAACTTGCCGCAGGTAGAATGCCTTGATGAAGATAGTCAGACATACGTTCAACATTTGATTGCCCTGCATGATGATTTTAAATTCAGATTTAAAGATATTCTGTCGATGGAAATACCACCATGGATCATAAATTCATTTGATAAAACGGAAGTGGAGAATGTGATATTACAAGAGGAGCTACTCGAGCTTAGCATTAATGAGGAGCTGAAAGTGACATTTAAAAGTGGGTATCAAAAATTTTGGCTGCAGGCAGAAATACCCGAAAAATATCCTGGACTGTGGCGAATTGTGCAAAAGCTTCTGATAGCGTTTCCCTCGTCATATCTCGTCGAAAAAAGTTTTGATGCCGTTACAAACTTATTAACAAAAAAAAAGGAGCAGATTGAATATCTATACTTCACTTCTATACCTTTATATCTTTGATGTAGGTTTCGCCTATCCATCAAATTGGCCCCAGTTAAGTTGTTATTTTGTCATGAGTTTTTCACTTGTTATATGTTCTTATTTTTTCACTGTTACGTCCATTCTTTCTTTTGTGTTTTGTTTGATTAGCGCTGTTCCTGCTATTGCTAGTATAGAAGTTTCCAGAGCTGTCCTGCAGGTCGATGTGATTGTTTAGACTCTACGGATCAGTCAGTTGGTTATGGAAATATTAACGAAAAATGGAAAATGGCGGATTTCGTTTTTCGCCTGTAAATCCGAAACGAATAATTTGACAGCTGAAACCGTTTATCAAATGCACTAACATTCCTCTAAAACTTTTCACATTTAACCTTTGCTGTAGGTATAATAGGAGCCGAAATCCCTGTATAGAGAAGCGACTCTGGGACACACTGTATACAGTGAGGACGTATAGGTTGGAATAAATTCGATATAATTTTGTCTAACAGTATGTTAACAGGTGAATTTTGTTTTTAACTGCGTGCCTTACAAATAGATGTACTAATGACGTCTTCACTCGTGTACATGACGTCATCGAATTTTTTTTAATGGAACAATATATTTTCCTCTTTATTTTTAAATTTCCCAATAATAGACAATTACAAAAATGTAAGTATGTAATACTTATAAGTCCGAAGTCATTGGTTTTTGAATTAGAGTCAAATATTATTAAAAGGACTGGACTAATAATATCGTTTTCCTTCTTTTTTTTTCACAAGAATTGGTTTAGTTTAAAAATTTATAGGTCCAGTCCTTTCAATAAAATTTTTGATGTAACATTTTCTCTAATTTACAAACCAATGACTTTGGACTATAAGTTTTACATAATTTTTTGTAAGCGTCTATTACTGGGAAATTTAAATATGAAGAAACAAATATATTGTTCTATTAAAAAAAATAGATGACGTCATGTACACAAAAGTGGTAACGTTATTAGTACATCCAATTGTTGCGTAAGACGAGCAATTGAAAATAAACATTGACCTGTGAAAGCATTTTGTTAAAATAATGTTAGACAGAAAAATATCGAATGTATTCCAACTTTTACATCCTCACTGTATAGTACGTTAGTTTCCGTTGCTTTTTTAAAAACAATAAAAACGACAAAAATTGCTCTCCCCATTTTACAAAAACGTTGAGAGTAAGATATAGATTGAACTAAAATTATCAAGATTGCACTCCGTTGTATAAAGAAATATGAAAGATTTATTGTACTTATACTTTAAATTAAATTAAATCTACCAATCAATCAACTATATTTATTTTATAATAACTGCAGTTCGGCATATTTCTGTACGACTTGCACTTAAACATCTTTTTAGGGTTCCGTACCCGAAAGGTAACTAACGGAAATCTATTACTAAGCCTCATCTGTCCGTCCGTCTGTCAGCAGGCTGTATCTCATGATTCGTAATAGGTAGACAGTTGAAATTTTCACAGAATATGTATTTCTGTTGTTGCTATAACAAGAAATAATAAAAATACATTAAAAATTAAAGGGGGCTTCCCTATCTTAAAATAGTACCTAAAAAGTACCTAAAATTACCTAAAAAAGTACCTAAAAGTACCTAAAAAGTACCTAAAAAGTACCTAAAAAGTACCTAAAAAGTACCTAAAAAGTACCTAACAAGTACCTAAAAAGTACCTAAAAAGTACCTAAAAAGTACCTAAAAAGTACCTAAAAGTACCTAAAAATACCTAAAAGTACATAAAGTACATAAAGTACATAAAAAGTACCTAAAAGTACCTACAAGTACCTAAAAGTACCTAAAAGTACCTAAAAAGTACCTAAAAAATACCTAAAAAAGTACCTAAAAGTACTTAAAAAGTACCTATTTAATCTTGTACGATGGTACGGAACCCTTCATGCGCGAGTCCAACTCGCACTTGGCCGGTTTTTTTATTATCAATATCAGACAGATATTTTCAAATATATTAATGCTACTCACCTGTCTCTACGTCAACTTTAAAAATCCCATAATAGGCGTCGGCGACAAACATACTACCGTCTCGATCAAACTTTATTCCCATGCTTCTCCCGCAAATTCTCTCCTCGAATTCCCCCTTGCAAGTTTGGCCTGTTCTAACAACTGTTACCATAGATCCATCTTTTTTAAATTTAACTACTTCGCCGGTGAACAAAGACGTATATAATTCCCCTTTGTAATCTGAGAAAGTTTCTGGACCTAAGAGGTCGCCTTTATGCCACAATTCGGCATTATCGAGTTTCTCTTCAAGGCCAAGCTTCTCGGTCAGAGGTCGGTTTGGAGCAAAGCTAAAATAATAATGAAAAATATTAGATAAGGTATATTAAATTTTTAAAGCCGTTTAGAAACAAACTGATATTAAAAATATCGTTTAATCTCTTTATTTTCAACATTCCATATTAAAAGTGGTTAAGATGTAATCTTTTTGTTTCTAATAGCTTAAATAAATTTTACATTTTCTATTCTCAACATTTTCTACATTGATTAAATTGTTGACAATTTTTTGTGCAGTCCCAAAGTTGGTATATGTGTTAACAAATCGAGATATATAAAATGTCATATTGTGGTAACAGCTTTGGTAACGTTTTTTTGTTATGCACCGCCAATTTTATTATGTGAAAGTTAACAAATACAACTGATTTATTAGGTAACAAGAAACGGCTTGGATCGATAAAAGAAACAATAAATAAGAGAGGGCCAGAACAGAGCCTTGAGTAATACCTTGTCTTATAGCCTTAAAAAAATAACACCATTATTCATTACATCTTATTGTTTATTACTGATTTATGAATTTTTCACCATAAAAGCTTAGTTTTTCAAGAAGATGTGTTGAGAGACGCACTCACGACAAGTAGAACAGCCTGTGTAGTAGAACAAAAGCATCTAAAACCATAATATTCAGAGTTGTTAAAGGAATTTTTAATTCAAAATAATTACACAATTATTTTCTAACAATCTTTTCATTAATTTTCACTAATATTAAAATAATACTTAGTGTCCTAAGTATACAGGGTGTTTCATAATGAATGCGCAGGACTTAAGGACGTGATAGCTCGTCCAAAAATATGAAAAAACGTTTCTATTAACTTACCCTCTAAAATGCACCATTTTCGAGATACAGGGTGTTGAAATTGAAAAAAAAAATTCTACGCCACTGGAAAAAGTACGGTTTTTGAGACGCCCATTTGAACCGCCAATGTTTTCTACACAAAAAAGATACTCTTGGTCATACGCTCTAAAGTCGGCCGTTTTTGAGAAAAATCAAATTTTAATTTTGAAATACTTGGTCAATTTTTGGAAATAAAACTTTTTTCTTACTAATGAAACAACATTTTTAAACGTTATAACAAGTAACAAAAGCAAACGTTAACTTCATAATTACAAAATTAAAAAAAAAACAATAACAAATCATAAACAGTTAAATTAAATGTTCGAAATATCCGCCTTAGCTTCAATGCACGCAGCAATTCTTCGACGTTTTGACTGTCTAACACGCAGGAGAATTCCCGGAATGTTCCGAATTATGTCGCAAGATGCAAACAAACAGATGGTAGTGAAAAACCCATTTGCTATATATCAAGAGTATTGAATAAGACTGAGCAGAATTATAGTATTACTCACAAAGAGGGATTGAGTGTTGTTTGGGCAGTCCAAAAACTTTATCATTTTTTAGCTGGTAGACATTTTAAAATAGTTTCTGACCATAAATTTTTAGTTACCCTATTTGGGGAAAATAAAAGTTTACCACAAATGGCTGCTGGTAGGGTTTAACGTTGGTCATTATTTTTGTCAAACTTTAATTATACTTTCAAATATATTAAAAATTCTGAAAATTTAAGAGCAGATGCATTATCAAGTTTGCCTGTAAATAGAACGGTTAAAATGAAAGAAGATTGTGACTATCTACATTTTGTTGAAAATTTAAATGTTATAGATATAAATAAGGTTAGGTCTGAGACTCGAAAAGATGAAATTTTAGGAAAGGTATATAATTTAATAAGGGATGGCTTTGAGGAATCCACCGATGATGAGATTTTAAAACTATTTTACTCTCGAAAGAATGAATTATCATTGTATAGGACAGTAATAATGTGGGGGTACAGAGTTGTGGTACCGTTTAAACTTAGAGAACAAATTTTGAAAAAACTGTATGCTTATCATGAAAGTATTGTCAAAATGATCCTATTTGTGGTGGCCGGCACTAGATATGGATATTGAAATTCTAGTAAAAAAATGTGATATATCTGTTAAACAAAGACCAGACCCACCGAAAGGTATTCTTAGTCAATGGATGCGTGCAACTAAACCATTGCAAAGAGTGCATGCTGATTTTCTGGGCCCATTCTTTGGTAAAACTGTTTTAGTAATAATAGATTTATTTTCGAAATGACCTGAAACCTACATAATGACTAAGGGTTTAGATTCTAAAGAAACAAAGGAAAAATTTAGAGAATAGGTATATGGCAAGATTTGAACTTATTGAACTATTGGTTTCTGATAATGGCACTCAATTTACCTTAACTAAATTTACTCAATTTTTATCCAAAAATGGAATACAGTTCATGCCGACTTCTCCAGTGCATCATCCGTCCAGTAATGGACAGGCTGAAAACTTAGTTAAATCATTTAAGATTGGTCTAGAAAAAAATATGAAGGATGACTCCCATAGAAATGTTATTTTGAATACTTTAATAAATCGTTTTTTGTTTAGTTATAGGAATATGAACCATATTTCAACAGGAGTTCCTCCTTGTAGTTTGATGTTAAAGTTTAAAAGTTTAAACCTAAAATTAGATTAGATTTGCTAAGACATGTAAATAATTGTGAAAAAAATTTCCACAAAAGGAAACGATGTATAAAATTTGAGGTGGGGGATGTGATATATTGCAGGGATTTCAGGAATCCTAATAAGAAAAATTGTGCTAAAGCCATAATTAAAGAAGTTGTAAGTGATTTTGTCTATTTGTGTAAATTGTATGATAAAGACCTTGTTTGGAAGCGACATTTAGATCAGATTGTGAAATATCCAGATAATGTAAATGAGGAAAAGCTGAATGTTGAAAGCTTTCCTAACTTGGAAACTCCTGAGGTAGTTCTTAAATAAGAGGTTCCTAATATTGTTTTTAATAGCATTCCTAACACGATTGCTAATAATACTTCTGAGGATTTGAATGAACCTGTGGCTGAAGTGCTACCTTCAAGGGAACCAAGTAATGAAAAAAATGTAGTCGATTGTAAGCTTAATTTAAGACCACGAGGAAACATTAAACCTTCGAATAGGCTTAACTTATAAGGGGGGGGATATTGTAGTATATTAACTAATTAATATTAGGCCACCTGTGTAAAGAAAGAAGAATAAAGAAGAAGAAATACAGCATAAACTCATATTCTTTGTATTGGCGCGAGCCGCATGTTTCAAGTAAAAAATAAAGCTTTTCTATGAAGAATTGTTTATATTTATTTATCGGATGCAGGACATTACATAAATCACTAGAAAAATTTCTTTTTTTGTTAAGTATTACTTCTTTCCAAAACCATTTTTGCATAAGATCTAAGTACCTCATGGGTGCGTAATAGACTCCCCCCATCCTAGTAAGCCATAATTTAAATGTGATTGCACAAGACAGAAATATAGTGTTTTTAAAGGTTCTATATCTAAAAAAGATTTCACATACCTAAAACGAGGTAATATTCCTCTTAATTTATTTATAACATATTTGATATGTAAATCCCATTTTAGATGTTGGTCCAATACAACCCCTAAATATTTTATTTGATCCGTGCCAGGTATGAAAGAATGGTTTTTTATATGAAGTGCTGTGAAAGTTGGCTAGTTATTGGCACATGAGGCAAATGACATAAATTTAATTTTATTAAAATTAATTGTCAATGTGTTTAGCTGGAATCACTTACTTAATATTTTAAAATTCTCTTTCTGTTACAGTTTTAACTTCATTCGTGCATACAACTACTGAATCATCGGCAAAACTTATGAGCTTACCCTTTAAGTTAAGTTCCAACAACCCGTTTATATATAGGGAAAACAGTAGGGGACCTAATACAGTACCTTGAGATACTCCATATTTGATTTTCCTGAATATACTATTTGTGTTCTCCAACTGAACACACTGAAGTCGGTTTTCTAAATATGATTTAATCAATTCAAATATTTTTCCCCTGAGAACATAATCATTTAGCTTATTCAACAAAGTTTTGTAACAAACAGTATTAAATACCTTGGCCAAGTCGATAAATATACAGAGCGTGGCTTTTGTTTCATCCATCGCATTGTATACACTGCTTATAATTTTGTGTAATAATAAAAACAAATCCTGTAAAATATATTTTTTAATAACTTACGAATTCCATTTACATTTTCTGGTTTCCTAGGAAATGTTTTTGTCATTTAATCTATATAGATTTGTTAAAATAGATTATTATTGGAATCAACATTTTCTTTTGCACCATGCAGCTTAATAGAGATACGAGAATTTCTCGATACGTTAAAATAAATGAAACTGAACAAAATTACTCAGAAACCCTCTGGAAATAAAACCACCAAATCCAAAGCACAAATTACTTTAATCATGACGTTTCGATCTATATATCAGAGATCGTTTTTAATTGGATTGGATAATTTCATTTTCAGAGCATTTGAGATTTAATGATTTGCGACTAAATTGTCATCAACGGTATTAGTGTAAAAGTATGATTATAATCCAAAATTGTTTTAATACTTTTTAACAAAATTGACGTATATGTATATTATCATAAGAAAATATGCAAATAAATATATTAATGATGATACACAGCCAATGCTATTTTTTAGATACAATCAAACTGCTACAATATTTCAGTCAATGTTATATTTTTTTTAAGACCGACCAGAAAATATACACATTCTGAACAATTTTTCGTCCATAAAATAACGTTTTGCCGATCAAGACCGGAAAGTAGACGTTAGGGAGCGGTAAAAGCTTTTACCGGTCCCTGTTTTTCATTTTTCCGATCGCTGTTTGATAATACAGTATGCCTTGATTTCGTTACTATGGTAACAACGTTCCGATTTATTGACAGTTCGTCTATTTTTAATTTGTTGTTTATGTCAAACTTGTTTTCGCAAATTTAAAATTATGGATTAAGATTTTGAATTATCTGACATAGAAAATAAAAATTTAGTTAATTTACGCCACTGTATTCGGCCATTATTACCATTTACATTTGACCAGTTTAATAAAATTAATTTAAACATAGAAATATTGAAAAGAACCACATTTTTTTAAAAGTCAAGCAGGAAACTAACATTTCCTTTCCAGTCACGGCTTTTACTAAATTTACTTCTGATATTTACAGAGAATGGAAAATTAATATTTAATTAATATTTTTTTGACGGTTTACAAACCTCAATTACTTAAACTTATTGATATGCTGACAAGTTAAGGATGGTCTATCAATTTAGTTAAATCAACGAGGCCAAAGTATCGTGGAGCAATCCATCGTTCACACCTTATAGATACAGATGTGGGTGGATAAGATAATTAAAAGACCGTTCAAATGAGGTATGGCATAAACCAAATTTCTATTTATTTATGTGATGTCATCTGTGTTATCACAAATATTTATTATATTTTGCACCATACTGCTTATCCAAACCATTTCATCATCACTTCTTTCAGTGCCTCTGACCGTAAATGATGCAATTAACACGTACATCGTTTTCGTAGAGAAAGATATACATTCGCTTGTTTGCCTATCCAATACCAAGACGATTCTCAATTTCTCGGAATGAAATACGGCAGTTCAATATACAATTTTTCCCAGAATTTCACGTGGGAATTAAAACAAAAATATCCCTTAAAAATTTGCATTATCGTCTCGAATGTTATTCGAACAAACAAGTATACGGATTATCTTGCAAATTTAACTTATTACCCATTTTAAATTAAAAAAAAGGTTTGGAAATATTTTATGTATATTTTAATATTCATAATTTCATCGCTTGTAGCAAGAGTTGGAATTATGAAAATTTAAAACTCTTTTTATAATTTAAAATAGCTAACAAATTCAATTTAGCAAGATATTAAATAATCCGAACTTGTTTGAATAATATTCAAGATGATGATGAAGAAAATTTTTATGGATCATTTCTGTTATCACAATTGGTTGTCTTTTATTCGAGAAATTTTATAAAAATGTTTTTTTAAGATTTTGCAGACTTTATATTTGTCGGATATAAGAAGGTAGTGTTAAATTTAGCCCAGAATACTGCAGCCTATTGAGTCTATTGTATTTTCTTGCTTTTTCAGGTACTAGCTCTACCTTCGGTTAGTTTTATCTAGGTTCCCTACCAAGTGTTCCTGATTATGGACTGAAAAGGGTATGTCGCATTCAAAGATTACATAGTATAAAGTTTCTTTCTCTTGCATGCAAAGTCAAGACGTGGTGGGTTTACTGTGTAGTCTTATCACATGAAGCTGTGCCCCGTTAGTAATCTCATGATGGATATCCAGGACCTTCCAAGGTGAAGTACCTCTGCAGCCATGCGTGGGTTTGGTCTCCTTAGCATGACTTTACTGATCTTGTATCCTCCTAACTGTTGCCAGTGAGTTTGGGGTTTAGTGGTTATCCACCTCTTCATTATCTACCGAGCAAAAATTTTGTTGATCTCAAATACAGGTTCAGCTCCTATAAATGGTTGATCTGATATCTCTTTGAAGAGTTAAACAACTTTTTCATTTCTTTGGATATCTTTATGTCCTAGTACCCATGCCAGTTTTACCTTATTGTGGGTTGTCAGATCATGAAGTATTCCAAGGCAGTTAGAACCAAGGGCCTTTATGGTTGCTTGACTGTCTGAGAGAATTAAGATGACTTCTTTTCTGTACTTTATTCTTAAATTCTCTGTTACACATAACCTAACCTATCCTAACCTTGACTGTTATACTTCTAATAGAATAATAATTTATTTTTGGTTATGAGGCGCAGGGGATCAGCTTCAAAAACCAAGCATTTTTACAAAAGCAGGTCCTTTCTTGGTGCCGTTTCTAAAAAAAGATCCTCAGATTGTATTTTTTGTAAACCAGGTCCTCCTTTGCTGGCGAGCTTTGTCTCTTCAATACATTCTTTATTTTCAGCTTTAAACATCAAAAACCGTGGGCATTTAGTGGGACATTTTTATACTTGTGTGCAAGCAAGTAAAAAAGCATGACATTTACGCCTAAAGCCGAACGTCTGGCAACCCTAATTATAACCTATTTTATTAGAGACAGGCCCCCCTTGTAACCAGGCCCCCCTTGTAACCGGGCCCCCCCTTGTAACTGGGCCTCGGGGATTTTACGCCTCTGTCCCCCTCGGCGAGACTGATGAGGCGAAAGTTGTAACTTGTTGAGTTAACAGCATTATATTTTATTTTTTATTATAAGGCGAAAGTTGTAACTTGTTTGTACTTAAAGGCTGTATGTCACGATACTAAATTAAGTACTAAATTTAGAACTAAATTAATGCATTTTTTAAGTACTAAAAAAATTCACGTTGCAAACAGCAAATTTAATACTAAATTTAGTACTAAAAAATTAATTAATTAATTAGAACTTGTTCTATTTTCTACTATAGTTGGGGAGCACAACGTATAAAAATAGCTTCCCGTTGGAAACTTCATGAAGGGAAGGTGACAGTGGTGTTGTTTTATCACATAACTTAGGTATTCCATTAATTTTTATGGTGACACCGTCACAGATGTTGCGTTTGTTTGAAGTGCGTCAAACAAACTGGCCGCGCAATATAAACAATGCGCGCTATCGTCGCCGCTATTTAACCGATTTCAATTATTTTTGGCTTGTTAGAAAGGTAATGTAAAGAGGAAAACAATTAATTCTTGAAGGTATTGCGAAAAAACAATATTTTGGTTGCTGATTGGATTTAAAGTGAAAAAAATTGAAAAGTCAGTTTTATCTTATTTTTACCAAAAGAAAATATGCTCTACGTTATATTAGTTTATGTATTAAAAGAAATTTAAATAAAACATTTGCACATATATTTTAATAAAATTACAAATCACTACCTCCGTCGGCAAAATCAGGCGGATACAAATTATCACAAGTTGATTGCACTTCATTACAACTACACATTTCTATGCAAGGCATATTGTTTGCTAAACATTTACATGGTGGAGAACATCGATTTTTAAGACACGAACATCTAATCAGTTGAAGAGGAGGCTCTGGAGCACATGGTTCTTCACACATAACAGGGGTAAGCACTCCATCTTCCAAATACCAGCCGTGTCCAACTGGATTAGATATGACTTCATTTGGTTCATCATCTTTTGACCACACAAATGCTTGAAGGTTAGCTCTCTTAATTGCGGGTACAAGGACACTTCTAGTGGGGGGTACCAAGTTTCTGCAAGGCAGTAAGTTCTTCAACTACTGAAACAAATGACTTCCAGTATGACAACTTTCCCTTTCCAAACAAACTTCCGGTCGTGTTACAACCTGATATTGCATGGAACCCGGGCAGTGCTGAAGATTGTAGCACTAGCAAAACTAAAATATCTGTATCTTTAGCAAACACCAGTAGTGTATCTGCACCTCTAACTTTCGCATTAATAGCATGACGTATAATTTTTGTGTCAGCTTCTTCTTGAGTACTCTTTAAACAATCCAAAGAGCAGTGCGTCGCAGAAACTTCAGTGCGCCATGAAACGTGTCACATATTTTGTACTGTGTTGCGACACCGCCATGAAGTCTCTTATCCCTAGTAACGTTTTTTATTGATTCGTCCAAGTACGTATCGAAAATAACATGAAGTTCATCATATTGCCAGTATTTCCTTTATATCTTTTGGGTGAACAAATCTGCAAGATCTTTACAAGTTTTCACTGCGCTGGTTTTATAGTTTTATCAAGAGCCTGCAATTCTCCCATTGCATCTACCATTGCAACGCAGTTATTTGATTGGTGACAAAGAATATTTTGCAGTGGATTCCACTACTGACTACGGGATTTGAAGTAATTTACTTTTAGCCGGGCACTGATGCATTGTTCCGTCTAATGCAAACATAGATCTGAGCACAGCTGACATTTCATACTTTCCTAAGGTTGTGCGTAGGTCTATTTCTAGTCGAGATCGTGCGACAATGAGAAGTCGAGCAAAAATAGAACGGTCTGCATTTAACTCTATAAGGGATCCAGCAATTTTCACTTTTATTTATTTCTTCTTAGTAGAACATAGTTTAAGTTTATTTTTTTATAGATGCCCAAAGACTGACTGATCCATTATGAAGTCTGTCTTGAAAGCTTCATACAAACTAGTTCCTAATGTTTCAATCCGGTTGAAATCTGATGCAATTTGATCGCTAAATACAGCTTTTGTGGTTATGTTCAGAAACTCGAGACCCACAATTAGAAAAGGTTTTATAATACACTCCAGTTCGCCAGATAGAATTGAAATTGCTTTATCTTGAGCTTTAGCAGCGGTCTCATTATTTTTATGGTGCTTTCTTGCTTCCGGTTTCGATGAACTACCACACATATTCAGTGTTTCTTGTGATACTCTTTGCAATTCAGGTGCTGTTAAGAAAAAACGGGCAAAAGCATTGAGTTGCTGAGTTATTCCAACCAGTCCTACCATAACTTTCATTGCTCTGTTTTTATGTTCTAGTGCCTCATCACAAGCTAGAGCACAAAAAGGTAGTTCAGACTTATTTACTACCCAGTTTCCCTTTTGGAACTCATGCCAAATATCTGGATCTGATGCTTTTTAACTTTTCATATCTGCTTGGTACCAATCTGTCATTCCAGAATAATTGTTTAAATCTAATGCAAAAAAAGTATTTTACAAAATCTTCTAGTGACGAGAGACGCAGGTCCCAATTAGCAGTCCTGACAGATCTCAAAAAAAGTAGCAAACCATGTTCATGTATTTTCGTCGATTTTCGTCACATTTGGAATGTTGGTTTTAATTCTTCCTCTTTTTTATCGAATATTTTTAGCAGCAGGGACCGAGATATGTCACTTGGTTCAGGATACACATACTAAAGGTATGCTGACTTTCGATTCCAAATTCGTCCAAACCACATACTTTGACACATACTTTCTTTTACTATACGGAGAATGGTCGCACTGCGCAGCTTTCTGAGTGCCTTTTAAAAGGAGATAGAAAACTCCGCCATTTTGAACCCTTATTACGTGTTGCCTACATCTTGGCGCAATATTTTTAATAGGTGCGTTTTAATCATTCGCTTCTGCTTCGGAATTGTCGGTTTTCTTGTTTTAATCTGACAGGTTAAAACGACTAAACCGATAATTCCGGAAGCAGAAGCGGATGATTAAAACGCAACTGATATTTTGCTTGCTGCTGTCAGTGTCAGTGAATATTATTTTTGAAGTCACAGTTTATTGCTAAAGAATCAGTTAGCTCACTCGGACCAGTTGAAACTTCCAAAATAACATCCACTCCAGGGATACAAATTCAGGATACGCAGAAGACTGCTGTTTCATTATAGGCGGTTGCCATATATTGTATTATCCGAGTTGCACAGTGTATAAACTGAAACATTGAGATCCAAAGTGCCGACGCAGAGTGAGCGATCTGATTCTTTAGCTGTAAACTGTGTCACAGGGTTCAAAATGGCCGCGCCCTATGTTGGGCGTGTCGGACCTCTCTCTTGCCTCGTATAGTAATCAAAGTATGTCCAAACCGCGCATGACGTATTGCGGGACGAACTTTCAAGTTATTTTGACACTTTTCGATTGAGTAGTGTAAAATAATTTAATAATTTATATGTTTGTGTTAGTAGTGACTATATTTTTCTATATATAACAGGGAAGAACTAAATTAATGTTTAAAATGCCGGGCTGCGCAGCGGAGATATTTCCGAATGTCACAAAATATGGGTAAATTCTGATCGAAGAAAGGACAAACTTGATTGGAACTGTCCATTTTGAGGAAATTAGTTGTGAGATTTCTCTTAAACATAGACCCAAGAAAAGGAAACTGAATTCCACCAGGTGCACCGGCCTCATTAAGCAAAGAAAATATAGGTATCAGTATTTAAAAATTTTAGCAGATAAAACAGTAGTTTCCTGTCTCAATACAACGGTCCTTTTGAAGTAATGCCATGCATGAACAGGACACGAACATATATAAGAATAAGATAAATGAACAGGAAAATTGGTTTTGAGTATTTTCAAAGTAAACTTGACACAAAATGTTTAAATTTACCAAATAAAAAGTAATGTTTCTGTGTAATTACTTTTTGTAAATAAATAATTTATTTCTGCATACTTACTTTTATTTCACATAATAGGAAAAGAGATTGCAAGAGAACTACTACGCCCAGAAAGTACAAATTTGAGTCAAATATGTATTTTTAGTCTATATTTTTTACTTATCTTATGGCCAGGTTATGGATATTTTTATTAGTATTATTTACCTTAAACCTTTATATTTGTAAACGAATGTATTACAAAATAACCAATAAAGCTTAAATAACTGCATAAAATCTAAAGTTGGCAAAATATCGAATTTTAAACACTATCTCCTATTTAATGCTTATAATTCTATGTCCCACGTGACGTTACCGTCAGTCAGCTGCATGCGCAGGAACATACCGTTAGTCTGTGTATCGTGACTTCTGTGTATCGTAACTTGGTTCATAATGAAGCGGTGGCGATCTTAGATGACGTTATCATAGCCACACGCAACATCTGTGAAAGTGTCACCATCGAAATTATTGGAGTAGATGTTTTTATCTATCGAATAGTACCACTAGTACCTTCCCCTTTATTAACTTTCCCACGGGACACATAATGCTTCAGTAATACTAAATTTAGTACTAAAAGTGCGGCGAAATGTTGCGCAGAAGTTTTTCACAGAAAAAGTTGACATGATGGTATTTTCTGTACCATTTTGTTTTTAATTAGCGACAATTTTGTATTATCGTCTTGAATAAAGTTCGCTTTCGTTTGATTTTGTAGGTTTTATTGTGTTTTTTTCGTGGTTTTCAGTAGTATTGCTGTACTTGGTTGTTGTCAAGTCAATTAGTGTCAAATTGATGTAAAAACACCATTTACTTCACTTCTCTATTTTACACAGAATTTTTCATTTCTCTGCTAATTTTACGTATTATTATGCCTATAGTTAATTTAGTACTTAAAATTGGTATCGTTGCAAACGGAAAAAAATATTTTTAATTCTAAATTTATTTTGTTGCATCAAAACTCGGAAGTTTCGGTAATATTGTCTTTCTAGGTTTTTCGTTAATTCTGAAAAATCACTTAACTCGGACTTAAAAAGTTTAATGTCAATGAAAATGTTAAAACATTCTTCTTGTTTTAACTCTAGTCATACAAAATCATAGCGGCAGAATATAAAATATTTATGATCAAGCCCCATTGCTCCATTGCACTTTTCATCTCTATTTGTAGAATTTAATATCCTAACAAAAAAAAGTGTCTTTTACTACCAACGCCAACATAAAAAAGTATGCTGGCGCCGGTGAAATGAATTAATTCTATTTGAATATTCAAACATTCCATTTACCCGTACATTCTGTTAAAATTCCTCGAACTTTGGCTTTATACATTTCCATTTAAATTTGAATTTTAAATTCACTTATTTGATCATTTAATTTGGGAGAAATTTAAGTGATAATTAAGTTAGTATAAAGGAAAACTCTTGAGAAATGATGATGATTGGCTTATAGACCCTGGCGATTCAAAATAATCTCAGAGATTTTGCTTCAGAGTAAGCCAAAAAACCGTGACTATAGGTATTTAACTAAATCAGGATATTTTAATGAAAGAATGTAATACAGAGTGGAATGCAATACAAAATTATAGAACAATGGTATAAGGACTATTCACTACTATTTATTAGTCAAAAGAACCAAACGGAAATAAAACCTAAACACTAAACTTTGCAACAAGTCTACTGTCTTGACCGACACCTGTCAAATTAAACCAGCAAATATTAATTTCGTGTATTTTTCATTTACAATAATAGTAGTTGGTGCAACAATAAAGTCGAGTTGTACAGTATATTTTTTCTACGACCCACTAACAAAAATTTGTAAAAATTATTTTAAGTTATTAAGATAATATAATTAATTTAAAAATAATTTATGACCTTTACTAATTTATAAAATAAAATAAACAAGAAAAAAAGAAAAAAATCATTTTATTTTTCTCCGTCTGAAATTCGAACTCGAGTCTTCCGTATGGAAGGCAAGAACGCTGACCACAGGACTATCTACGATTTTATTTTTTTGCTTTAATACTGTTAATTAAATTGACTTCATATAGTTTTATTTAAATTAACAAATTATTTATAATTATAGACGAAATAAAAATAGTAATTCTATTATTTATCGATTTATCGATAACTAAAAAAATATACTGACGATTAATTTGACAGAATTAGCACTTATTAAAAATTTTAAAAATAGTAGTGGGTGTCCAAAATATGATCTGTAATTGGTCGATTTCATTTTTTTGCAGTGTTTTTACTACCTAGAATGGATATTAAATATATTCGTTCAGTTGAATGAAATAGTATAGTTCGTTTTGTAATATGTGGATTTCATTTTTTTGAAGTCTTCTTACTACCTAGAATGGATATGAAATATATTCTTTCAGCTGAAGGCAATATCATACTTTTTCGTTTTGTAATCTGTGCGTAGATAAGCTAATATCCATGTGGGTGTGGAAAAAATGTATTTCGTTGCATATTGTATTTTGGATGGCTTACATACTTAAATGCAATAAGCGGGGTGTGAAAGTATAATAAGATCCTTTAACTAAGATTCCAAGAGAATATGTGTGGACCACTTACGAAATAAAACTATTTTTTGCGTTATTTGAGAAACTTATTAAAAATGCACGGATACGTCAATTTTTATTTTGGATGAAACACATTTTTGTTATTAAAGTGTCATGTGTCATTCTAGATTTCAACACTTGCTAGGGGTAAGTACACCTTTGAATATTTTGAATAGCAAGAGTGGCCAACTTGTGGATTATTTGAAATTTGTTATTCTTTTTATTTATAATTTTTATTCTTTCTAGGTGATATAAGGGTATTTAAACATTTCAAATAGTCTCCAATTTAAAATAGTCAATATACCGCGAATTTTATTGAAATGTATTAAATCCAAAAGACCGAATATTTTAAATATATAAATGTCTATATTCTTTATAACAAGTTATAAAATTAATTTAAAAAAAACGACTTCAAAATCGTGCAGATGCCCTTAAAAATTGATTTTTTTTTTATTTCCTTATATATCATCAGATCC